>CM046448.1:51267040-51479488 GCA_025506515.1 Flaveria trinervia | reverse complement strand
AAATTTGGTCAGTGGTACTTACCTGAGTTGGTTCAAAAGTATTAGCCATCATTGCCGCATCAGATGATTCTGGTTCTGTCGACTCTGGCTTTTCTGTCTCTGATGTGGAAACTTCCTCATTTGGCTTGTAGCTGACCTCGGCTGTAGTTGTTTCTTCACTATGTGACATTGCAATTTCAACTGCTATATCACCTTCACTCGCAGAATCATCGTCAATATCCTCGACACTGGCAATGTTAGATTCTCCTGGTGAGACAACCTGAAACTCCAATCCTGTCCTTCATCATCATGAGCAGTTAGTGCTTTTGGATCCTTGTTCGATGAAGTAGAATTAGAGGGTTGCTTGTCCTGGCGAGTAAAGGATGAGAACGGGTTCCCATTCCCCGTCTTCTTTGGCTTGACACATTCTCGTTTGAAGTGCCCTTCTCACCACAGTTAAAGCAGGTCACTTTACTCTTGTCGAAGCCAAAGGTGGTGTCCTTAGTAGCAACCAAGTTCTGTCCAGTCTTTTTCACAAATTTCTTCGCCCTCCGAACAGCACTTGCTAAGGCCCACATTATATCCATTCTTTCAAGCTCCATCTCATCCACCTGCTCGTAGTCCTCATCTGCCAGATGGCAGTTTCCAATCTTCCAGCAACAAGTCCATCATATGAATGAAGCACTGCTGCTAAGAGATCCATATGCTCTCGTGCTACTTCCACGGTCACATTTCCGAAGTTCTCGGTCTTCAGTTTGGTAGCGTTTGCTTCTGATCCAATATGATGGGTACATGATGACCCAGACGTGTCTGATCCAGAAGGAGAAGCATGTGAGGGACCTGACGAGCTAACACAAACGCAGTCTGGAGGGGTGCTCCAGATGTCTTAGCTTGAGGCGTGGCGTTGTATAAAGCTGGATTTTGTGTGTACGAAGACTTCTGAGCTCTATACTTCATCCTTAGTGCTTCTTCTCGCAACTTAAGAATGAAGTCATTTATATCCAGCTTTACAAGGATTCCATTTTGTCTCAGGTTAGACACGAATGTAGCCCACTTATCAGGCAACCCGTCTGCGAAGTTGCTTACCTTTTCTTCCATGGTATTAGCCCCTCCATGTGTATGCAATTCGCTCATCAAGTGGTAGAATCTATCTATGACTTCGTCCAAACTTTCATTACCAATTGATGAGAAGTTATCGAATTCCTTCTTTAACTCCTTTGCCTTGATTGCCTTCAATGATGCATTACCATCATATCTCTTCTCTAGCGCATCCCACAGTTTCTTGGATTGCTTGTTCTCGAATACTGATGGAATATGTCTTTGGGGATAGACTGAGTGATCAATGCATAAACTCTTTTCTCTGCATTGTACTTTACTTTCTGTGCGTCTGTCATCCCGCTTAATGTTAGTTAACCCCATCAGCTCCCACCGGTGTACTATAGCCTATCTCAATGGCTTCCCACAGATTAGGATCTACTCCATTAAGGTAGATCTCAAAACGTTGTTTCCAGTGGGGAAACTCATCTAAAGTCAAAAGCTTTGGTGGTTTATTGTGATTCCCCACCTCACTCTCAGCAGCAACAGATTCGTATCCTTGAGTCCTTCCCAGCAGTAAGGCTGACATCTGATCTTCCATGACGAAAAACTTATAATCTAATCAAACAGACTTTCACTGATGCGACTGAAGGATGCGATGAGCTAATCGTGCGTATAAGCTCTGCGATTGGTTCAATCGTGCGAATGAACTGGGCGATTGGTTCAGTCGTGCGAACGAATCTGGTGCGTATGAGCTATACGAACGAACGGTTCAGTCGGTCGAATGAAGGTGCGACTAGGTCCAATCATGCGTATGAGCAATGCGAATGGAGTCCAGTCGTACGAATGAGTCAGTCGTGCGACTGAAGCTGCTGTTTTGCGAAAATTTCTAGGTTTGACGGGTTTCAGCCGTAAAAATTCGAAATTTCACAAGTTCTAATTGCCTAAGTCCGTAGAAACCAAACGTCGATGAGCAGGGAACTTCAAAGATCACTTTTGATGCCAAAGATTGCGTTTAGTGTAAAAACACAAACTTTATGCAATCTTGATTGAATAAAACCGTAATCACGAGCCAATAGCTCTGATACCACTTGTTAGGACCTGGTATTCGACTGAAATAACCTAGAGATCACGTGTATACCAGATCAAATAGTGCGGAATCCTATTTGATTGGCGATCCAATCAGTGAGAACACACAAAGAATCAATCAAGGATTGAAACTAACGTTAGAAATCGATAAGAATCGATCTAATGTGTTCTATGAACTTGGAGAACGATTTGGAAGGTTTCTGGACGGCTAGGGTTCGACTTGAATCGTACTTGATCGAATCTATTTGGTTTTCACGAATTGAGTTGTATTTATAGGTTGGCACTTCTTCAATCGTGCGACTGAACCATTAGTTTGGTTCAGTCGTGCGATTGAACCATGCGTTGGTTCATTCGTGCGACTGAGTGTTCAGTCGTGCGACTGAGCCAATCTTATGTTACAGTCGTACGACTGATCCAGTCTCCTGGTTCGTCGTGCGACTGAGTCAATCGTGTGAAGTTCTTCATGCTTATGGTTCATTCGCATGAGCCATTCGCATGAGAACTTCATTAAGTTAAGTTTGAATGTTTTAGTTAATTAATATAATATTATATGTAATCATTCAAGTAATCATAAACCCATCAATTCAGTCACGACTCATTAATGAACTATTAAACATTTAACCAACAGACTATCAATATCAGTTCATTAATCATACCAAACAAGATCTATTACATCACATATCACGATCTAGAGTAGTTACTAGGATGGGTGACCCCATGGAAAGTCCCCATGTTGCAACCCTTTAATTAGTTTATTTATCAAATGTAATTGCTAGCAAACATTTGTTAATGCATTATTTTAGGCCATAGCGCATGTAGCCACATTTGGTCAGAGTGTGGGGATGCGTGAGGGCACGAGGAGACATGCCCGAGGGGGTGTGCTTACGTGAAGCGAAACGTGACGTTTTGATGAAGCACGTGTAAGGCAATAAGGCGGGTTGTGAAAAGGATAAAAGAATAAACAATGGATCTATTTCGGTTGTGATAATACCAGCACTAATGCACTGGATCCTATCAGAACTCTATAGTTAAGGTAGCTTGTGCAAGAGTAGTAATAGGATGGGTGACCCCCTAGGAAGTACTCGTGTTGCAACCGTTTTGTAGTTTAATTATCAATTGTTTTTGCTAGCAAACATTCGGTAATGCGTTATTATAAGCCGGAGCGCGTGCGGCCACGTTTGGTCGGAGAGGAGAGGCGTGAGGGCACGAGAAGACACGGCCGAGGGCGCGCGCTGACGCGAGTCGGAACATGACGTTTAGATGAAGCACGCGTAAGGCAATAAGGCAGGGTGTAAAGGGATAAAAGAATAAAGCTACGGATCTATTTCGGTTGTGATCATAACAACACTAATGCCCCGGATCCCATCAGAACTTCGCATGTAAGCGTGCTTGGGCGAGAGTAGTACTAGGATGGGTGACCCCCTAGGAAGTCCTCGTGTTGCAACACTTTTTTAGTTTAATTATAAATCGTCTTTGCTAGCAAACATTGGTAATGCGTTATTTTAGGCCGAAGCGCGTGCAACCACATTTGGTCGGAGTGAGGAGGCGTGAGGGCACGAGGAGACACGCCCAAGGGCGCGCGCTGATGCGAGGCGGAACATGACATTTTGATAAAGCACGCGTAAGGCAATAAGGTGGGGTGGAAAGGCATTAAAGAATAAAGCTACAAATCTATTTTGGTTGCAATAATACCAGCACTAATGCACCGGATCTCATCAGAACTCCGCAGTGAAGCTAGCTTGTGCGAGAGTAATACTAGGATGGGTGACCCCCCAGAGAAGTCGTCGTGTTGCAACCTTTTTTAGTTAATTATCAATCGTGTTTGCTAGCAAACGTTCGGAAAGGCGTTATTTTAAGCCGGAGAGCATGTGGCCACGTTTGGTCGGAGAGGGGAAGCGTGAGGGCACGAGGAGACATGGCGGAGGGCGCGCGCTGTCACGAGTTGGAACGTGACGTTTTGATGAAGCACGCGTAAGGCAATAAGGCTGGGGGAAGGGATAAAAGAATAAAGCTACGGATCTATTTTGGTTGTGATCATATCAACACTAATGCATCGGATCCCATCAGAACTCCGTAGTTAAGCGTGCTTGGGCGAGAGTAGTACTAGGATGGGTGACCCCCTGGGAAGTCCTCGTGTTGCAACCCATTTTTTTAATATAATATCATCGTTTTGCTAGCAAACATTCGGTAATGCGTTATTTTAGGTCGGAGCGCGTGCGACCATGTTTGGCCGGAGAGGGGAGGCGTGAGGGCACGAGTAGACACGCCGGAGGGCACGCGCTGAGGCGAGGCAAAACGTGAAGTTTTGATGAAGCACGCGTAAGGCAATAAGGCGGGGTGGAAAGGGATAAAAGAATAAAGCTACGAATGTACTTTGGTTGCGATCATACCATCACTAATGCACCAGATCCCATTAGAACTCCGCAGTTAAGCGTGCTTGTGCGAGAGTAGTACTAGGATGGGTGACCCCTGGGAAGTCCTCGTGTTGTAACCTTTTTTTTATTTTAATTATCAATCATTTTTTATAGCAAACGTTCGGTAATGCATTATTTTAGGTCGGACTGCGTGAGGCCACGTTTGGTTAGAGAGGGGAGGTGTGAGGGCACGAGGAGACACTCCCGAGGGCGCGGGCTGGCGCAAGGTGGTACGTGATGTTTTGATGAAGCACGCATAAGGCAATAAGGCGGGGTGGAAAGCGAAAAAGAATAATACTACGGATCCATTACGGTTGCGATCATACCAGCACTAATGCACCAGATCCCATCAGAACTGCGCAGTTAAACACGCTTGGGCGTGAGTAGTACTAGGATGGGTGATCCCCTAGGAAGTTCTCGTGTTGCAACCCTTTTTTAGTTTTGTTGATAAATATGTACCTAGTTTAGGAGCTTATGTAAATGTCTATCATGTATTACACATATGTAATGAATGAGTTGAATGAAATACAATATTTGATTGATGCTTATAATGTTTAATGTTTCATTGTTTATTGTGTGATAAAGTATATGATCTAACTATATTGGTTTGAGGTTAGTGTACATAATTCTTAGTCAATAATGATTGAGAAATGATAGGATCAAATGAATAAATCTATGATGATTTGTAAACACAATTCAATGAAATTCACACAAAGTAATCAAATCAAAACAAGATATCAATAAAATCAAGTTTTAATTAATATCAAGCTAAGACAATTACAAGTATGAAAGCAGATTCGAATATCTTGTGTATTCGTTCCTATCTACCTGCAAATCTAAGCTATTTATACTGAAAATAAAAAGTAAAGGAACTAACAAATTACACAAATAGTCCCTATACTATTACAAACTATCAAAAAACAAAATAAGACAACATGTAATCTTTCTAGAGCACTTAACAATACTCCCCCTAAGATTGACATGGTCTTCAGTCTTCAAAAATCTTCAAGCTTTGACTGCTAACTTTATCTTCAATTCTATCTTCAGCCTTGACTTCATCATTCAAAATAATCTGCTGGTTCTTCTTTGACTTTGAACATTGGCTTCTGTTTGTACATATCTAACTCTTTCAAAGCTTTTGATATTGCAGACTTGAATTTACTTGCAAGAATGCCTTGTTCGGGTTTAGCTTCATTTGTTTTAATCTCCATCTTATCCATTCTCTCCAATGTGTCTTTTGAAAGACATGAAATATCAATATTAGCATATAACTCAATAGGCTTGTTACTTTCCTTTGAGTACACTTCTAATACCCTTTTCCTTGATATTCTCATGAATTCAATATCTTTCTTGACAATGTTGGCATACGCAAGAGCTTTTCTCAAAGATATTCTTTCCATGGCAGCATTCATCACATTGATAATAGAAATGAAATATTTCTTATCTTGCTCAGCCACTTCAGGAGATACTTTCTCAAATTTTTGTACTGACAAAAATGAAATATAACTTGGATGTAACAATTTTAGTTCAAAAACTCCAAATAAAGTAATCATGTCCTCATCCCATCTTTCTAGATTTCGGACTAACTTTAACTCAAATGTCTGAGTGTTATAAAACCATCTGAGAATTGGCTTTGAGTTTTGATTACCATCAATCACTTTCAGTCCAGGAGTTGTAACTTTTTCAAAATATTTATCACAAAATTCTATCAAAGAATGTTCTTCTTCTGATTGGACTCCCTTAAGTTTCTTGTTTTTCTTCATAGTAGCAAAGTACACTTTATCCTCTTGATCACATCTTATGTTAAGAAAATTACTCGATCTATCCAATCCTCTTCTTAATAATTCTACAAACATCTTCCCATGCTTTGAATCAGAAGGATTGATCAGAGGTAATCTATTCAGCTCTTTTAAATCTTGCACAGGAAGTTTTATGATACTGGAGTAAAAATGATAAACATCACATACAGCATTTACTCTCTTTATCAAAAATGCATCAAACACTTCATCATACTTCCATGCAATGATCTTTACTTGGTTGGTAAAATTTGGAGCAATCATAGCATTCAACAGTTCAGCAACTGATTGTCCTTTTTGCAATATGTTTCTTACCAAGTCTCCGGTTGTTCTTGAACTATCAAGAATATGCCTTTGTTCGGTTGATGCTTTATAAGTCTGTCTTTCTAGATTAGCAAACATTTCTATCAATTCTTTTCTATGAGCATGAGCATCATCAATTCTTGACATTTGTTTTATCTCCTGAGGCTTTAACATTCTTGTTCTTTTTGTTATTTCAAGATACTGAGGGTTATCTGTATCAAGCACTATCATTTTCTTCATTTGTTTCTTAGTTTCTTGAAAGCTTCTGACAAGATTTCTCAGAGATACAGATTGTAATCTCTTCAGCTTCCTCCAAGGGTAATTTCTAGCTTGCAACCATGATCTAAGAGCGGGAATACTCATATCATCTGGATCAGGATGGTGCAACTCAGAACTAGACAATTCTTCTACATTTATTACTTCTTTTGCTCTTAACCATTCACCATGTTCAACAACAATCTCATTTGGATCTATTGAAGCAACTGACTCTGCATAGATACATTTCTCGTATTCATTATTAATCTGAGAAACAGTCAGTCCATCCAAATATACTCGATTGCATTTCATGTTCACAAGATAATTATATTTTTCTTCAAAGTCTTGTGGAACTTCATCTTGTTCTTGAATATGTTCTTGTGAAGAGAATGTGACACAAATTCAGCTTCACCATATCTTCATTATCTAGAACTTCATCATACCAATCATCATTGTATATTTCTTCAATATCATCTAAAGCATCAATTGGTTCTTTAACATTTTGCTCTTCAATGGATTCTTCAGTTCATTGAAGCTTAGAAGAGGATTCAGTTTGACCAATATCTTCGAATTCATTCACTTTCCTTTTGCCTTTTCTTTGCTCAAGATTTTCTTCAACCTGCATCTCAGTACTGATCACATGTACTGGTGATATAGATTTCTGAGCTTCTCTTTCCTTTAGCAATTCAGCTTTGAGATTTTCATTTTCTTCAGATAATTTCTTGAATTTCTCCTCAAGACAATCATAATCTTTAATCATTACTTCAAAGTTCTTTATCACATCTTCTTTATCTTTGGCAAAACTAACAATCTTTTCATCTTTTAAGACACATTCTTCAGATAACTTTAAATTCTCATCTTTTAGCTTTCGAAATTCCTTTTCACAAGATCTGATTATCTCTTTCATTCGTTCATTTTCCACTTTCAACTCTTCAATCTCTTTTTCTTTGCTTAAATTTTCTTCTTTCAATTTTCAATCTCATCAATGTCAACTATTTCCTCTGTTTGTATAGACACATTGTGTGACATACTAACAGGGATTTCTTCTGCTCCTTCACTTGTATCAATTTCAAATACTGGATTGAATAAAATATCATTTATAAAGTCAGACTCAAATGTTTGATTTTGAGAATTTCTTTCTTGTACATCTTCCACAAGATTTTCTTCAATCATAGGTTGTCTCATTTACAGTATCTTCTGCATTTCTTTCCTCATTTCCTTCTTGATTTGCCTCAGTGGCATCATCATTTCCATCATCATCATCATCAGTTTCTTCACTTGATGAATTTTAGACACATCATCATCACTTTCTTCATCAACTTCTACATCTTCAATCTATCATTTGGATCTATTAGTTCTTCTTCAGTTAGATAGAAGTGTGGCTGAGTAATATCAACTTCATCCATTGATACATTCCTAATATAATAAAAAACTGGAATGTTTTGAGCACCAGTGATCATTGCCAGTCTTTTGTAAACAATCTCTGACATGTGCTCTAACTGAATCTTTTAACCAATAACTTCTTCAGCATACAGATCTGGGTTTGCATCATTAATAAGAAGTTGAAGAAATCTTGGGTACATCAAATACTTATGCCTTACTCCTCTTTCCAGATTAAAAATGAATCCATTCATTATCCACTTAGCCATATTAAATCTTCTGTTTGTGGATAAGGCTATAATTGGAGATGCAATGTCTACAGGGAATGAATCCCAACCCGCACTTCTTTTTGACATACAATGTTGAAAGATATAGCATAAAAGCTTCCAATGGTTAAATACACGAGCTTTGAAAAATTACTTCTTAGGGAAATGATCTGATGACCCATCTGTATAAAAACTTCTCTACATTCATTAAATGTATATCTGATAAATCTTCAAGATCATTATCACCCAGTCTTAGAGCTTGTCTAATTGCTTCTTCAGAACTTCAAGCATTCTTTCTGATGTGATGAAGGCTCTTAAAACTTTGTTTCCTTGATCATCTCTTTCAACTTGAGCAGTTCTCCAGAATTTCTTAATCATTCTTCCATTTATCATGGGCCTTGCACACATAGCATACACATATTTTGTTCTTAGTAGAAATGTGATAATATCTTCATATCCAGTAACTTCTTTATTTTCATCATCTAAAAATGCAGCTGCATTATGCTTTGGCTCAAATTTTAAATCTGTCATCTGCAAAACATAACAAAAGTATTATGAGACATTGAATATTGATTAATGAAATTTATTTCTACATATGACTTTTGATTTTGACTTTTTAATTTGATCTTTTAGTTTTACTTTTGAATTAAGATTTCAAATTGTAAAATATTAATCTTTATTCATTTTGAATTTATTATTTAACACTTCATTTTGATTTAATTTTAATTTTTATTTATTTTTGTTCAAAGAATGACTGTCTGTTCATCTTCTTCTTCTTCGACTATGTATAATCGACTGAGTTCATCATCAACAAAAATTTTCACTTTAAGATCAAAACAATACATCAACAGACTCGCATATCTGTTCTTATTAATAATCCAGCTTCAATTTTTGATATGATACTCATTTGATCAGATTAACTTGGATTATATTGGTTCGAACGCCCAAATAGCATTCAACCGTCTATGAAAAAGCACTGATTTAACCCAAAATTTATATATTGAATCACAAACTTACGTTTATATATTCAAATACAATGTATACTCAAGGATTTGATTCGATTTCAGATGAAATACGGATGTGATGATGCTCGACAGTCGCAGTTCGAGGGTTTTGTTCTGATATTTTGAAGTGTAAATGAGAGATACGCATAATGTTCAATTTATATAAGTGAATGTTGATACATGTATATCCCTAGATCATGATATGAAATGTAATAGATCTTGTTTATCTGATTCTGATGTAATTTGATATGATTAATGAAATGATATTGATTGTTTGTGATTTGTAATGACTAATATTTCATTAATGAGTCGATATTGAATTGGTTAATTAGGATAGTGATTGTTTGAATGGTTACACATAATGTTTATTAATTAATACATTCAAACTTAACATAATGAAGTTCTCATGCGAATGGCCCATGCGAATGGACCACACGCATGAATAACTTCATACGATTGACTCAGTCGCACGACTGAACCAGGACACTGGATCAGTCGTATGATTGACACATAAGATTGGCTCAGTCGCACGACTGAGCACTCAGTCGTGCGGATGGATCAACCGCATGGTTCAATCGCACGACTGAACCATACTTATGGTCCAGTCGCCTGAATGAACAATACTAACCTATAAATACAATCCAATTCATGGAAAAAAATGAATTCTATTACGACTCCAGACGTACCCTAGCCGTCCAGAAGCCTCCCAATTCGTTCTCCAAGTTCATAGAACATATTAGATCGATTCCAATCGATTTCTAACGTTAGTTTCAATTCTTTATTGATTTTTCGTGTGTTCTCACTGATTGGATCGCCAATCAAATAGGATTCCGCACTATTTGATTTGGTCTACACGTTAATCATATCGGTATTTTGTTCAAATACCAGGTCCTAACAAGTGGTATGAGAGCTTTGGCTCTTGATTACGTGTGATTCATTCAAGATTGATAAAAGTTATGTTTTTGCACTAAAAACGCAATCTTTTGTGTCAAAAGTGATCTTGGACGTTCCCTGCTCATCAAAGTTTGGTTTCTACGGACTTAGACGATTAGACCTTGCGAAATTCGAATTATTACGGCTAAAACACCTTTAACCTAGATTTTCGCAAAACAGCAGCTTCAGTCGCACGAGTGAGCCATTCTACGACTGGACCTCATTCGCATTGCTCAGACGCACATTGGACCTAGTCGCATCTCCATTCATATGATTGAACAATTCGTTCGCAGTGTTCATACACATCAGCTTCATTTGCACGACTGAACCAATCGCTTAGTTCAGCCGCACGATTGAACCATTCGCATAGTTCATTCGCACGGATAGCCCAATCGCATCCTTCAGTCACACCATTGACAGTTTGTTTTAGTTGACTTAAAGTTATTCGCCATGGAAGATCAAATGTCAGCCTTTACTGTTGGGAAGGACTCTAGGATCCAAACCTGCTGTTACTTGAGAGTGAGGTGGGTAATCATAATAAACCACCAAAGCTCTTAACGTTAGATGAGTTTCCCCACTGGAAACAACGTTTGAGATCTACCTCAATGGAGTGGATCCGAATCTGTGGGAAGCTATCGAGATTGGGTATAGTACGCCGGTGGGAGCCGATGGAGTAAAGTTACCTTAGGAGGGATGACAGACGCGCAGAAAGTTAAATATAATGCAGAGAAGAGGGTTTATGCATTGATTACACAGTCTATCCCTAAAGACATTTTCCACCAGTACTCAGAGAATAAGCAGTCCAAGAAACTATGGATGAGCTGGAAAAGAGGTACGACGGAATGCTTCGTTGAAGGCAATCAAGGCTAAGGAGTTAAAGAAGGAATTCGATAACTTCTCATCGATGGGAAACGAGAGTTTGGACGATGTTATAGATAGATTATACCATCTGATGAGTGAACTGCATACACATGGGGTGGCTACTACCATGGAGAGAAAGTTACTAACTTTGCAGACGGATTGCCGGAAAAGTGGGCTTCATTCGTGTCTAACCTGAGACAGAATGGAATGCTGACAAAGCTGGATATAAATGACTTCATTCTAAAGCTACAGAAGAAGCACTTAGGATGAAGTACAGAGCTCAGAAGTCTTCGTATACTCAGAATCCAGCTTTGTACAATGCCACGTCTCAAGCTAAGACATCTGGAGCACCTCTCCAGACTGCATTTGTTTCTAGCTCATCAGGTCCTTCACATGCTTCTCCTTCAGGATCAGACACGTCGGGGTCTTCTTGTACCCATCATATTGGATCTGAAACAAATGCTACTAGACTGAAGACCGAGAACCTCGGTAATGTGTCTGTAAAAGTAGCTCGAGAACACATGGATCTTTTGGCTGCAGTGGTTCATTCTTATGATGGACTTGTTGCTGGGAAGATTGGAAACTGCCATCTGGCAGACGAGGACTACGAGAAGTGGACGAAATGGAGCTTGAGAGAATGGACATAATGTGGGCCTTAGCTAGTGTTGTCCGGAGGCGAAGAAGTTTGTGAAAAAGACCGGACAGAACTTGGTAGCTACTAAGGATACCACATTTGGCTTTGACAAGAGCAAAGTGACCTGCTTTAACTGTGGAGAGAAGGGCACTTCAAGAGAGAATGTGTTAAGCCAAAGAAGACGGGTAACGGGATCCCATTCTCGTCCTTCACTCGTCAAGACAAGCAAGCTACGAGTTCTACTTCATCAAGCAAGGATCCAAAAGCCTTGACTGCTCATGATGATGAAGGACAGGACTGGAGCTTTAGGTTTGTCTCTCGAGGGGAATCAAACATTGCAAGTGTAGAAGACATTGACGATGATTCTGCGAGTGAAGGAGATCTAGCAGTTGAGATAGTGATGTCAAATATTGAAGAGACAACTACAACTAAGGTCAGCTACAAACCTGAAGAGGAGACTACCACAGCAAAGACAGAAAAGACAGAATCACCAGAACCAGAGACATCTGATGTTGCGTTGATGGCTAACTCTTCTGAACCAACTCAGGTAAGTACCACTGACCAAATGTTTAATAATCGTGCTTGTTCTGATTGTAATACGTTTAGAAATAGCATAGATGAGAAATTTGCTAGGTTATTAGATCATAATGATAACTTAGTAAAAGATTTGCAACTGTGCACTGAGGCTAATAGAGTACTAAAACAAAATGAGCATAGTTACAAAGAAAAGATAGACCTTTTGACTAAACAGCTTTGGGAAACTGAAGTAGTTGCATTTAACCAAGCTAATGACATTAGGTACTATCTAAACTCCCTAGAAGACACTAAGAAGCAAAAGGCAGTTCTAGAAGTAGAAGTAAACTCATTAAAACAGAAACTGCACAGTTGAACAAGTTCATCACACATAGTCCAACACTTAGTGAGAGAAAGAAACAATGGGGAGGGTTTGGGTTACAAAGTGGTTCCACCACCACTTGAGACCTTGATGAACACTAAGAGTAGACCAGTAAATAGTAACCCATCAAGGATCATGTGGTGTCTACTCCTCTTGTTAGTGATCCAGATTCCTTATGTTCATCTATTGAATCTGAAACAAACAAAAAGGCCACTTCAAAGGCAAAGGGTAAATTGCCTGTGTTAATCTAGAAAAAGAATTTGAAAAGGTTAACTTAAATTCAGGGTCAAACAGAGTCAAATCAGAACCTAAAAAGACTTCTAATATTAACCTTTCACATGTTTTAGTCAAAACCAGTTAACCAAGGGAAAAAGATGTTCAACATGTTAAAGCAGTTAATTTTTAAACAAGAGAAAACATCAAAAGAACCAGAGTCAAACCTAAAGTGAGTGATGTTACTAAGTGTCACACAAGTCTCCACAAAGAAAGTTTAATCATAAAGTTGATAGCAGGTCGTGCTACAACTGTGGAGAATATGGACACATTGCTTCCTATTGTCTTATTATCAGACACCTAGGAAGAAGATTGAACTTCAGGACTCAAAACCTAGGTCTTCTAAAGGAGTTCTTTAACTCCACCTAGAAGAACTAGTGAACATAAAGTTCAACCCGTTAGCCAGTCGACTGTTTATCACAAACAGGCATTGCACAAATCTGGCTTATGGAAAGAAAAGTCATCCTCTGTGTCTGGTAATGATGACAAGAAGGAACTTGAGCTACCCTCACCCTCTAAGGGTCAATGGCTTAAATTCTGATGTGTGATGCCTCTGGGAAACCCAAGCCAGTAAAGGCTTGGGTTCCTAACCTAAACAATCCTTTACATTGTATGTGCAGGGTGTTCGCTACAGTGCTGAAACTAAACATAGATTGTAGACAGCGGAGCATCCAGGCACATGACGGGAAACAGGGCTCTTTTATCTAACGTCAAGCAAATAAAAGGGGGTCATGTTTCATTTGCTGGAAACAAGGGAGGCTATATCACAGCTTAGGGAGAAGTTGGAAATCAGAAAGTTAAGTTTGATAAGGCGAACTATGTTCAACAACTTCAAAATAACTTACTTTCTGTTTCCCAAATCTGCGATAAGGGATTTATAGTCATCTTCGACAACAAGAAGTGTTACGTGCTCAAGAAAGATTACATGATCCCAGAAGACCAAGTTTTGATGACTGCTTCAAGATATAAAGATCTTTATGTTTTGGATCTGTCAACAGCTGCTACAACGGATCATGAGGTACAGTGTTTTCTATCTAAAGCTACTGAGAAGGATTCCATCTCCTGGCATAGGAGAATGGGACACATTAGTCAAAGGAAGATGAATCACTTGATTCAAAAGGATCTGGTGAGAGGAGTTAATGTCAAGAACTTCCAGCTTCCTGATTTTTGTGTAGCTTGCAAGAAAGGCAACAACGAAGAAGTCTCATAAGGAAAAGAAAATTCATTAATAGAACTTCCTCTTGAACTTCTTCACATGGATCTGTTTGGTCCAGTCAGTACAAAGAGCATAGAAGGCGACTTGTACTGTTTTATGGTTACTGATGACTACTCAAGGTTCTCTTGGTAATGTTTCTAAGTCCAAATCAGAAACATTTGAGTCATTCAAGGAGTTTGACCACACTGGAATCTCTCTACAAGCTAAAGTGCGACAAGTACGCTCAGACAACGAAACGGAATTCAAGAATCAGTGGATGGCGGATTACTGCAAGGAAAAGGGAATTGTACATCAATTCACTTCTGCCTACACGCCTCAGATGAATGGCGTTGCTGAGAAAGAACAGAAGCTTGATAGAGACTGCACGGACTATGCTGGCAGACTCGAAACTGCCTATCCAATTTGGAATGAGGCAGTTGCTAATGCATGTTATACACTGAATCGAGTTCTGATTGTCAAGCGCCATAGAAAGACATGTTACGAGCTACTACAAAGACTCAAACCGAATTTGGAGTATCTCGAACCATTTGGCGCGTCATGCACACTTCTGAAGAAAACACAAGAAGGTAAATTCAGCGAGAAGGCGGATGAAGGAATCTTTCTAGGATACAACATACCGAACAAGAGGGTTACAACAACTCAACGGGTCTAGTAGAAGTGTGGTGTAATGTTGACGTTCAGAGATATACCACACCACCTACTGGCAAAGGACCCGCTTACTTTTTCGACTATGATGGATTCTTCAAGTCCTTCAACATCCCTCTCTCTCCCTCAGATGATGAGTTAGCTACACAAATGATGTATGATATCTTGAATACACCAACAGCTAGCTCAGAGGGAGAATCATCTACTCAGTTAGGGGGAGTAGTCAACGACAGTGACTCCACCTCTGAAGATGAAGCTGAAGAGATGACCAGAACAGTTAGGAGGAACAGGTTCCAGTTCCTGAAAGTCCACAAGCATCTACCAGTGATGTACCTTCGACTTTGGAGCCTCAAACTCCAACTACCTCAAATGCAGAACCAAATGTTCATAATCTTGGCTCTGAGGTAGTTGTTCCTACTACTCCAGGATCACGACTAAACGTCTATCATCCGTTAGACAATGTCATTGGGGATGTCAGATCAGGAGTACAAACCCGACATCAGCTATACTCAGCTGATTACGCCTCAGTTATGGAGAAGGGATATATTCATGATGGTGCTTATCGGTTTTTGTCTCGCAGGTTGAGCCAAAATACGTCAGTGATGCACTAAATGATGGCGTGGTTGAGTGCCATGCAAGAAGAACTTCTTCAGTTCCAGAAGTTAGGTGTCTGGACTCAGGTTGATAGACCTAAAGGTGCTAAGGTCATTGGCACCAAATGGATCTTGAAATGCAAGAAGGATGACCAAGGGGTCATTATCAGGAACAAGGCTCGATTGGTGGTTCAAGGATTTCGCCAAGTCGAGGGAATTGACTACAACGAAGTGTTTGCACCCGTGGCATGGATGGAAGCCATTCGCATCTTCCTTGCCTATGCATCGTACATGAAGATTAAAGTCTACCAATTAGATGTGAAGAGTGCATTCCTTCATGGGGAAATTAGAGAAACAGTCTATGTCAGTCAAACTGAGGGATTTGAAGATCCTTATCATCGGGATAGAGTTTACAAACTCGACAAGGCTTTATACGGGCTTCATCAAGCTCCAAGAGCCTGGTATGAGAAACTCTCGACTCATCTTGTGAAACATGGCTTTCGCAGGGGAGTCATTGACTGCACACTGTTCATCAAAGAAAAAGATGGCGACATACTGCTCGTACAGATCTATGTCGATTATATAATCTTCGGTTCAAAGAACGAAGAGTTATGCAAAGAGTTTGAAGCAGTTATGAAGAATGAACTTGAGATGAGTGCTATGGGGGAGATGAAGTTCTTTCTGAGGTTACAGGTGGATCAGACTCCAAATGGGATATTTCTACATCAGACCAAGTATGTAGGAGACATTCTCAGTCGTTTTGACATGGAGAATGCTTCTGCTGCTGTGACTCCACTTGCTACGAATCACGATATAGCACCTGATGAAAATGGAGATCTTGTAGATGCCACAATGTACCGAGGAATGATTGGATCCCTCATGTATCTCACTGCCTCAAGACCTGATATCATGTATGCTACATGTTTATGTTCTAGATATTAGGCTAAGCCTAAGGTCAACCATCTAATCGGGGTCAAGAGGATATTTCGTTATCTGAAAGGTACACCCACACTTGGGTTGTGGTATCCTCATGATGATGACTTTGAGCTCACGACGTATAGTGACTCGGATTACGGGGGCTGCGAGATGAATTACAAGTCTACACCAGTAGGGTGTCAATTCTTTGGGAGAAGATTAGTTACCTGGCAGTGTAAGAAGCAGACATCGATTGCATTGTCAACCTGTGAAGCTGAATACATTGCTGCTGCAAGTTGCTGTTCACAAATCATCTGGATTCAACAGCAAATGCGGGATTACGGTTTAAAGTTTTCTTCTACTCCTATTTTTGTGGATAACTCTGCTGCAATTGCAGTAACTAAAAATCCGGTCCAACATCCAAAGACCAAACATATCGGTATTCAATACCATTTCATAAGAGATTGTTTTGAAAAGAACTTAATTGATATGGTAAAAATTAATACTGATTTTCAACGCGCTAACCTCTATACTAAAGCCTTTGATAAACCACGTTTTCAATATTTGCTAGAGGTCAACGGCGTTAAAAAGAAAAGTGATGTTATTCCTGATAATGATCATGTGTAGTCCGATGTAGTTTAGTTAAATTTTTTTATTTTATTTTATTTGTTTATTTTCGTCTGTTTAAATTAAACTCATGTTATTTTGTTGTTTATTAAAATCCAAAAATAATTAAACCAGTTATGATTTTAGTATATTAGGGGGAGAATAAGTCAGCAAGTAACATTAAAAAAAACGAGGAAGAGGGAGGGGAAAGCTGATATAAGGTAGATCGTATCTGTGATACCGATTCAAACCCTTTGGAATATGATAGTACACAGGAACAAATCAAGAGGGACTTTAAAATTTTAATTTAGAAAAGATGCAAAAAATCAAAGTATAAGTCTGTGTAGTCTAAGCAATATAAAAGGGAAGATGATAGAAAAACTGGTAACTCCTAAGGTAACATAACGAGAGTAGACCTAGAGGTTGCTAGACCACAATGATATGTCGGTAGATTCAACACATAAGATGATTAGACCTGACTGGTGATCTCAAGATCAAACTAAGTTGTTCAATAGACTGTGGGCTTCCATATTATCACTGGTTATCACAATCAACAATATTCCAATAAGGGGTAATGACCATAAATAGAGCAAAGCACGAAAAAATGAAAGAAAAATGCTATCAAGCTAATGACTTATGTTGTTGGTGCATTTTGTGCAAAATAAAATTAAGCTGCTCTAACAAGGAGATAGGTTGTGTGCCTCTCTGCTGTGCGATGGCACTCACCTGAGGATAAGCATAACCTAGATATTCTAGAATTCATTGTTGTTTGCCGCTCTCCGCTGTGCGATGACACTGACATGAGGATTGTCTTCTCTTTGAAAGCTCTAAGAATAGTCTCTTCTTGTAAAAATACCCGTAGACCGCTCAAAAGCTCCTGAGGAATGTTGATTACCATATAAGTGTGGGATCCACAAATGTTAGTTGAAATAATTAAAACCTAAATCTATCACCAGTCTGTGTCAAAAGTCTGTGTATGGATTTAAGAGGACAAACATATTGACAATCATTGTGACTGCAATTCTTGAAAGTTCAAATCAATGTTGTAATCTAATAGTTCCAGTATGATTTCCTAAAAGTTGCTAACGACTCTGGATGAAAACCAAGAATAGAGCATCAAAAGATTTTGATAACAAGTCCCAAATGATTTGACTTGCCTATATGATTCCAAAATTGAATTGGTCCAGGTGTGGTCAATCTAAGTTGAAGCTGCCTATTCCGGAACCAAATCCCGTAGATTTTCATCTTAGGATTTATCTCTCACAAAAAGCCAAAAACAAGTTTTATTTTTTGTACGATAGTTTAGTTTTTTTCTATAGTTTTTGTTTGTTTGCCGGACTACATCATGAAAATCGGTAAGGGATCAACTCACTAAAAGGGTCATGTCTGAGATGACCACATGAGTTTTTTCGAAGTTTAAAGCAGTCACGTCTGAGGTGACAAAGTGTTTAAAAAAAGGTCACGTCTGAGGTGACTAAATTGTTTAAAAGGATCACGTCTGAGGTGATCAAAAAGTTTTCAAGTTAAAATGATCATGTCTGAGATGATCAAATGCTCATAATGTTAATTTCAATAGGTAAAAAGGGTTTAAGGGCTAAATGTTCATAAGTGTAACCCATTCGCACGACTGGATCATAAGAGTGGACCAACCATGCGAATGGATCCCATTCGCACGACTGGACATGAAATTTAGTCTTTCACCCGAATGGCTTATAAGAATGATCCATTCGACCGAATGAAAGGGTGCGAATGAGTCAGTCGACCGACTGAGACTCAGTCAGTTAACTGAGGGTGCGAATTAAAGGGCACGAATGAGTCAGTCGACCGACTGAGACTCAGTCGGCCAACTGAATGCGACTGACTGGGCCAATCGCAAGACTGAGCCTCAGTCGCCCGAATGAACTGAGCGAATGAGGCCAGTCGGCCGATTGAACTTAGTTTCAGTATTTAAAGGACCTCAGTCGATCGCATTTTACTCATCACTCCCAATCGCACCCAAACGCATTTCTTCCTGTTACTCTGCCAAAATTTTTCGAGACCTTGTTTTCACATTGCTGTTGATCTTCTGACTTTCGTTGACTTATATACAGGTATATTGTAGTTAAATCTTACCAAAATCAGCAGACATTGAATCCAAATTTGTGATATTCGAGTGAAACAAGAACCGGACTAAAAAATGCCCTAATAACCAACATAAACTAAGCAAAATGTTAAAATTAAGTTTAAAGGTTGTTAGTGACAAGATGGCGAGTCTAATGGATCATTAAACCATGTTAAATTGCTTGATTTGGTCAAGATTTGAACAACAGGCGACTGAACAGTGGGACAAGCGACTGGTCGTCCGGATGAACTCCAATCGCACGATTGAATCTTGCGATTGGGTCAATCGGCCGAATGAACCATGCGAATGAGCTCAGTCGGCCGACTGAACCAATCGCAGACTCAGTCAGCAGATTGAACTCAGTCGCATGTCTCATTCAACCGAACGAGCTCAGTCGCATGAAAGAACAACCGACTGACTTCAGTCGCATGATTCATTCGCACGAATGAATCAGAATGAATTTAAACATTACAGTTAGAATTGAATTTTGATGTATTATGTACTAATGGTTCTGTTTCTTGTGTTTTAGGAAAATGGCTGATAGATGGTCCATTAATCCAAAGCACAACATATGTGCTCACTTGGATCATACTACTCAGAACGGGGCCGAGTTCATAGAGATTATAGCTTTCCTTAGACGCTCCCGGATACATAAGGCTATATCTACACCTTGCACGCCCTACAATCATTACACCAGGCATTCTGGGAGAATGCCTCAATTGATCGCTCTCGTGAGCCGTACAGTATACGAAACTCCATTCTGGGTCATGATATTGAGGTTACTACTGCTGATATCCAGAGAGTTCTTGAGTTTGGGGATGATACGAATCACCCCACCAGATTACATCCACTGACTGTGAGAGGCTGCTTCCTTAGGATCAAGTACGCTGGGGACATAAACTCGGGGTGCTCAATAAGAGCAACTGTGCCTCCAGTACAAGTACTTGGCGCATGTGATCCTAAAGTGCATTGCTTCGAGGAGGGGTGGGTTCGATGATCTATCAGACCGGATTCAGAATGCCTACATGGCACTAATGCTGAACCACCCTTTCAGCTTTTCGAGTATGATCTTCTCTTATTTGGTGGAGAACCTGGAGGCAAAAGGGAAGGAAGGATTTTGTATGTACCCCAGGTTTCTATAGCTGATCTTCAACGAGAAGCTGCCACTTCTTACCAAGGAGAGTCATGATGCAATTGCTTTGGAGATTATGGATGACACGACCTTGGGTCGGATGAGGGTGTATAGGGGCAAGCAAGTGAAGCCCCAGGTGAAGAGGTTGATTGGCATTTGGCCAACGAGAGATATGTGGCGCGGGGAGACGCAAATGGCGTCATGATGACAGTGACTCTGAATCTGAGCCTATTGTTCTACCAGTTGATGACGACGATGATGATGACAGTGGTGATGGTGGAGATACAGGCCCCATTCCATCTAGGGCCACTACCACTGATATACCATCTCCACCATCCACCCACGATGGAACTGAGTCTGCTAGTTTCCATGAGGATTTTGTTCCTGGTGAGGAGGAAGAGGAGTCGAAAGAGGAGCCCTTGACACGTACTGTGGGAAGCAAGGTTGTTCCCACAGAACATGGGCTAAGGGTAATTGGTTAACGCCCAAGAGACTCAGAGAGAGACAACCACTGATCCGAGTTATGCACTGGAGTCAGCTAGCAGGGTTGTAGGGGGAGCATCCACCTCAACGGGAACGAGGAGGAAAAGGATGGCTCAACCCCATGGTCAGAAGAAGAAGAAAAGACGTCTCCCCTTCGTTACCACCACAACCACATCTACCACCACCACTACCACTTCCACAGCCACACCATCCACCACCACAACCACCACATCTGCTACCACCACAACCACCACAGCTACTACTACCACCACCACACCTCCCACCACTGTATAGATTCCATCTACCACCATATCTTTCACTCCCACATCACCTCCACCATTTCACAGACCCATCTTCACTACAGCCACCACTACCACCACTACCCACCAAGCTGGATCCTCAGCCCATCCATCTCATACTTATGGATCACCTCTACCTCAATTAGGGTAGAGGAACAGCTATCTGCGCTCAACAGGATGGTGATACGCCTATTAGCTGCAGATGAGGAGAAGGCGGATCAGATCCGCCAGCTTGCTGCTCTTACTGCTGCTCAGTCACCAGATAGAAGAGCAGGCTCGAGTGATAGAGGAGCAGGCCCAACAGATGGCTGCTCAGAGCCATGAGATAGCCCAACTCCAAGCACATAGCGTCACATCAAATAAAAAGATAGAGGAGTTGGAGGAGGCGAAGAAGACGATCATGTTAAAGCTAAAGGGATCTAAGGAGGAGCCCTTGAAGATCAAAGAGGGAGACGGAGATGATGATGATGATGATGATGATGAAGTTGATGATGAGGATGAGACAGAGCAGGATGAGGGGACAGAAGAAGAAAGGACAGAGGAGAAGGATGATATTGATGATACAGCAGGAGGAGATGCAGCTGTATCGGCCTCTGCTTCAGGTCAAGAGAGGAGGTCCAAGAACATACAAGACCAACCAGCTTCTTCCTCTGCTCCACCAAGTGACGAGACGATGATACAGGACAAAAGTATAGATTAGATGTTTATGTATTTTATTACTTTTGTATTTGAATCATGTATTAAAACCTATGTATTCAATGTTTAAATTAAGTTTAATGCATTTCTGTTTTGATTAATTACTAATGGTTGATATATTGAATGTGTAAATCAAACAGATCCAAATTACCAAAGGGATGAGTTTGATGTTGTTCCCCTTCATCGGGACAAGACTCAGCTAACAATGATTCTTGATCTGCAAGGGATCGTAAGGAGGTCAGTGAGTTATACCCCTGAAGAAGGGGAAATAATTCACGACCTATCAAACAAGCAACTCGTAGAGATCTTCAAGCTCAATCCAGATGAGATAGTGAAGGATGCTCCGACATGCGACTCGACCAGTGACGAAGAGCTCAACGATAAATCGAGATTGAAGATGTCACTGCCGAGCACTACCCTTAGTACGCTGACAATGAGGGAAATGTGGTCCCCAATCTGGGTGAATCCCTTGTCAGCGATACTTTTGAGGTGTTAGACAAGATGGAGCAAGAGTCGGAGAAAGTAGAGGAAACAGCCCAAGCCTCAAATGATGATGTTGATATCCGAAAGGCTGAGTGGGCTGCATGTTTTGAAGAAGTTAGAGCCCAACGCGCTGCACTGAAACAGGATGCCTACACCAAACTCTACAGAGTCAAGAAACATCATAAGGTGACTGGCAGGATCATAGCGTGGGCGTATTTTGAGGATCTTAACGTATATGCAGTTAAGAGGGAAAAGGGCATAGAGTACTTCAGATTCCCACTTGATCTGAGACTCTACCAGGTTTTGAGCTCAACCAGCTGGCCAAACTATAGCTTTTGTATGCTGACACGAGGAAGATGTCAGGCTGGTTCGAGGCTGCCCTAAAGAAGGAGTACCACACCAGGTGGATTAACTTCAGACCCCAATAGCCTACAAGGTATATCAGAAGGTCTGAGGTTGATTCCATTACTGGAAAGCCGAAGATAGTGTTGAAGTGGAGTCCTCCGCGCACAATGTCAAGAATCCCACTCCGGGAAATGCCACAGGACTTCACTCCACACTTTAAGTGGTGGTACTATGATTGGAGAATAGCAGAAGCGGTCATAGTCCTAAACAAAGAGGGCCAAATGGATACGATCAGGGTATTCGACCAATGTGGCTTACCAACTTGTCAGCAAATGATGTCTACACGTAATACAAGTGGCCACTGTTCTATGATACGCAAGATATTGTACAAGCCCTCCAGTTCCAAAATGTCATAAGACTCTGCTTCGCGTTTGAGATTCACGCGGGAGTCACAAAAGAGGACAAGTACAAGAAATATGAGGAGGTGATGTAGAAAACAAGACATTAGAGAGATCTAGGCCCAAGGGGGAGTTTGTTGATACATGTATGTCCCTAGATCATGATATAAAATGTAATAGATCTTGTTTATCTGATTCTGATGTAATTTGATATGATTAATGAAATGATATTGATTGTTTGTGATTTGTAATGACTAATGTTTCATTAATGAGTCGATATTGAATTGGTTAATTAGGATAGTGATGGTTTGAATGGTTACACATAATGTTTATTAATTAATACATTCAAACTTAACATAATGAAGTTTTCATGCGAATGGCCCATGCGAATGGACCACATGCATGAATAACTTCATACGATTGACTCAGTAGCATGACTGAACCAGGAGACTGGATCAGTCGTATGATTGTAACATAAGATTGGCTCAGTCGCACGACTGAACACTCAGTCGTGCGGATGGATCAACCGCATGGTTCAATCGCATGACTGAACCATACTTATGGTCCGTCGCCCGAATGAACAATACTAACCTATAATACAATCTAGTTCGTGGAAAAAAAATGAATTCTATTACGACTCCAGACGTACCCTAGCCGTCCAGAAGCCCCAATTCGTTCTCCAAGTTCATAGAACACATTAGATCGATTCTCAATCGATTTCTAACATTAGTTTCAATTCTTTATTGATTCTTCGTGTTTCTCACTGATTGGATCGCCAATCAAATAGGATTCCGCACTATTTGATTTGGTCTACGCGTTAATCATTCGATATTTTGTTCAATACCAGGTCCTAACAGTGAAATTTTAGGCGTATGAGCCCTGTTCGGACGTATGGTCCCTGTTTGGGCGTATGAAAACCTAGAATTCACTTATTTTGTTAGACGCATGAGCACTGTTGTGCGTTTTAAGTCAGACGCATGGGAACTGTTCAGACGCATAAGCACTGTTTAGGTGCTTTTGTACTGTTCAGTCGCATGGACTTTGTGAAACGTCTAACACTTGAAATTTTGAAACTATTTAGACGCATGAGACATAACAAACGTCTAACACAGAAACACTATTTAGACGCATGGGATTATCACAAACGTCCAACACTTGTAATTTTCATAGTTGAATTACAACTGTTTAGACGCATGGGATTGAATCAAACGTCCAACACTTGTAATCCTGAAAATTTCATCATGCTCCTATTGAGGTGCATGTGCACTGTTTAGGTGCATGAGTTGACTTTCATGATTTAAACACTTGTGATTTTCAATTTCTTCACTTGCACACGTTTTATCATTTAGATCCCCAAATTTTGAACTTTTTGCATATTGCACTTTCAATTTATAAAATTTTTATTTTCTATTTCTTTTTAAATTTCTTTTGTCCCTTCATTTTAGTCTCCACATAAAATCAAATATCATCTGATTTTCAACTTAAAAATCATTTATTTGCAAAGATTATGTAGATTCGTATTGTAATTTTCAAACATAATTTATTTTCAGTTTACACAAATACTTTGAACATAAAGCATCATCCTTTCAATTCAACATTTCAAATTTTGATTATGATTATTGAATATTTTGAGAACAACTCTTTCATTTATTACTCCCCCTAAACTTTTAAGTTTGAAAAACTTATAAGTTTCTTATGAAAGAGAATAAGATCACACAGCACATGAGACATTGCCTTCACACACAAAGACATGCAAAAAGAAAGATGAAAATAGAATCAAAATCTAATATTAAGCATAGAACAAATGTCTGCAGAGAGATCATATTAATGAAGATCAGCACATTAAAATAAAAGTAATGTGGAGGGTCATAGACAATGAATATATCCTGATCAAGTGTGTTCCAGGTCAGTGATATCACAACAAAGGAGACACAAGATCTAAGGACAGACAATGGGTGTTTTTGACACAATTATCAACTCACTTACTTTTCAATTCTTGGATTGATTAGTGTTGATTTAGATATGACATGATGTAAAGCATACAGAGACTAAGAGAGCTCAACTATCGTCATGAAATGTAAGAAAGAACACATGCTCAACTTATTACCTGAAACATAGATATCACCAGAGTTCATGTTACTTAGTTAATAGAGGATGATCATGGATAACCATTTAATCAGCTCTAACTATTCATTTGAATAGGTTGTACACATTGGCATCTTTTTGCATCAAAAAGAGAATCCAGGTCTGTAGTGACTTACAACAAAGGATATTTTAGTACTTCAGGTCTATGATGACTCATAACAAAGAAGTGAAATGATGCTTTGTAACAAATCTCATGATTTCACATAGTTTCAACAGGTGTGAGAGATGTATCTTAACAAGCATTTATTTTGATAAGGTAAAACAACTCAAAAGTACTAAGATGAATACACACAAACATGTATGTTTAGTTTGATCACAAGAATTTACTTTTTCAGCATAATAGTCAGATATTGTCTACACATCATATCTGATCATGTCTAGACTTTATTAATGAGTGAAGTATGCAATTGATCTCACTAATGTACTATCATTTCTCACATGTTGCAAAACATAATCCTTTCTAAAAAACTCTATTTTTGTATTTTTGATATATATTTTTGTATTTGATTTTTCTATGAAAAACATAAAATCACACACACACACAAAATATAAACAAGCAATTCACAATGAGAGTATCACTTATTATGATCTTTTGATTTAGGGAGATCACATATGATTTATAAGACCAATTGATTCTACTAAATACTCAAACCGGCCTGGTAGGAAGGCTTTAGTAAATAGATCTGCCAATTGTCTTTTTGTTGCAATTTGAATCAATATGATTAATCCTTTTTCAGAGTTTTCTCTAATAAAATGATATCGAATTTCGATATGTTTTGTTTTTGAGTGTTGAACAAGATTAGCTGTTATGAACATAACAGCTGTGTTATCAATGTAAATTGGTGTTTTAAAAAAGTTGAATCCATAATCCAGTAATTGATTTTGCAACCAAAGGATTTGAGAACATCCTGCTGATGCAGCAATGTACTCAGCTTCTGCAGTTGAAACAAAGACATTTGTTGGTTTCTTACATTGCCATCAGACTAATCTGGGACTAAGAAATTGACACCCACCCGAAGTAGATTTTCTATCTTGACAGCATCCACCATAATCACTATCTATATATCCATATAGTTCAAAGTTACCCTCGTAAGGATACCGAAGCCCTAAGGTTGGTTTACCTTTGAGATACCTGAATATCCTTTTGACAGCAATTAAGTGAGATTCTTTCGGGTCTGATTGATACCTGGCACATACACAAACAGCATACATAATGTCTGGTCTAGATGCAGTAAGGTACATCAAAAATCCAATCATTGATCTGTATAACGTTTGGTCAATAGATTTTCCTTTTGGATCAGGTTCAATCTTGGTGTTAACATCTGCCGGAGTTCATAAGGACTGACAGTCTTGCAACTTAAATTTCTTTAAGAGCTTGTCAACAAACTTTTCTTGATTGATGAAGATTCCATCTGTAGTTTGCTTGACTTGAAGTCCAAGAAAGAAGTTAATCTCTCCCATAGAACTCATTTGGAATCGAGATTTCATGATTTCTTCAAATTCATTGCACAATTTTGGATAGGTAGAACCAAATATGATGTCATCAACATACACTTGTACACATAAAAGATCATTATTATCCTTCTTTATGAATAATGTGGGTTAAAGTTTGGAACTTGACTAGGTGAATTGACGAAGTAATCAAAGTTACCTGTATCAACTACATCACCTGAAATGGATGATGTTCCAGACTCAGGTATCACAAACTCATTACCATCATTAGGAATATTTTGTGATTCTTCCTGATTAATTGACTCTGAATGATGTGAAACTGTATTTTCATGGTTTTGTATTGTTGAATCCTTAACAAATGACAAAAATGGGTAGTCTGAGCTTGAACCGTCTGGGTCATCAGAATCTGAATCTTCACTGAAAGATCCAAGATCTCCTCTTGAGTTCTTCTTATCTGTAAAATTAAGAAAATTTGGTTGATCAAACAAATTAGATTGAAAAGAGTTTGATAATGAATCTAAGTCAAATAACCATGCAGGACCATTTGAAACTAATGGAAAAGAACTTTCAAGAAATTTAACGTTGAATGTTTCAAAGATTACATTTGTCCTAGAGTTGTAGACTCGATAGGCTTTTGAAACCGATGAATATCCAACAAAAATCCATTATCAGATTTTGCTTCAAATTTTCCTAATTGATTACTTGAATTAAGAATCATAACAGGACAACCAAATGATTTTAAAAAGTTTATGTTCGGTTTTCTGTCAAACATTAACTCATATGGAGTTTTCAGTTTATCTTTGACAATTAAAATTCGATTCTGAACAAAAGACGCAGTTGATATTGATTCATCCGAAAAAGTGATAGGGATTTTTGCATCAGCTAACATAGAACGACCAGCTTCAATCAGTGTTCTATTCTTCCTTTCAGCAACTCTATTTTGTTGAGGAGTTCTGGGAGCACTGAACTGATGAGCTATCCCTTTCTGTGCACAAAACATTTCAATGTTAGCATTTTTGAATTCCGTTCCATTATCACTTCTTATTATTTTCACTTTGTTGTCTAATTGATTTTCAACTTTAATATAAATTCTTTTAGTAATTCAGCTGTTTTAGATTTGGCATAAAGAAAGAAAACCCATGAAAATCTTGTGAAGTCATCAATGATAACTAAAAAATATGATTTTCGTCCAATACTCTTGACGTTTGTTGGTCCAAAAAGGTCCATATGTAACATCTGAAGAGGTTTGGATGTTGAGTTTATAGGCATGGACTTATAAGACGCTCTGTGTTGCTTTCCCTTCAAACATGCTGAGCAGTGATCATTTGTTGCAAACTTCTTAGATGGAAGTCCAATGACATGATTTCCTGGTACAAGCTTGTTCATGTTCTTGAAGTTTGAATGACCGAGACGTCTATGCCAAAGCTGGCTTTCATCATTTGATGCCTTTGCAATTAGGCATGTAGTTTCAATTGAAGGATCAACTTGAGACATATCCAATTTGTATACATCTCTATCTCTCTCAGCTGTAACACTTACCCAATCTTTGCTTATCATGAAACCTGGCTTCAGAACATAACAGAATGAATCATCAAATAGAACAGAATAAGATTTGTCACATATTTGAGATACGCTTAAAAGATTAAAGTTCAACTGTGAACAAAAGTTGACTTTATCAAAGCTTATTATCCCATTGGATACTGTTCCTTCACCGGTTATTTTTCCTCCAGCGTCACCACCAATGGCGACGTGAGTTCCATATTTTGACTTAAAGTCTTGTAACAAGGCAGTATTGCCTGTCATGTGCCGACTACACCCACTATCCACATACCATGTATTGATTGGTCTTTTTGGGCGTACCTGCACTACAAGAAAGTTAAGTTGAAACATCTACCCAAGCCGAAATGGTCTTGGGCTTTCCAAATTTATCAACAATTGTAAATTGTTTATAATGGAGATTATTCAAATCAGGTTTATTTTTGATGAATTTACTAATTTTATTCTGAAAATTGTTTGATTTATTTTTGTGAACATTCATACCATTTGATTGACCATCTTTTGAAATGTATTGATGTCTAACATTTTTATTATTCATCCTTACAGATCTTGGTATAAGGTGTTTTTGCATGTTATGTTTTGAGCTCACAGTATTGTTCTTAGGAAAAGATCTCAAACCTACATTAGGTTGATTAATGTCTCTTTGAAATCCATTAGTTTGATTTCTCAAATACTGTGGATTAGTAAATCCTTTGCTCATGTTTTATTTTGCAAAGTTTCTAGTGAGAGATCTATTTCTAAAGTAACAATTTGCAGTGTTGTGAGTCTTTTCATCACAATAAGTACAATATGTGTTATAATAACAATCTGCTGTCGAATGATTTCTCATGTCACATATGTGACAGTACTTGTTAAAGTAGCACTCAGCAGTATTGTGATTTTTCATATCACAAATTTCACAGTACTTTTGTGGAGTTAAAAACAACTTTTTGTTAACTTTTGACAATGACATAATGTTTGATTTTGGTGTCATATAATTAAACTGTTGTCTTTCATTTTTCACAGTTTGATTTTGTGTCAGATTATTGTTCATTTGTTTAACATGAACTTCCTTCTTGAATGTATTAGAAACAAATCTTTTTGCTATAGCGGAAGTCTTTGAATCTGAACTAGATTTCAGATCCGAGTTTGATTTGTTCATAATATTTGCTTTATTATTTGGAAGAGAATTCATATTTAACATACCTGCTGACACAAATTTAATTGGTTTTAGTTTTGATGTTTGATTTGTTGCTTTAATCAAATTTTCTAAACTTTTGTTTTGTTTAGATGTTGCTTTTGCAGATTTCTTTCTTCTTCTTTGATTCTTTGATTTAGAAGAACTTGGTTTATGTTCAGATTGAACATCATCAGAAGAAGATTCCTTTTCTGATTGTAATTGTTTCATATTGATGGTGTTTGAATCTTCTGATGTTTCTATCTGTTGTTTATCCTTGTTTTGAACTCTGACTTCTTCTATTACATTATGAATTTGATCAGAAGATATATTTTGTTTTGGGGTGTTTTGGTTCATATGATTTTATCTTGATTGGATGACCATTTTTGATTTTTTCTTGATCTTTTTCAACAAACACTTGAACATTTTCTTTTTCTTCTTTTGCATTCTTGTTTTTGATCTGGAAGGCTTTAAGCTTTGCTTTATTTTTAGGTGAATGATCATGAGTATTGAAGTTCTCTGGTAGTGTGTTTGTGATAAATTCAGGCATAGGTTCATGAGTGAAACCTAACCCTGCTTTTTGTTTATCTTTCCTATCACTGATTAGTTTTTCTACTATCATTTTTGAACTCTTTACTTTTGCTAGATCAACTTGAGTAGCAGCATGTGCTATTTTCTCTTGTTCAAGATTCTTGGTCATCTCTTCTAGTTGTTTTGTAACAATTTCTAATTCTTTGATTGTTTTGTTCCATGAAGTTTGAAGAGAGATAATCTTTTGATCTGCATTTTTATGATCAGATTTAAGTTGGTTATGCATAGATTCCTCTTGTTTTAGCTTTTCACAGATTTTGAATGAATAATTTCTGTAGTGTTCAACATGTTCATAGCATGATATGATGCAAAGCTTTTCTCTTACTTCTCATGGTATTTCAGGAAATTTTGGAACTGTGGTTTCAGGTGTTGAAGTAGAAGAGTTAACCTTTTGGTTGATCAGACTGAACCATTAGAGCTACTTCCTCTATATCCTTTTTAGGATCAGACTTGTCACTCCAATCATAGTTATCTTCCTCTTCATCACTTTCCACTTTTGGGTCATTGTTTTCTGACCAATCTTCTTCTTGAATTTCTGCAATAAGAGATAAACTGGATGTTAATACATTTGTAAATTGATCTGCATATGCACTCCAATCATATCCATCTTTTATGCTGACTACTAGCGCTTTCTTTGTTTCATTAGATGATTTGGTTTCATCTTTAAGCTCTGGCATAGGAAGACTTTGATAAGGCTTTTGAAAACTCTTCTGAGCTTGTTGAACCTTTGATTATATGAGCTTGATTGAGCACTTCCTCCATTATTCCTTGGAGCTTTGCATTCTCTTGAGAAATGTCCATAACTGTTGCAGTTGAAACATCTAGCTTTTGACTGTCAAATCCAACAGTCTTGTTTGCACTAGGCTTGTATTTCTTGTTGACATAAGAATGTTTTTGAGTCCTGTAGGCAATCATCACCATCTGCCAGTTCAGGTCCATCTCTTCAACATCTTTAGGATCCATCTCAAAAAAATCCTGCAAAACAAAATCTAGTTGAGTTAAATGGCTACCTTGATATGCTTGAAAGCAGGCCATAAAAGCAGTAAATGCAGTTTTGGACTCTTCGTCCTCTAATAGGATGTTAATCACATCTTTAACTGTTAGGATCAGTGATCTACGTTTGATTGATTAGAGAGTATAGCAGCGGAAGTCTAACAATGAATTAGCCAATTCACAAGAACAAAGAGATATTCAATGTAAGAACAAAAACGGTATAGATAGAGAGAATTCTGTAGATATATTTCATTCAATATTCGCTTTCGTGGTAACAGAATGTCACAATTACAATTAGGTCAACACCTCTTATATAAGAGATGTGACGTCTACTGATGTCACTTGATAGTGACATCTAACAGAATTTATCACAAACTACTGATAGTTAACACAACTACTGAAGATGTCAAACAGCTGGCATCTTCTTACAAAAATGCTAAGTGTTAACTATTATTACAACTACTGAAAAGAAACTACTGAAACTATAACAACTGAAGAACATACTCTTCAGTTGTTTTACAAATACTGAAACAAAGAAAACTACTGAAAGGTAAACCATCACAACTAGTGAAGAAGACTTCTTCAGCTGTTGTGACAACGTCTGATACTTTGGTCTTCAGCACTTGTGTCTTCAGACTTTGTCTTCAGCACTTGTGTCTTCAGACTTTGTCTTCAGCACTTGTGTCTTCAGACTTTGTCTTCAGACTTTGTCTCAGCACTTGTGTCTTCAGACTTTGTCTTCAGCACTTGTGTCTTCAGACTTTGTCTTCAGCACTTGTGTCTTCAGACTTTGTCTTCAGCACTTGTGTTCAGACTTTGTAATCAGCTGTTGTCTTCAGCTGTTGTGGTCTTCAGTAGTTGTTGTGACGTCTGTGGGACTTAAAGGTTTTTCTGATCCGGCTCATTGGTTCTTTTGGTCCAACAAACTCCCCCTGAACCAATGCAGCCAAAACCTTTAACTTTATTGAGGTCCCACTTATTGTTGGCAGAATGGTTGGTCTTTTTCCTTCTTGATCAGTTGAGAAGATGACCCATATAAGCACTGGCCTAGAAATAAGTCTGAAGATTTGGTTGGCAATGTATGGATGGGAGCTCTGTATTGGGGAATTGGACACTGAGCTGTTCCTCCGTCCATGAGACTCACTTCCCATGTATAAGCCTGTAGGATTCTCTGGTGTATGCTCTGAGAAACATAATTTGTTCTTCCATGGTCAGGTTCTCGGCTTCACCATCAAACAATCCTTCACGCCCATACAGCTCTGAGATGTACTTGGCCTGTTTACCATTTTTGAGCTCAACTGTTGTAATCTGTCTGTATGCAAACTCATCAGGATGAGTCCCTTCAAGTAACAGACTGAGCTCATTTGTTTGAAGTTCTCAAGCCTCTTGTAGACGTTCTTTTTAATAATTATGTTCTCTAACATCTTTTGGGGTGGTTGTTTAGTCTCATAGGCTTCTTGAAGTCTTCTACAATCTCCCAGGGTGATACTACAAGGACCACTGTGATCTCTTCATCTACGATCCTTTTGACTTGGCCCTTGTATCTCGAAGGAATGTCTTTCTTTACAATCCTGTGAGCCACCTAGGATCAGGCCATACTCTCACCTTTTCCTTCTGATATTGAAATGTGTTGGCAAGGGTGTACAACCTCAGAGCTTCTTTCTTCATACTTATTATTGATGACGAAGCAGCATAAGTTTTGTCAATGCTTTTCAGCATTTCATCATCATGAAGCTTTTGCTGCTGTTCTTTCAATCTTACTCTCACAGCTTCCATCTGTGAGGTGGGAGTGATGGGCATGGGTTTGGCTTTAGCCAATGTTAGGACTGCAGACAGAGGCAACTATCTTCTTCACATCATCATCCTCTTCTTCTTCTCTTCTAGCCTCAACACCCTTTCTTCTTCTTCTTAGGTGCATCATCGGCTGTGGTTTAGATGGTAAGGGAGTTGGTTTTGTGGGTTGTGGTTGTGGTTGTTTTGGAGAGGGAATGTTGACAGGCTGAGTTAGCATTTTGGAGGTGAGTGTTGCTTTTGAGTATTTGGCTAGCTCAGTCCTGCCCTGCTCCTGCTTCATTCAAAGCTTCAATAACAAGTCCCTTAGTATATGCTTCAGATGAACAGATCTTGGGGGTGATTGCCAAGATACTGTCCCTGGACCAAGCTTTGATTTCGATCATTGATCTTCCCAGATATTTTGCAATAAATCTAATCATGATCTCAAGCCTTTCTCTTTCTAACACTTTATAACTTGCCCATCTATTCTGGATTTCTTCAATCTCTAATCGTCGAATCTCAGAGTCAAGTTTATCGGTGTCATGGCCTTGCCTAAACAGCTGATCAATGATGTTGTCCATTGATCTGCTGTGTTCAGCATCAGCCTCTTTTATCAGTAGCTCCAAGGCTTTCCCTTTTCCTTCTCTTTATCGATCTCCACATTCAACTCCAACTCCTTTTCCACTACTCCCTTCTGTTTCTTTCCTTTTTCTTCTCCTCTGTACTCCTCTTTCTTTTTGCTTTCACTGACTTAATCTCCCCCTTTTTGGTTGCATTGGTTGCAAGGGGTTGATTGCCAGAAAGTTGTTTGCCCACAACCTCCTCTATCAATGGTTGTATTACTGAGGAAAGCCTCTCATCAATGGCTTTAATCACTATGTCAGTGATTATGGGTGTGATGAGAGGGAGGGAATTTTGAAGGATAGCAACTATTTGCTCAGGAGGGTTCTGTTCCTGAGAAATAGTGCCAGAAGCAGAGGCAGGTGGCTGAGTTGTGGGAGTGGCTCAGTGTTTGGGAGACCTTCAGATGAAGGTGCCATCTGTGAGGTGATAGAGGCAGATGGTCTTTGTTCCTTAGAAGTTTTGGCAAGCAGCTCTTTGAGTCTGCTCACCTCCTCTTCCAGGATGGTGTTTTGGGCGATTACATCGTAAAAGAAGCCCAGGTCATCATCAGTAGATATTGAAGCACCTGACCTCCTGATAGGATCAGGATGAACATGCACTGAGTGTAGCTCAGTTGTAGCATGTGCCCCTTTGTCTTGGAACTGGGGACTTCCTGCCTCAGGACTTTGTCCGTCATCAGCAGTTGCCTCTGGTAAGGTCTTAGTAATGGTACCAACTACAACCTGATCATATGCTGAAGCAAGAGAAGTGGCAGCCTCACCAGAAGTTCCAATCTCCATTGCTACACTAGGAGAAGGAACATTGTAACCCCTATGCTGTGGGTTCTCAGCTGCACTTTGGTCATCCCCCTCAATGGTAGAAGTATTCCCAGTAGTAATTGGTATCTGGGGAGGGGTGAGGAGTGCAACTGAGTCAGCACTTGTGCAACAAGTAATGTAGGACTTTGGGGGACGGTTGCATGGGGAGATGGGGTAAAAGCAGTGTGCACCTGGGGAGAATGGTGCTCTTCAATGGCAATCTCCTCAAATGAGGAAGATCCCAGATTGGTGGGTACCCCTTCTGTGGTTGCTGTAGGCTCCTTTTGAGAGGAATCCTGAGCGGCTGTGGCTGGGAGAGTCCTTATATCCATCGGGGGGTTATAACCAGTGGATATAGCCTGCGTTTGTGTTGCAGGGGCATCCTCAGGGGACTCATTTCCCTGAGTAGCCTTTTTGGTTTTCTTTTAGTGGGTTTGGTGGGGACTTTTGATTTGGAGGTGGTGGGGTGGGTTCCAGCTGCGTGGGTTTGCGCAGCTTGGCAGCCATTTTGAGTGATTGGTCAGAGTTGTGCCAGGAGTATACTTCAGGCAATACAGCCATAGCAGGGATCCCAGGCCAACAAGTCCCTCAGCTTGAAGCTGATTTGCAATTATGGCCATTATGAACCGAGGATATAATATCCAACGGTTAGCAGTGTTTTTGAGCCATATCCTTGAGCTCTGAAATAGTATTTCGAAAAATTAAAGGTTGTTGCTCAAGGATGGAGAATAGTACCTGCTGCCACCTTGTAGACATTTGATCCCAAGAGGAAGTCTTAGGAGCCAAACAGACATTTACCATGTGAAATATGAGACGTTCAGCATCTTGGAAATGTTTCTTCAGTATGGTGGAGGCACTAAGGTTTCCCTGATATCCATGGTGGGCAAAGGATAAATCAGTTGTGCCCTTTGGATATCCAGCAGGAAAAGTGGCATCATCCAGGTGTAGGGTTTGATGAAGTATATCGGGAGTGATGACCACTTGGTGGTTGTTGACGACCGACCGGAGAGACTCTGTGTTGTTCTCCCCAGTGGTGAGGGTGACGTTCATCCAAAACTGGTTAAGGGATTCGGCATGAAGGATTGGATTGAGAAGAAAGGCCGTTTTGTAGGGTGACTGGACCATAAGATCAATAGCATTATCAAACTTAGCCCAGAATGGCGATTTGGTGAGGTAAGCTACACAGTTGTGTCGCGGTTTGAGCCGCATGGACGCCATTAATGAGAGAGAAGTTTTGGAGAGATGAACGTTAGGTTTGAAGAAGATGAGGCTCTGAAGGATTAGGTCGGATATTTATAGGGTACGGGTTAGAAAACGACTGAAGGGTTTGGTGTTAGTCATCAGTAGTTTTAAATGACTGTTGACATGGTATTACCCTTTTCAGACGTTGAAACAGCTGAAGTCGTGGTTTTAGGCATCAGCAGTTAGAAAACTACTGAAGACCATGGTTTTTGACTTCAGATGATGAAACAACTGAAGACTTGGTATCAGTCATCAGTATTGTGAAACTACTGAAGACATTGGTTTTGTCAGCAGTTGTTGTAAATAGCTGAAGACTTGGTGTAGTCTTCAGTAGTTGTGAAACTACTGAAGACATGGTTTTGTCATCAGTTGTTGTAAACAGCTGATGACTTGGTATTAGTCATCAGTAGTTGTGAAACTACTGAAGACATGGTTTTGTCATCAGTTGTTTAGGATGAAACAACAGTTGTAGAAACAACTGAAGAGAAAGTTCTCTTCAGTAGTTTTCGTCAATTCATAGCCTTTCAGCTGTTTCATACTGTCCTCAACACTTACTCATCAGATTTGCATCTGCTTTTCAGGTGTTTCATAGGACGTCAGTACTTATCTGTTTGTACTGATTTCAGTAGTTGTAACTACATCAGTAGTTGTAACTACATCAGTGGTTTAGAACAGATAAAGTACTTCAGTACTTGTGAGGCATTTAGCCTTCAGTAGTTATAAAAACTACTGAAGGTGAAAGAACTCATCAGTAATACATGTGACATGGTACCAATGATCACCAGTACTTATTACTGAGATCATCAGTAGTTGTCACTTATTCTAGCTGCAACATACCAAGCCTTAACACAAGGTTTTGGAAAGTAGAACTATCCAAAGGCTTAGTAAAAATATCTGCAAGCTCATCAGCACTAGGCACAAACTTAGGATCAATCAGACCTTTTCCAAAACAATCCCGAATAAAGTGATGTCTGATCTCTATATGTTTGGTCCTAGAGTGCTGACTGGATTTTTGACAATACACAGAGCTGAAGCACTATCCATTAATAATGGAGTCTTAGTCTCTATAATGCCATAATCCTGAAGTTGGTTCTGAAGCCAGAGTACCTGAGAAGTGCAACTTGCAGCAGCAATGTACTCAGCTTCAGCAGTTGATGTAGCAACAGATGTTTGTTTCTTACTCTGCCAAGAAATCAAACAGTTTCCTAGGAATTGACAACCACCAGAAGTTGACTTTCTAGTTAACTTGCACCCTGCATAGTCACTGTCTGAAAAGGCAACTAATTTGCAAGAGTGTCCAGTGGAATACCATAAACCTAGAGATTGTGTACCTTGCAAATATCTAAAGATTCTCTTGACTGCAATCAAATGAGACTCTTTAGGAGCAGCCTGAAATCTAGCACAAACACAAGTAGCAAACATGATATCTGGTCTAGAAGCTGTTAAATACATCAAGGACCCAATCATACATCTATAAAGTGTTTCATCAACAGCTTTACCTTTCTGATCTGCATCCAGTTGTATGGTGTTGCACATGGGAGTAGAACAGGGCTTACAGTTTTGTAAATCAAACTTATTCAAAAGATCTTTTGTATATTTTGACTGATGAATAAAGATTCCATCAGCCTTTTGTTTAATTTGCAAGCCTAGAAAGAACTGTAATTCTCCCATTGCACTTATTTCAAACCTCTTTTTATTAATGTTGTAAAATCATCACACAACTGGGGATCAGAGGATGCAAAAATGATATCATCAACATAAATCTGAACAAGTTATGCTGATGCCATCCACCTTCTTAATAAACAAAGTTTTATCAATGGAGCCTCTAGTGAAATTATTCTTAAGAAGAAAAGTGGAAAGTGTCTCATACCAGGCTCTAGGAGCTTGTTTCAACCCACAAAGAGCCTTATCAAGTTTATACACCCATTCAGGATGTTTTATCCTCAAACCTGGTGGTTGACACACATAAACTTCTTATTTTACCATATAAAAATGCACTTTTGACATCCATTTGAAAAACTTTAAGATTGTTGAATGCAGCATAGGCTAAAAACAATCTAATTGCCTCTAGTCTGGCTACAGGGGCAAAGGTTTCATCATAGTCAATACCTTCTTCTTGTGAAAACCCCTGTACAACCAGTCTAGCCTTGTTCTTAACAATAAGCCCATTTTCATCAGTTTTATTCCTAAACACCCATTTAGTGCCTATTGCACACTTACCTGGGGGAAGAGAACCAGTTCCCACACTTGCTGTTTCTTGAACTGAAGTAGCTCAAGCTGCATGGCTTCAACCCATCCATTGTCTCTCAAAGCAACATGATAGTTCTTTGGCTCTAGCTGACTGATGAAGAGCATAGAAGCAGAAGTTAGACAATTGACTTCTTGTTGAAACTCTAGCATTGATATCACCAATAATTTGAGACATTGGGTGATTCTTAGTTCTTGATAACAATGAGATCTGTGCAAGTGTTTGTAGGACCTTCAGCAGCAGCAGATGTTGATGCAGACTCTTGAAACCAAGAATTAGATGGTAACTCAAAGGATGTAGAGGAATCAGAGATCTCATCAGCATTTGTTGCGGATGGAACTGCTGAAGCTACAGGAACATCAAATTTAGCAGACACAGGCAGTTGTCACTAAACTTGAATAGGTGAGTATTGATATTATCATCATCATCATCAATACCACCAGTGGAAGACATGCTACAGAAGATGATTTATCCACATGATCTGCAACAGCTGGAGATTGATAAGGAACATATTGCAGTATGTCCAAATCAAACAACTCCACAGGGTTTTGTGGAATCTTGTCCGTAGGAGATTCATTAAACTTCACATGCAAAGTCTCTTCAACTATCTTTGTTCTGCAGTTGAAGACTCTGTATGCCTTGCAAGTAGATGAATAACCAACAAAATACCCTGCATCCACCTTAGGATCAAATTTTTGGAGTTGATCCTTTGTGTTGAGAATAAAACAGGGACACCCAAATGCTTTGAAAAATGAATTAGAGGAGCCAAGTGATGGAGACTTCATATGGAGTCTTCATCAACCTTTGATTTACTAAGGCTCTATTCTGCACATAGCAAGCTGTGTTAACAGCTTCAGCCCAAAAGGTCAGTGGCAAACTAGAGTCAGCCAGCATGGACCTTGCAGCTTCAATTAGGGTCCTGTTCTTCCTCTCCACTACGCCATTTTGTTCTGGAGTCCGTGGGATGCTAAACTGCCTTTTGATTCCCTTTGAAAGATAGAAGTCATAAGTGTATGGTTTCTGAATTCAGTTCTATTGTCACTCCTAATACACTTGACTGGAAGGGAATACTGCTTCTCAACATACAACACAAAGTGAATAATCTTCTGAGCAACCTCATCCTTTGAATGTAGAAAGAAAGTCCATACAAATCTGGAGTAATCATCCACAATTACCAGACAGTATTTCTTCTTTGCCATGCTCATCACTCTCACAGGACCAAATAGATCCATATGCAGTAATTGCAAGCAGGCAGTGGACTTAGGCTGTTCAATAGGAGGGAATGAGACTTTGTGTGTTTTCCTTTTAAACAAGCAGTGCAGGTTTCATCACAGTGGAACTCCTTTATTGGTAAGCCTCTGACTAAACTATTGTGAATCAGCTGATTCATATTTTTGAAATTAACATGACCCAGCCTTCTGTGCCATAGTTTAGATTCTTGAGGAGAGGCTTTGGAAAATAGGCAAGGATGGCCTCTAAGATCTATTTTCTTGGAAAGATCTAAGGCATACACTCTTTCTTAACTGTTGGCTCTCAGAGAGTGTGATCATCCAACACCTTATCAATCAAATGCAGAACTTTGAATGACAGAATCCTATAGTTCTGACTGGTGAAAAGAGCAACATGGCCTTTATCACACATTTGACTGACACTCAAGAGATTGTACTTGAGATTTCCACATGATTAACATCATCAAACTTTATTTCTCCATTGGAGACAAAGCCTTTTCCAATGATGTAACCCCTAGCATCATTGCCAAAAGAAACAAACCCTTTCTTTCCTTGAGAGTAGTCATGAAGAAGAGAGCTGTTTCCAGTCATGTGCATAGATCCCCCACTGTCTACATACCAGATGCTACTTTGGCATGTTGAAGAACCCTGCAATTATAAACAATCAGTTAGTTTTAGAGACCCAAACTTTTTGGTTTTGGGCTGTTCTCATCAACAGATGGTAAACTAACAGTTTGATGGAAACAACAGCCTGAGAAGAAGAAGATGGTGAAGAAGAGGAATCCTTTGGCTTGACCTCCTTTTCTGTGGTTTCAACATAGAAACATCTAATTGGTTAACTCTTCCTAATAGATGTTGAACCATCATAACCAGCTGTGTCTGATTTTGTGATAAAGCTTTCAGCTCATCAGACACATTGGCATTGGAGTTTGATAAGTTCCTATATTGCACCTTCTTCTTTTGAGCAATCTCAGCTGTTACCTGTTTAACCCCTTCCTTTTTGGATTTCTTTATGGACTTAAGGGTTACAGGATTTGATGTTGCTGATACAAATGTGGTCTCAAACTCAGTTTTCATTTTAACCATTTTCTCTTTAATTTCCTCTTTATGTTTGAGTTTGGATCCTCTTTTGTACCAACAATCATGTGTAAGATGATTGAACAAGCCACATACTTCACATGGTTTCTTCTTCTCTTATGTTGATCATCAACTAAAGAGGATGAAACTACTGAAGACTTGCTCTTCAGTGTTTGAAAGCATTGTTTGCTTTCTTGACTTCCTCTTTAGTAGTCTTCAAACTCTTTCTACTGACAGTTTTCTTCTTTTCAGTACTGACAGTAGTTGGAGTTTGAACTTCAGGTGTTAAATCTTGTTCTCCAGTCCTTTCAGGACTTTCAGAATTAACTCCTGAGTTGATCAACTCATTGATCATGTGAGTGTCAGCAGTGAACCATCAACATCAGCTGATAGGTTCTGAGAGGGCTTAGTGCTGACTTCTACTTCTGATGGTGATGTATCAGAAAGTAGATCACATGATGAAATGGATTGGTTATTGCTCTCACCATCAGATTCTACCTCTGCTCTGGGAGTAAAATCTGTAGGTGGAGCAGTGTGATTATAACCAATGCCAAACTTCACATTGGAAGCAGATTGCTTACTAAGAAGCATTTCAAGCCCTTGCAAGAATTTACCCATCGATCACACTCTACCTGGGTAGTTGCAAGTGTATCCTTGAGATCTCTATACTTCTCTAGAAGTATCTCTTCCCTAGCCTTATCATCAGTTATTTGGCATTTAAGTTTGTAAATCTCATCATTCTTCTCATTAAGCACAGACTCAAATTCAGCTTTGCTTTTGGAAATAATTTGTTCTAGCTCAATGTTCTTGTTGATTAAAGCTACATTTGCTTCTCTAATAGATGCAAATGCGGCTATGCATGATTCAGACAATAGTTTGGCTTTTGCCTCAGAGGATACCTGTGATACCTTTGGTGTAGAGGCATTAGAGGATGAAGTATCAGCAGAATCCAAAGCCATAAGAGCTAGATTTCCAAAGGGACTGTCACCACGCGATGTTGACCAGCACCAGTGAACAGTTGTTCATGACCAGACAAATCATCTGGTAAACTGCTACAGTCAACAACTCCTGGGGTGAAGAAGCTGTGTTGTTGAGGTTGAATTTGTTGATGAGATTGGGAAGGTTGAGGTTCAGGCAATGCAGGTGATTGTTGTGAAATGGGAGCTTGAAAGTATAGACTGAGGCAACAGCAGGATATGACATTGGACCCTGGGGGACAAAGTATGCAGGAGATCTAGGATGTGAATGATGACCAGAACCAGCAGGATGTTGCCCTCTGTTTTGTGGACTAGTACTAGGAAAAGTCACAAAGGGTGCAGAAGAGTTAGATCTAGTTGATCTACACTCTCTTGCAAAGTGTCCCAGCCTTTGGCATTTGTGACACCACAACTTACTCTTGTCAAAACCAACTTTGGTTTTGCCAGAGAGTCCAGGAAATTTCCTGCCAGTTCTCTTGTAGAACTTCTGAGATCTGATATTAATCAATGCCATTTGGCTCAGAATATCCATCTCTTCTAGATCATCATTAGCTATTCCTTTCAAATCATCCATGATGAAGCATAGATTGTCACTATTACTGCCAGAATGACTCTCAATACCAACAAATGCATGATCAGAACTATTTGAAGAGAAATCAATATGCTCATCATAATTGCTTTCAGATGCAGCATATTCTGACTCATGACCAACCAAGGCAGTATTCCTTGGTACAAAGTCATCAGTGAGCTTTCCTGATGAGGACAGTTTCCTTTTCTGCTCTATCTCTCTTTCGAATGTAAGCAGTTTCCCATGAAGTTGGGTGAGAGATAGACTATCCAGATTTGCACTGGAGCGTAGAACAATAGTGTATGTGTCCCATCTCTCAAGCAGTGATCTGAGGAACCTGTTATTCATCTGGCTGTTGGTGTATTCCTGTTTCACCATTTTCAGCTCAGAGATCAAGCAAGAAAAACGCTCAAACTGTTGAGTCAGTGTCTCACCCTTTCTGTGAGAGAATGTCTCATATTGTTGGGCAAGGATTTCTCTGTTGTTTGCTAAGACCTCATCTGTGCCACCGAATTGTTCCTTCAGGGCATTCCAGAGATCATGAGCAGTTTCATGATGCATAAGCCCTGAATAGATTTCATTAGGCAGTGCCATGGCCAAAATTCCATGGGCTTTAGCATCAATCTCAAACAGTTTCCGATCTTCATCAGAGTATTGTTCCTTCTTCTTCGGAACCATTTGATTGGTTTCCGGATTGTTCACCATAGGCTTATGTGGTCCATGTACCATAGATGTCCAACAACCTGAACTGTTAACAGATAGGTGATGAAGCATTCTTTGCTGCCATATGTTATACTCGGTCCTAACCAGCATCGGGGGCTTGGTTGAGGAACCGGTATTGTGAGGATCATTAGAAGGAGTAGTCATCTCAGATTCAATCAAATTCAATTAAGTTATAACAGATTTAGAACAAACAACAACAACCAATTGAACCAAGAGAGATCTCAAAATAAATGAACGAAAGCGTCAGAAATCCAATAATCTATAACCAGTTCTTGCAAATATGCTAATTCAATCAAAGATAGATATCAATTAGCAGTTTCAATGATCAATTGTTAGATCGATCAATGATTAACCTGCTCTGATACCACTTGTTAGGATCAGTGATCTACGTTTGATTGATTAGAGAGTATAGCAGCGGAATTCTTACAATGAATTAGCCATTCACAAGAACAAAGAGATATTCAATGTAAGAACAAAAACGGTTATAGATAAGAGAATTCTACAGATATATTTCATTCAATATTCGCTTTCGTGGTAACGGAATGTCACAATTACAATTAGGTCAACACCTCTTATATAAGAGATGTGACGTCTGCTGATGTCACTTGATAGTGACATCTAACAGAATTTATCACAAACTACTGATAGTTAACACAACTACTGAAGATGTCAAACAGCTGACATTTCTTACAAAAATGCTAAGTGTTACTACTATTACAACTACTGAAAAGAAACTACTGAAACTATAACAACTGAAGAACATACTCTTCAGTTGTTTTACAAATACTGAAACAAAGAAAACTACTGAAAGGTAAACCATCACAACTACTGAAGAAGACTTCTTCAACTGTTGTGACAACGTCTGATACTTTGGTCTTCAGCACTTGTGTCTTCAGACTTTGTCTTCAGCACTTGTGTCTTCAGACTTTGAAAAAAAACTAATGGAAAGAACTTTCAATAAATGGAAAAGAACTTTCAAGAAATTTAACGTGAATGTTTCAAAGATTACATTTGTCCTAGAGTTGTAGACTCGATAGGCTTTTGAAACCGATGAATATCCAACAAAAAATCCATTATCAGATTTTGCTTCAAATTTTCCTAATTGATTACTTGAATTAAGAATCATAACAGGACAACCAATGATTTTAAAAATTTTATGTTCGGTTTTCTGTCCAACATTAACTCATATGGAGTTTTCAGTTTATCTTTGACAATTAAATTCGATTCTGAACAAAACACGCAGTTGATATGATTCACCGAAAAAGTGATAGGGATTTTTGCATCAGCTAACATAGAACGACCAGCTTCAATCAGTGTTCTATTCTTCCTTTCAGCAATCTATTTTGTTGAGGAGTTCTGGGAGCACTGAACTGATGAGCTATCCCTTTCTGTGCAAAAACTTTCAATGTTAGCATTTTTGAATTTCGTTCCATTATCACTTCTTATTATTTTCACTTTGTTGTCTAATTGATTTTCAACTTTAATAATAAATTCTTTAGTAATTCAGCTGTTTTAGATTTGGCATAAAGAAAGAAAACCCATGAAAATCTTGTGAAGTCATCAATGATAACTAAACAATATGATTTTCGTCCAATACTCTGACGTTGTTGGTCCAAAAAGGTCCATATGTAACATCTGAAGAGGTTTGGATGTTGAGTTTATAGGCTTGGACTTATAAGACGCTCTGTGTTGCTTTCCCCTTCAAACATGCTGAGCAGTGATCATTTGTTGCAAACTTCTTAGATGGAATCCAATGACATGATTTCCTGCTACAAGCTGTTCATGTTCTTGAAGTTTGAATGACCGAGACGTCTATGCCAAAGCTGGCTTTCATCTTTGATGCCTTTGCAATTAGGCATGTTGTTTCAATTGAAGGATCAACTTGAGACATATCCAATTTGTATACATCTCTATCTCTCTCAGCTGTAACACTCACCCATCTTTGCTTATCTTGAAACCTGGCTTTAAACATAACAGAATGAATCATCAAACAGAACAGAATAAGATTTGTCACATATTTGAGATACGCTTAAAAGATTAAAGTTCAACTGTGAACAAAAGTTGACTTTATCAAAGCTTATTATCCCATTGGATACTGTTCCTTCACGGTTATTTTTCCTCCAGCATCACCACTAATGGCGACGTGAGTTCCATATTTTGACTTAAAGTCTTGTAACAAGGCAGTATTGCCTGTCATGTGCCGACTACACCCACTATCCACATACCATGTATTGATTGGTCTTTTTGGGCGTACCTGCACTACAAGAAAGTTAAGTTGAAACATCTACCCAAGCCGAAATGGTCTTGGGCTTTCCAAATTTATCAACAATTGTAAATTGTTTATAATGGAGATTATTCAAATCAAGTTTATTTTTGATGAATTTACTAATTTTATTCTGAAAATTGTTTGATTTATTTTTGTGAACATTCATACCATTTGATTGACCATCTTTTGAAATGTATTGATGTCTAACATTTTTATTATTCATCCTTACAGATCTTGGTATAAAGTGTTTTTGCATGTTATGTTTTGAGCTCACAGTATTGTTCTTAGGAAAAGATCTCAAACCTACATTAGGTTGATTAATGTCTCTTTGAAATCCATTAGTTTGATTTCTCAAATACTGTGCATTAGCAAATCCTTTGCTCATGTTTTATTTTGCAAAGTTTCTAGTGAGAGATCTATTTCTAAAGTAACAATTTGCAGTGTTGTGAGTCTTTTCATCACAATAAGTACAATATGTGTTATAATAACAATCTGCTGTCGAATGATTTCTCATGTCACATATGTGACAGTACTTGTTAAAGTAGCACTCAGCAGTATTGTGATTTTTCATATCACAAATTTCACAGTACTTTTGTGGAGTTAAAAACAACTTTTTGTTAACTTTTGACAATGACATAATGTTTGATTTTGGTGTCATATAATTAAATTGTTGTCTTTCATTTTTCACAGTTTGATTTTGTGTCAGATTATTGTTCATTTGTTTAACATGAACTTCCTTCTTGAATGTATTAGAAACAAATCTTTTTGCTACAGCGGAAGTCTTTGAATCTGAACTAGATTTCAGATCAGAGTTTGATTTGTTCATAATATTTGCTTTAATATTGGAAGAGAATTCATATTTAACATACCTGCTGACACAAATTTAATTGGTTTTAGTTTTGATGTTTGATTTGTTGCTTTAATCAATTTTCTAAACTTTTGTTTTGTTTAGATGTTGCTTTTGCATATTTCTTTCTTCTTCTTTGATTCTTTGATTTAGAAGAACTTGGTTTATGTTCAGATTGAACATCATCAGAAGAAGATTCCTTTTCTGATTGTAATTGTTTCATATTGATGGTGTTTGAATCTTCTGATGTTCCTATCTGTTGTTTATCCTTGTTTTGAACTCTGACTTCTTCTATTACATTATGAATTTGATCAGAAGATATATTTTGTTTTGGTTGTTTTGTTTCATATGATTTTATCTTGATTGGATGACCATTTTTGATTTTTTCTTGATCTTTTGCAACAAACACTTGAACATTTTCTTTTTCTTCTTTTGCATTCTTGTTTTTGATCTAGAAGGCTTTAAGCTTTGCTTTATTTTCAGGTGAATGATCATGAGTATTGAAGTTCTCTGGTAGTGTGTTTGTGATAAATTCAGGCATAGGTTCATGAGTGAAACCTAACCCTGCTTTTTGTTTATCTTTCCTATCACTGATTAGTTTTTCTACTATCATTTTTTAACTCTTTACTTTTGCTAGATCAACTTGAGTAGCAGCATGTACTATTTTCTCTTGTTCAAGATTCTTGGTCATCTCTTCTACTTGTTTTGTAACAATTTCTAATTCTTTAATTTTTTGTTCCATGAAGTTTGAAGAGAGATAATCTTTTGATCTGCAGTTTTATGATCAGATTTAAGTTGGTTATGCATAGATTCCTCTTGTTTTAGCTTTTCACAGATTTTGAATGAATATTTCTGTAGTGTTCAACATGTTCATAGCATGATATGATGCAAAGCTTTTCTCTTACTTCTCATGGTATTTCAGGAAATTTTGGAACTGTGGTTTCAGGTGTTGAAGTAGAAGAGTTAACCTTTGGTTGATCAGACTGAACCATTAGAGCTACTTCGTCTATATCCTTTCTAGGATCAGACTTGTCACTCCAATCATAGTTATCTTCCTCTTCATCACTTTCCACTTTTGGGTCATTGTTTTCTGACCAATCTTCTTCTTGAATTTCTGCAATAAGAGATAAACTGGATGTTAATACATTTGTAAATTGATCTGCATATGCACTCCAATCATATCCATCTTTAATGCTGACTACTAGTGCTTTCTTTGTTTCATTAGATGATTTGGTTTCATCTTTAAGCTCTGGCATAGGAAGACTTTGATAAGGCTTTTGAAAACTCTTCTGAGCTTGTTGAAACCTTTGATTATATGAGCTTGATTGAGCACTTCCTCCATTATTCCTTGGAGCTTTGCATTCTCTTGAGAAATGTCCATAACTGTTGCAGTTGAAACATCTAGCTTTTGACTTGTCAAATCCAACAGTCTTGTTTGCACTAGGCTTGTATTTCTTGTTGACATAAGAATGTTTTTGAGTCCTGTAGGCAATCATCACCATCTGCCAGTTCAGGTCCATCTCTTCAACATCTTTAGGATCCATCTCAAAAAAATCCTGCAAAACAAAATCTAGTTGTGTTAAATGGCTACCTTGATATGCTTGAAAGCAGGCCATAAAAGCAGTAAATGCAGTTTTGGACTCTTCGTCCTCTAATAGGATGTTAATCACATCTTTAACTGTTAGGATCAGTGATCTATGTTTGATTGATTAGAGAGTATAGCAGCGGAAGTCTAACAATGAATTAGCCAATTCACAAGAACAAAGAGATATTCAATGTAAGAACAAACGGTTATAGATAGAGAGAATTGTGCAGATATATTTAATTCAATATTCGCTTTCGTGGTAACGGAATGTCACAATTACAATTAGGTCAACACCTCTTATATAAGAGATGTGACGTCTGCTGATGTCACTTGATAGTGACATCTAACAGAATTTATCACAAACTACTGATAGTTAACACAACTATGAAGATGTCAAACAGCTGACATCTTCTTACAAAAATGCTAAGTGTTAACTATTATTACAACTACTGAAAAGAAACTACTGAAACTATAACAACTGAAGAACATACTCTTCAGTTGTTTTACAAATACTGAAACAAAGAAAACTACTGAAAGGTAAACCATCACAACTACTGAAGAAGACTTCTTCAGCTGTTGTGACAACGTCTGATACTTTGGTCTTCAGCACTTGTGTCTTCAGACTTTGTCTTCAGCACTTGTGTCTTCAGACTTTGTCTTCAGCACTTGTGTCTTCAGATTTTGTCTTCAGCACTTGTGTCTTCAGACTTTGTCTTCAGCACTTGTGTTCAGACTTTGTAATCAGCTGTTGTCTTCAGCTGTTGTGGTCTTCAGAAGTTGTTGTGACGTCTGTGGGACTTAAAGGTTTTTCTGATCCGGCTCATTGGTTCTTTTGGTCCAACATTAACTTTGCTAGATTTAGCAGAGTTAGATGATGAAGAAGTCTCTGTCTGAATATTTGATGATTGGGACTGTGGTTTAGGAGGAGATTGAGAACGAGACTGATTTGTATATGCAGGTGCACTAGTAAATGATGAGTGAGTGAAAAATCCTGCTCCAACAAACAGATCTCCTTCTTCTTGAGGACTTTTATCACTCTTTGCCATGAATACATTCTCTATAGTGGTTGCAGGAGAAGCAACAAACTGATATTGAGACATTGATGCTGCTCTATCATTGTTCCTTGAGCTTTCATCAATCTCCACTGATTCTATTTTTGCAATAAGAAGATCTAGATCCATTGGAAACTTCTTAGTATGCTTTAGTAGAGTTACAGTTTGTTTCCATGATGATGGTAAAGCATTGAGTAGTCTGAGATATAATCTTCAAGATCAGGTTTGATACCAGCTGTTGACATCTCAGTTATGAGTTGAACAAATCTGTTCATCATCTGATTTATTGTCTCTCCAGACAAATGTTGAAACAATTCTAATTGTCTTTCAGTTTTTGTTTCTTTAGATTTTGAATCTCCTTACCTCCTTCACAATGATCTTCAATGCTTTATATAGTGTATATCTAGTTTGATATGCATCAAGCCTTGTAAGAACTTCCAAAGGTAGTCCTTTACACATCAATGAATAGGCTTTAATATCATTCTTAACTCTTTTCATATCATCTCCTTGAAGATCATCTTCTGGATAAGGTTCTGGAGAATCTTTAGTATACACAAATCCTCTGTCTGGTCCATCAGTTGTTATAGAAATGTATGGTCCTTTTTCTATAGATTTCCAGAGATCAGTGTTAATGGAATTAAAGTGCTGTTTTAGTCTAAGAGACCAATTTTTGAAATCAGCTCTATTTTTAAGTTTTGGAACTCTGTTTTCAGAATCTTCTGATGTTACCATTCTTATATTTTTGTTCTTTTCTTATATTTTGAAAAAGTTTTCAATGAATTTTCTAAAAAAATTCTAAGTATCAAGGTTAAAACGTCTGAACAGTATTCAAATGCCTCAACAGTTGATGCATCTAAGTTGAGAAACTTCTAAGGGAATGCCTTAGAAAATTTTCCAAAACGTCTAAGTATTAATGCGTCTGGAAGGTTTAAAGCGCCTAAAAAGTTGTCAAACGCCTGAATAGTTGTTAAACGCCTAAACAGTTGTCAAGCGTCTAACAATTATCAACTCAACAAAGGTGATACGTCTGAGATTCTTCTCTTCAACAGTACTCAAACGACTGACTAAGAACGTCTACACAGTGTTAATGCGTCTAACACTTAGACAAATTCAGTCAATCTCAGCTCATGCGACACATTCATCATCTTCAAATGAATGTAACAAACTGAAATCTTCTGAATTCTTTAAATGTTGATGAATTCGATTGAAACTTTTCAGTTAGACGAGTTTTATGCTGATAACATTCTTCTTAATATCAATTTCTTCAATTTCAACAACAAATTCCTCAATTTTGAGAATTTCAGTTCGAAACTTCAAACCTTTTTCGAACAACAAATTCAACAAATTGACTTGAATTTGATGAATAGATCTGCTGATTGTGATTCAAATCATGTTTCTGATGATGAAACACAACTGAAATTCATAACTTTTCAATTGAATTGTATCTCAATCACAAATTCAGTGAGATTTTTAGGTTTTCAAGTTCGATGAACTTAAAAAGAAAATCAATCACTAACAGCTTACCAACAGCTCTGATACCATTTGATAGGATCAAATGAATAAATCTGTGATGATTTGTAAACACATTCAATGAAATTCACACAAAGTAATCAAATCAAAACAAGATATCAATAAAATTCAAGTTTTCTTTAATATCAAGCTAAGACAATTACAAGTATGAAAGCATATTCGAATATCTTGTGTATTCGTTCCTATCTACCTGCAAATCTAAGCTATTTATACTGAAAACAAAAAATAAGGAACTAACAAATTACACAAATAGTCCCTATACTATTACAAACTATCAAAAGACAAATAAAGACAACATGTTAATCTTTCTTAGAGCACTTAACAAGAAACGTGTTCAAACTTAATCATATGAAGTCTTCATGCGAATGAACTATGCTAATGGACCATACGCATGAATACTTCATGCTAATGGACCCGTCGCACGACTGAACCAGGATCAGTCACACGATTGAGACATAAGATTGACTCAGTCGCACGACTGAAGCTTCGGTCATGCGTATGGATCAATCGCATGACTCAGACGCATGACTGAACCATGCTAATGGTTCAGTCATATGATTGGAAAACCCTAACTTATATATACTTCTTAATTCATGGAAAAATAGACAATACAAACAATTGAAGAGAATTCAAAACACTTGAACACATACTCGTACCCTAGCCGTCCAGAGACTCCAGAAAGGGTGTTCCAAGTTCATAGTTCGCAATTTATCTTGTTCTAATCATTTTTAACGTTTCTTTAATCGTTAGATTGATCGGGACTGCGTTCTCACTGATTGGATCGCCAATCAATAGGATTCTGCACTATTTGATCTGGTTTCACGTATTATCAGTTAGTACTCCGTATGTACACGGTCCTAATAATTGGTATCTGAGTCAAGTTACTACTAGAATGATCTAACAATCATTCTAGCAACCCGAGCTCTTGATTTCTATTATAAAGTTATAATAATAATTATAATAATAATTGTAATGGAGCAAATGCATTAAATTTACATTTATATTATGAATTATACATTTGTTAATCATCTAAATAACTTGTAATAAATTATGATTTTTAAATAATTATTTTTTCATAAAGTTATAAAGTGAATAATCATTTAACAATAAATAATTATAAGGAAAAGTTTTATCTATAAAATGACTTCTAATAAACTTATACAGTTTTATAAGTAGTTATGAATTTCTATTGTTGAAAATAAATAATTAAATTATAAAGTTTACAAGTTTTATGAATATAAAAAAATGAGATTAATAAATAATTAATCTAATCTATTATTTAAATTTGGTTTTTATAAGTCAAGGGTTTAAGTTGTAATTTATGAAACTTAAAATAAAAGTTTCTAGCATAAAAATAATAAATTACCAAAACTCTAGGGACCATATGTGTAATTATGTCTAAAACCCAAACCAACCCTCCCCGTCCCCTCAAACCTCTGTCTCCGGCCACATCTTCGGCGACTGCGCAGCTCCTTTTTCCCTTTGAATTCCCATCCCAAAATAATCCAATCGCTCGTGAGCACGATTCGAAACCGTCCAGGGAATTTAATCGTGTTTAACCATAGTTGCGAACTCGAATGACCCGAGTAACCGCCGCATTCAACAATCGAGTCATTCATGATAGGATCAAATGTACCAATCAGTGATGATGTATGAACACAATTCAAAGAAATACAAACAAAGTAATCAAATCAAGCAAGATATCAACAAATTCATAGTTTCATTAATATCAAGCAAAGACAATTACAAGTAAGTAAGCAGTTATGAATGCGTTCTAAAATAGTTATTCGTCACTCTCTCTCGTTTGTTCATGTCCTCTAACTACTACAAGTCTAAGCTATTTATAATGAAACACAAGGAACTAACAAAATTACAAAACTAGTCCCTATACTATTACAAATAGTAAAAAGACACATAAAGACAACATGCTAATCTTTCTAGAGAACTAACAATACTCCCCCTAAGATTTACATGGTCTTCAGTCCTCAATATCTTCAATCTTGTCTTCTTTTTATCTTTCCTTCAGTTTTAGCTTTCATCTTCAGCTTTCATCTTCAACTTTCAAAGAAATCTTCTGGTTCTTCCTTTATCTTGAACATTGGTTTCTTTTTATACATCTCTTGTTCTTTCAAAGCATTATCAATTGAAGACTTAAATTTGCTAGCAAGTATGCCTTGTTCTGGTTTTGATTCATTTCTCTTTATCTCTAGTTTGCTCATTCTTTCCAAAGTATCTTTTGATAGACATGAGATATCAATATTAGCATATAACTCAATAGGATTTTGACTTTCCTTTGAGTATATTTCTAATACTCCTTTCCTTGAAATTCTCATGAACTCAATGTCTTTAATATCCTTTTTAACAATATTTGCATATGCAAGAGCTTTTCTTAATGATATTCTTCCATTGCAGCATTCATCACATTGATGATGGAAAGAAAATACTTCTTATCTTGCTCTGCAATTTCTGGAGATACTTTCTGAAACGTTTGCATAGATAAAAAAGATATATAACTTGGATGCAATAGTTTTAGTTCAAAAGCCTCAAATAATGTAATCATGTCCTCATCCCATTGTTCGAGAGTTTGAACCAGTTTAAGCTCAAACGTCTCAGAGTTATAAACCCTTTGAGAATTGGTTTTGACTTTTGATTACCATCAATCACTTTTATACCAGGGGTTGTGACTTTTTCACATATCTTCATAAATTTCTATCATGAAATGTTCTTCTTCAGATTGTAATCCTTTAAGCTTTTTGTTCTTCTTTAATGTGGCAAAGTACTCCTTGTCTTCTTGATCACATCTTGTTTGAAGAAAAGTACTTGATCTATCCAATCCTTTTCTCAATAATTCTATCATCGTCTTACCCACGTTTAGAATCAGATGGATTAATCAGAGGTAATCTGTCTTTCAAGTCTTGCACTGGAAGTTTAATGATGCTTGATTAAAAGTGATATACATCACAAACTACATTTACTCTTTTTATCAAAGATGCATCAAATGTCCTCATCATACTTCCATGCTATAATCTTTACTTGGTTTGTGAAATCCGGAGCAATCATAGAATTTAACAACTCAGCAATTGATTGTCCTTTATGTAATACATTTCTCACCAAGTCTCTAGTAGATCTGGCATTATAAAAGTTTTGTCTTTGTTCAGAAGAGGCTTTAATGCTTGCCTTTCAGTACCTGAAACATTTTAATCAGATCTTTTCTACTATCATGAGCATATGATTTCTTGCCATCTGTTTAATCTCTTGAGGCTTCAATACTCTTGTTCTTTTGGTAATTTCAAGGTAATGAGGATTATCAGTATCAAGAAATCATCTTCTTTAATTGTTTTTTCAAGTTTCTTGAAAACTTCTAACAAGATTCCTTAAAGATACAGATTGTAATCTTTTTAGTTTCCTCCATGGGTAATTCCTAGCTTGCAACCAAGACCTTAATGCTGGTATACTCAAATGATCAGGTCAGGATGGTGCAGCTCAGAGCTTGATAATTCATCTACATGAATACTTTCTTTAGCTCTATTCCATTCACAATGTTCTATTACAATCTCATTTGGATCAATAGGAGCAACTGACTCTGCAGCAATGCATTTCTCATATTCATCATTGATTTGAGAACAGTCAGTCCATCCAAAACGACTCTATTGTATTTCATCTTCACAAGGTAGTTGTGTCTGTTATGATCTATATTTGAACTAAAACCAACCGTTAACGTCTTAAACCAAACAAAATACTGCAGAATCTTATTTGATTGGTGATCCAATCAGTGAAACGCACGTATACACAATAACGTATTGAATCTAACGTCAAGAATCGATTAGGAATCGATCTACAGCGTTCTATGAACTTGGAGTACAAACTTAGAGGCTTCTGGATGGCTAGGGTACGTCTGAAGTCAAAGTGGATTCGATCCTTACGTTTTTCCACGAATTAGGTGGTATTTATAGGTTAGGGTTGCTCATTCGGGCGACCGAACCATCAGCATGGTTCATTCATGCGATTGAGCCATGCGGTTGATCCATTCGCACGACTGAGTCAATCTCATGTTATAGTCATACGACTGATCCAGTCTCCTGATTCATTTGTGCGACTGAGTCATTCGTATGAAGTTGTTCATGTGTATGATCCAATAGCAAGGGCCATTCGCATGATGACTTCATGTTATTAAGTTTGAATGTATTAATTGTCAACATTAGTTATATTAATTCAAACAGCCACAAATCTATATAATCAAGTTAGTATGCGTTAACAACTCATTAATGAAATATTAACATTATAACCCCACCAAACAGTATTTCATTAAGTATCCAACTTATATAAGCGTAAGACATAAGACATATTACATCCAGATCAGAATCTAGGGACACATGTATCAACAAACTCCCCCTTGGACCTAGATTCATCTATTGTCTTACCTTCTTCACAACCTCATCATACTTCTTGTACTTCTCCTCTCTTGTGACTCCTGTGGTATCTCAAACGCAAGCATAGTCGTATCACATTTTGGAATTGGAGGGCTTGTACAATATCTTGCGTGTCATAGAACAGTGGCCACTTGTATAATGTGTATACATCATCAGCAGACAAGTTTCTAAGCCACATTGGGTCAAATACCCTATAGTATCCATTTTCCCTCTTGTTCAAACTATGACCACCTCTCCTGTTCTCCAATCATAGTACCACCATTTAAAGTGTGGAGTGAAGTCCTGTGGCATTTCCCTAAGAGGTATTCTTGACATTGTTCTTGGAGGACTCCACTTCAGCACTATATTAGGCTTCCCAGTTATGGGATCAACTTAGACCGTCTGATATACCTCGTAGGTTGTTGAGCTTTGAATTTGACCCACCTGGTATGGTACTCTTTCTTCAGAGCAACCTCAAACCACCTGACATCTTCTTCAGGTCGGCATATAGTAACTTCAGTTTAGCCAGCTGGTTGAGCTCAAAACGGTAGAGACTTTAGATCATGCGGGAGTCAAAAGTACTCGATACCCATCTCTCTTTTTATCGCGTATACGTTAAGATCATCAAAATGAGCCCATGCGATAATCTTGCCGACACCTTTTGATGTTTCTTTACTCTGTAGACCTTGGTGTATACATTTGGTTTAGGAATAGAGTGTTGTGCTCGGATATCCTCAAAACATGCAGCCCATTCAGCCTTTATGATATCAACATCGGCAATTGAGGCTTGGGCTTGTTCTTCAACCCTCTCAGTCTCTTGTTCCATCTAATCCAGTATATCAAACGTATCACTGACTAGGGAATCACCCAAATTGGGGACCACATTTCCCTCTTTGTCAGCATACTCTGGATAGTGATCTGCTGTGACATCCTCGATCTCTATCTCATCGATGTCCTTGAGCTCATCATCACTTTCAACATGGACTGTTGAAGCATCTTTCACGATCTCATCAGGATTGAGTCGGAACATTTCAGCCAGTTGCTCGTCGGTGAGATCATGAATTATCTCTCCTTCTTCAGGAGTGTAATTAATCGATCTCCTGACAATCCCCTACAGATCAAGAATCATTATGAGTTGAGTCTTGATCTGTTGAAGGGGAGCAACATCATATTCATCTCCTTGAAAATTTGGATCTGCTTGATGTAAAACATGTAACACATCAATCATTAGTAAACAATCAAAGCAGTAACATCAATAATAACCATAAACATTAATTACATTTATTTGATACAATATTCAAATACACATGATTTAAATAACATAAACAACTATGCATTAATCTTGTCTTGAATAGCTGGTGTGTCAGTAGGATCAGCAGAAGATGATGGGGCTCCTTGGTCTTGATTTTTCTTTGTGCGCCTCTCTTGACCTTGAGCTGATGTAGATGCAACTGCATCTCCTTCTTCATCATCATCATCACCGACATCATCACCTACATCAGTGTCATCCCCTTGATCATCACCATCATCATCATCATCACTATCATTGTCATCACCATCATCTCCATCTCCTTCTCGGATCTTTAGAGGCTCATCTTGGATCCCTTCAGTCTCAGCATAAGCTTCTTGTTCTGGGCCTCTAAATCTTGTATCCTCTGTACTGTGGATGTATGCTTTCTCTCAGCTCTGTGATCTTTTGGCTCTGAGCCTCCATCCTCTAAATGGATGAGGCATGTGTATCATGTAGCTCCTCAATCTGTTGGCTCTGACCCTCTATCCTTTGGGCTTGGATACATTAAGCTCCATCAGCTGATTAAGCTGAGAGGCTCGCTGTTCATCCATCGCCAGCAGCTTTAGCACTAACCGGTTAAGGTTAGCCAACTACTCCTCCAACCCAACAGATGGGTAAGAGGATCCAAAAACAGGTAGGACCTTAAGAGGTCCCGACTCCATGGCTGTGGTGGTGGTAGTGGATGTAGAGAAGATTGGGGGTGGTATAGATGCGGATGGCTGTGGATGAGCTGTAGTGGTGGTGGATGGGAAGTGGGTAACTGGTGGAGTAGTTGTGGAAGTGGTGTAGTAAGTGGTAGTGGTGGTGGGTGGAATGGTGGTAGTGATGTTAGGTGGAGTGGTGGTAGTGGTGGTAGATGGAGTGGTGGTAGCTGTGGTGGTGGCTGTGGTGGTGATGATGGTGATTCTGTGCTTCTTCTTTTTCAAACCGTTGGGCTGAGCCATCCTCTTCTTCCACGATCTAGTCGAGGAGGATGCTCCCCCTAGACCATGGCCTGGCAGATCAGGAGAATATGTAGGATCAGCAGTAGTCCCCTCCCAATCCACCTGGGCGTTCACCAACCGCCTAGAGCCCTCGTTCTGTGGGAACGACTTTACTTCCCACAGTCCGAGTCAGAATCTCCTCATCTGACTCCTCCTCTTCCTCACCAGGTATGAAACCCTGGTGGAATCCAGCAATCTCAGCGCTATCTCCAGTGGGGGCAGATGCTGGAGATACAATATCAGCACTGTGGTCACTTGGTCGAGTGGGAAATGTATCTCCTGCATCCCCGCTATCATCGTCATCAGAGTCATACTCTGGGAGCTGTAGCTGCTCATTGTCGGAGTGCTATCTATGTGACGCCACTTATGTCTGCCTAGCACAACATAACTCTCATTGGCCAGATGGCCTATTAGTCTCTTCACCTGGGGCTTTATTTGCTTACCTCGGTAGGCTCTCATATGACCCAGGGTCGTATCGTCCATGATCTCTAAAATCACAACATCATGGCGTTCCTTTGGCAATGATGGCAGCTTCTCATCGAAAATCAGCTGCAAGAATCTGGGGTACATGCAAAAACCCTCCTTACCCTTTGCCTCCAGATTCTCCACAAGGTAAGAAGATCATGCTCGAGAAGCTGAAGGGGTAGTTCAGCACTAGTGCCACATAGGCATTCTGGATCTGGTCTGAAAGATCATCAAACCCATCCCTTCTGGAAGCAATGCACTTCTTATGACATGTGCCAAGTACTTGTACTGGGGACACAGGTTGCTCTTGTTGAGCACACCTGAGTTGATGTCCCCAGCGTACTTAATCCTCAAAAAGCAGCCTCTCACTGTCAGCGGGTGTAGCTTGGTGGGGGTGTCCAGCATCATCTCCAACCCAAGTACACCTTGAATGTCTTCAGCTGTAATCTCTATGTCCATACCAAAGATGGAGCTCCTAATGCTGTATGGCTCGCGCGATCTATCCACAGAAGCATTCTCCCAGAAGGTCTGGTGTATGGACCTATAAGGAGTGCATGGGGTAGAGATGGCTTTGTGTATCCTTGATCGCTAGAGGAAGGCGATAATCTCGGAAAACTCGGCACCATTTCGAGTTGTGTGGTCTAGATGTGCATAGATATTGTGCTTGGGATTGATAGACCATATCTCCAGCATCGATCTGTAACACAAGATACATAGTCATTAGATACTCACATAACACATACCAGTTCTAAGTAGCTTGATAAGATTCATTCTGATTCATTCATACGAATGAATCATGCGACTGAGTTCAGTCGGCTATTCTATCATGCGACTGGACTCATTCGGGTGAATGAACTTGCAACTTAGTTCAATCAGTTGGCTGAGCCTATGATTGATTCAGTCGGCCGACTGAGCTCATTTTCATGTCCCATTCGGCCGATTGAGCTATTCGTCCGGCTCAATCATGCGATTGGAGTTCATCCATCTTACTAGTTGCATGACCTACTGTTTGGTTGACATAGGTTCGAGTCTTGACCAATTATGAAATTAACATTGTGTAAAGGTTCTTTAGACTCGCAATCACTTAACTAATAACCTAATAATATTATTTTTAACATTTTACATGGTTTCAGTAGGTTATTAGTCCACTAAGTGGTTCGATTCTTGTTTCAATCGCGAATCACTAATTAGGGCACCATTTCTTTTGATTTTGGTGAGATTTCATCACATTTTACCTGTAAGAAAGTAGACACACTTCAGAACATCAAGAAGGAAGAGTAATTGAGGTTTAAAGAAATTTGGGCAGAGTAACAGTATGGTGTGCGATTTAAGGGCGATTGGGAGTGGTGAGAATGCGATCGACTGTGGCCCTTTATATACTGAATCTGAGTTCAATCGACCGACTGGACTCACTCGCTCAGTTCATTCGGGCGAATGAAACTCAGTCGGGCGATTCACTCCGTCGATCACCTTCAGTCGGCCGACTAAAGCTCAGTCGGTCGACTGACTCAGTCGCACACTCTCAATCGGACTAATGGCTCATTCTGATAAGCCATTCGGGTGAATGGCTCATACTCATGTCCATTCGGCTATTTATGCATGAGTATGGTCCATTCGCTTGATTGGTCGATACTCATGGTCCAGTTGTGCGAATGGGTCATACTCTTGAAATTTTTCTGACTTTATGACCATTTGACTTTTAGGCCCTTTTAAACTGTTGATTTAACATTTTGAACACTTGATCATCTCAGACATGATCTAGTAACTTAAAACCTTTTTATCACCTCAGACGTGAACCTTTTAAAGACATTTTATCACCTCTGATGTGACCCTTTTAGATGATAAGGTCCCTTATCAACTTCCATGACATAGTCCGATACTACACAAAACTGAAATAGACTAACGTTGTACCTACATAAAGAATAACACTGAAAATTATACTAAGACATGTTCTTGTGTTTTGTGAGGGTTATTCCTAAGATGTAACTATAAGGAATAATTTTTCTGAGAGGGCAACTTCTATCTTTTAAACCATACACGGACCAATTCAAGTTGGAATCATACATGATATTCAAATTATTTGGGACAAGTTAGCTAAACCTTTGATGCTCTTTCCTTGTATTTCATTAGAGTCATTTAGCAAATTTAGGAAATCATACTAGTACTATTAGGTCCCCACACTGATTTGAACTTTCAAGAATTGTAGCCACAGTGATTGTCAGTATACTTATCCTCTTAAATCCATACATAGACTTTCAACATAATTGGGTGATCGTCTTAAGGTTTGTTTATTTCAACAAGCATTTGTGGATCCCATACTTATATGGTAATCAACATTCCTCAGGAGATTTTCGAGTGGTCTTAGGGTAGAATTCAAGAAGAGACTATTCATAGAATTTTCAAAGAGAAGCCAATCCTCAGGTCATTGCCATCGCATAGCAGAGAGGCAGCAAACAACAATGAGTTCTAGAATATATAGGTTATGCTTATCCTCAGGTCAGTGCCACTGCACAGCAGAGAGGCACATAATCTATCTTCTTGTTTAAGTAATTTTTCTTTTTTTGCATAGATCTCACCAACACCATAGGTTATCAGTTTGATTGTATTTGCAATTTTCATGTGCTTTTGCTCATGCTTTGGTCATACTCACACTTTTGTGGCGTTTATTTTGCTCCTCACCCCTTATTGGAATCTTGTTGATTGTGTTAACCAGGAATAAGGCGTTACCCACAGCTAGTCAAACATTTTAGTTTAATCTTGAGATCACCAAAAGGTCTAGTCATCTATTGTGTTGAATCTACCGACATATCAACTGTAGTCTAGCAACCTCTAGGTCTACTTTCTTTGTGTTACCTTAGTAGTAGCTAGCTTATTTATCATATTTCCATTTATATTGCTCAGACTACATAGACTTATATTTGAACTTTGCATCTTTTTCAACTTTGAATTTTAAAGTCCCAAATGGTTTGTACCTGTGTACTATCATATTCCAAACATTGAATCGGTATCACACATACGATCTTATTTATTTTAGCTTGCCTCTCCTTTTCCTCGTTTTTTTTAAGACCTATTCTCCCCCCTAAAATTCTAAAACTACTATGGATTTGCGTTTTAGGATTTTAATATGCAAGGAAAGAAACCAATTGTATTGAAACTAATAAGATAAAAAACAAGAGAATAAAAGAAAATTAGAATATAAAAATTAACAGAAACTAGACATGACGCATCGGACTATACATGGTCATCTTCAGGAATGACCTCACTTTTCTTTTTAACGCCATTTACCTCTAACAGATATAGAAAACGTGGTTTGTCAAAAGCCTTTGTATAGAGGTCAGCGCGTTGAAAATCAGTGTTTATTTTGATCACATCGATTAAATTCTTTTCAAAACAGTCACGTATGAAGTGATATTTGATTCCGATGTGTTTGGTCTTAGGATGTTGGACCGGGTTTTTAGTGACTGCAATCGCAGCAGAGTTATCAACAAAGATAGGAGTGGAAGTGAAATGCAAACCGCAATCCCGCATTTGTTGTTGAATCCAATGATTGGGAACAAAGCTTGTAGCAGCAACGTATTCGGCTTCACAGGTTGACAGAGCAACCGAGGTCTGCTTCTTGCACTGCTAGGTTACTAATCTTCTCCCTAAGAACTGACACCCTGCTGATGTAGACTTGTAGTTTCTTGCAGCCACCGTAATCCGAGTCACTATATGCTGTAAGTTCAAAGTCATCATCATGAGGATACCACAACCCAAGTATGGGTGTGCCCTTCAGATAACGAAATATCCTTTTGACTCCAATTAGATGGTTCACCTTAGGCTTTGCCGGATATCGTGAGCATAAACATGTAGCATACATGATATTAGGTCTTGAGGCAGTGAGATACATGAGAGATCCAATCATCCCTCGGTACATAGTGGCATCTACCAGATCACCGTTCTCATCGGGTGCTACATCATGGTTTGTAGCCAGTGGAGTGCCAGCTGTGGAAGCATTCTCCATATCAAACCGACTGAGAATATCTCCTACATACTTGGTCTGATATAAGAAGATTCCTTTTGGTGTCTGATCCACCTGTAACCCAAGAAAGAACTTCATCTCCCCCATGGCACTCATCTCAAACTCCGCCTTCATTACTGCTTCGAATTCTTTGCATAAGTCTTCGTTCTTTGAACTGAAGATTATGTCATCTACATAGATCTGTACTAGCAGTAAGTCTCCATCTTTTTCTATGATAAACAGTGTGCAGTCAATGACTCCCTAAGGAAACCCGTGTTTCACAAGATGAGTCAAGAGTTTCTCATACCAAGCCCGTGGAGCTTGATGAAGCCCGTATAGAGCCTTGTCGAGTTTGTAGACTCTATCCCGATGATATGGATCCTCAAATCCCTCGGGTTGACTGACATACACTGTTTCTCTAATCTCACCATGAAGGAATGCACTCTTAACATCTAGTTGATAGACCTTGATTTTCATATAAGATGCATAGGAAAGGAAGATGCGGATGGCTTCCATCCTTGCCACTGGTGCAAATACTTCATTGTAGTTGATACCTTCAACTTGTCGAAAACCCTAAACAACAAGCCGAGCCTTGTTTCTGATGATCACCCCTTGATCATCTTTCTTGCATTTCAAGACCCATTTGGTGCCAATGAATTTAGCACCTTTAGGTCTATCAACTAGTATCCATACACCTAACTTCTTAAACTAAAAAAGTTCTTCTTGCATGTCACTAACCCAAGCCTCATCATTTAGTTCTTCACTAACATACTAAGGTTCAAACTGAGACACAAAGCAATGGTATGCACCGTCGTGAAGGTATCCTTTTTCCATCACGGAGGCATAATCAGTTGAGTATAGCTCATTTCTAGTCTGAACCCCTGATCTCACATCTCCTATAATGTTGTCCAATGGGTGATAGACGTTTAGACGTGAGCCAGGAGTTGTCGGAACAATCACCTCAGAGTCTAGATTATGAACATTCGGTTCTGGATCTGAGGCAGCTGGAGTCTGAGGTTCTGATGGCTCAGAAGCATCACTCGTCGATGCTTGTGAACTTGTGGTAGTCGGAACCTGTACATCCTGGTTGATCTGATCATTTCTTCATTTTCTTCATCAGAGGAAGGATCACTCACATCAACTGCTCCCCTGAGTTGGTAGTGTCGTGACTTGTTGAATCTAGAGATGGTGGTCAAGACATCGTACATCATCTTGTTTGCCAACGTCTTCTGAAGAGGAAAAAGGTATGTTGAAGGTCTTGAAGAATCCATCATAGTCGAAGAAGTAGGCAGGCCCTTTTCCAGCAGGCGGTGTGATACATCTCTGAACATCAACATTAAACCACACCTCTACTTGGCCTGTTGAGTTGTTGTAAACTCTCTTGTTTGGTATCTTGTATCCTAAAAAGATACCTTCATCAATCTTCTCACTGAATTTTCCTTCCTGAGTCTTCTTCAGCAGGGTGCACGGAGCGCCAAACGGCTTGAGATATTCCAAGTTAGGTTTACGTCGCTGTAATAACTCGTAGCATGTTTTACCATGTCGTTTTACTAGTAAAACTCAATTAAGGGTATAACATGCATTGCCACTACTTCATTCCAAAATTGGATAGGCAGTTTCGAGTCTGCCAGCATAGTCTGTGTCGTCTCTATCAAGTTGCGGTTCTTCCGTTCAACCACGCCGTTCATCTGAGGGGTATAAGCCGAGGTAAATTGATGTACAATTCCCTTTTCCTTGCAATATGCCTCCATCGTCTGATTCTTAAACTCGGTTATGTTATCTGAGCACACCTGTCGTACCTTCAGCTTGTATAGTGATTCCAGTGTAGTTACAATTCCTTGAAGGATTCAAATGTTTCTGATTTGGATTTTAGAAACATTACCCAGAAAACCTTGAGAAGTCATCTGTAACTACATAACAATACAGTCGCCAGCGATGCTTCTTGTACTGACTGGACCAAACAGATCCGTGTGAAGAAGCTCAAGAGGAAGTTCTATAGAATGAACTTTCTTTTCCTTATGAGATTTCTTCGTCTGTTTGCCCTTTTTGCATGCAACACAAAAATCTGGGAGTTGAAAGTTTTTGACATTTACTCCTCTCACAAGATTATTTTGCATCAAGTGATTCATCTTTCTAGAATTTATGTGTCCCATTCTCCTATGTCAGGAGATGGAGTCCTTCTCAGTAGCTTTGGACATGTAGCATTAGACTTCATGATCTGTTGTGGATGCCTTTGAGAGATCCAAGACATAAAGATCATTATATCTTGAAGCTGACATTAGGATCTGGTCCTCCGGGATCATGTATTCCTTCTTATCAAACTTAACCTTCTCATTTCCCACTTCTCCTTGGGCTGTGATATACCCACCTTTGTTTCCAGCAAATGAAACATGCCCTCCTTTCATTTGTCTGATATTTGATAAGAGAGCTTTGTTCCCTGTCATGTGCCTGGATGCTCCGCTATCTACAATCCATGTGTTAGTCTCAGCACTATAGCGAACACCCTGCACATTCAATGAAAACATTAGTTCATGTTAGGAACCCAAGCCTTAACTGGCTTGGGTTTCCCTGAGGCATCACATATCACAAACTCAACCCACTGACCCTTTGAGGATAAGGATTGATCATATTCTGTTTGTTCTCATTTTTAGGCACTGAGGAGGATTTTCCTTCATAATCCAGATTTGTGTAAGGCCTGTTTATGATAAACAGACAACTGGATAATGGGTTGAACTTTGGATTCACTATCCCTTTTGGAGGAGTCACTAAGTTCCTCTTGAAGGATCTAGATGTGGATGCAGAAAGTTCAACTTTTCCTCGGTGTTTGGTAATTAGGACAATGAGACGCTATGTGACCATACTCTCCACAATTAAGCAGGATCTGCTTTCAACTTTCCTATTAAATTTTTGGTGGAGATGTGGATGTCACACTGTTGATCTTATTATGTTTTGTTGGATCAAGAAGAAGGCTAATGCAACCAAAACTATATCACGTAAGTTATTTGATGCTGCATGCAAAGGCTTCCGAAGCTCTTCATGGAACTTCCATAAGGTTGTAGGTTCTCCGAGACAAAAAGGAATAGTCCAACTTCCGAAGACAGAACTCTACTTCCAAAGACAAATGCATACTTCCGAAATTCAAGACTTAGAAGAATAAAGTGAAGTCACTTCTGAAGTATGATGAAGAAGTCCAGGTCTTGGAAGAAGCAGCCTCTTCCGAAGATAAAGTGGCTTCGGAGTAGTACTTACTCTTCGAAGCCATTAACCTTCGGAAGACACTGCTATAACCAGTGGACACAAGTATTGTCTATGACACTCCGCTGCAGACTTCTGATACAGCATGGCTTCTTCCTAAGAACCATGTTGTTGACCATACTTTATCCATTGTTTACATTTTCATGGTAGTACAGTTGCCATCTTTAGTTGGTGACAAAAGGTAAGTCAGGGACATGTCCTGACTACCAAATCTCAGATAAGACTTATTCGAGATACCTTAATCTTTAGTCTTGTAGTATAGACTTTAGCTATAGGATCCCAGTTGGTATCAAAGTATATCCGGTTGTAGATAGTATTATTATAGGTTCTCCTTGTAATTCATAAACACAACAGACAATCTGTTGTTGTAAGAGTCTTTGTATCTTGAGTTGAGTATCAATATATAAAAGTATCTTGAAAATTATCTTTGTGTTCTAGTTACTTTCATATTGTGATCAACTCTTATTGATCTTACTACCCGAGTGTGATTCTAGGTGAGTTTGAGAGAAAACATGTGTTTAAGTGACAAAGACCGATCCTGCAAATGGATCAGAGCTTCTTAGGCTCTTGATTGCGTGATCTAACCATCCAAATCAACCTATTTTCACTCCTCCTACCACCCACTCCCTCAAATGGCCCTCAACAAATCTGAAGTAGAAATAGGGACGATGACCAAACCGCCAATCATCACCCCTGAAAACTTCAGGTCTTGGAGTAGAAGAATGGAAGGCTTCATTAGATACCAAGACAGCAGATGTGGAACTCGATTGTCAATGGACCGTACAAGCCAAAGGTGGCTTCAACTGGTGGAAACGGTGCCACGATAGAAAAAGCTATCGAGGACTATTCTGATGAAGACAGAAAGAAGATGGACATCGACAGCAATGCTATGACTATTCTCATGACTGCAATACCGAACACTATTATGGTGGGGTTGAGCATTGCAAGACTGCTAAAGAATGTTTGATGCACTTGCTCAGATGTATTCTTGCTCCAAAACTCAAAGAAGGACTCACTGAAGCAGCAGTTTGAGAACTTCACTCATATTGTTGGAGAGACCCTCAGCCAGTAGTACTTCAGGTACATGGATCTTATCTCTCCCTTCAGTCTGTAAAGATCACTCCTGAACTTAGAGATCTCACCAGAAAGTTCTTGAGTGCTCTTCCAAATGAGTGGACATTCTACTGTCTCTCTATCAAGAGAACAGAAAACTTGAACACTCTTTCCATGACTGAGCTCTATGGCATCCTTGATGGATACCGTCTAGAGATGGAGAGTAAGAAGGGCCATCAAACAACAGATCTATGAGTCTTCCTGCTAGCAATGCTTTAATGGTTGCTGAAGGCTCATTAACCCCTCAACCTCAGCACTTCCTGACTTATCAGCAGCCATCCTGCTCATCTGGTCCTACATCACTTATCCTGAGACTCCAAGGTCTCAACAGGCTCAACACAACTCCTTCCAGGAAAGTTGTGCCTTTGTCTTGGGGAGTGGACACTCAGGAGATTTTCAATACTGCTTTGATGATCTTGAGTGCTTCAGCCCAGATGACGTAGAGTATGTGGACATTGTCTAGCAAATGGCTCTCTTAACTTACAGAGCAAAGAAGTTCTTTAAGAGATCTGGAAGGCATTTCCCTCAGAACCCAACTACCAGCAAGTTCGAGTTTGACAAGACCAGGGCAAAGTGTTACAAGTGTAACCAACTGGGTCATTTTGCAAGGGAATGCAAGGCTCCCAAGACCTCCGGAAACCCCACAGGCCTCCACACATCCCTCAACCTCAAAGCCCACTAAGAAGTCAACTAAGACAGCCGCAATGGCTCAAGAAGTTGACTGGAGCTTCATGGTACAGATGTGACTCCTGCTCAAGCTCTCATGGCCGGAATAGATGATTGCCAGGTATATGAACATCTCTGCACTCCAGCCTGTATAGCTAAAGTTAAACTCTATCAGGACTACTATATAGAAATCAGATCTGACATTGAGTCTTTAAATATCCTAAAATCTGATTTGAAAAGAGCTGGATCTGACTATCAAAAGAAAATTGATGAGTTGGAGAAAACTGTATCTCTTTTGAAACATGAACACACCAACTACAAGAATCAAATAAGGATCTGATATCCAAATTGTCTAAGGCTCAAGCCCAGCTTGTCACTGCTGAGGCTAGGCCAAGAAGCATGCTATCTCTGAGCAAAACTTCCAAGCTATTCTTGCATCATCCTCCCGTTCCAAACTCTGTTATCAGAACAAAGAAGGGTTGGGAACCAATGAAATTTCTCCATCACACTCCTATGAGTCTATCAGACAGGCCAGATGTGGTACTGAAGAGCAAGAGGTTCCAAGTGCTGACCCTTTCTTTCCAGAGTTAAAGGATGAGGCACCAATAGTGGCCACCACAGGGAAGGAACATGTAGATACACCTATCACCTCTTGTGATGATCAAATCCTAACCACCAAAGCCAGAAGAAGTAGAGCTAAAGCTGCTAGAAGAACTACTAAGAAAGTGGCTAAATCCAAACTGAAAATTGACCCCAAACAGAAGGGTGTCTTTGTTTCAGCTGGTTTCCAAGTGTTGGGTACTTCTGATTCAGGAAAGGAATGTAATACCAGCATTCCTGTCCTACCAAAGGGTCAGAAGTTAAAGGGAAAAGTTGCTGACGAAGAAAAGAAAACCAAGAAACAACAACCTTCACTTCCCCAAAAGACTAACATTGCATGCATCATGTGTGGCCTGCAAAATCATATGGCAAAAGATTGTTACTACAATCCTGCAAGCACACATTATGCAAATAATGTTAGGAAAGAACGAGTCAGGGAAGGTTTCATATTTGGACCCTTCCATACGGTTCAATATTTGAAGAAGGGAAAGGTAGTTTCCAAAGCCAAGTTGCTTTCGGAAGAAACTCCTTCTTCAAAGGGAAAATGGCTTCGGAAGCAAAAGCTACTAAGGTTCGGAAGAACAAGAAAGCTCCCTTGAAACCATCCCAGAAGAAGACTGCTTCGGAAGAAAAGGTGGTGAGGACTTCTTCCGAAAAGAAAAAAACTTCGGAAAAAGACCATGCTGCAAAAGCTTCAATCAAGCTCATCCTCCAAGATCAGCCAAAGGGTGGACTGGAAGATCAAGGAAGATGCTACAGCCCAAACCTCTTCCTCAATGACCTCTGTTGAACCCCCATGCATATCATTTGGTTCACTCATGTCTTTATCTTTGGAAGAACCCAAGACCAATGAAGCTTGGGTTTCCAAACAAAACTGAAATCTCATCTTATGTGTAGGAACATCCATTGGACAAGAACAACAATGTATGGATTGTAGATAGTGGATGCTCCAGGCACATGACAGGGAACAGACATCTCCTTCAACAATTTCAACATTATGATGGAGGTCCTGTCCAGTTTGGAGGTGAGGCCGGAGGATATATTCTGGCAGAGGGAGTATATCCAATGGTATGTTAACGTTGACAAAGTTAACTTTGTCAAACAGCTTGAACACAATGTGTAAGTGTTTCTCAATTCTGTGATCAAAAGCACCAATGCTTTTCACAGAACATGAGTGCTTATCCTCAAACCAGGGATGACAATTCCTCCGGAATTGGTGCTTCTTAGATCTCCTAGGAAAGGGGATATGTAAGCTGATATGAACAATGCTTCCCCAATGGGTGAAGTATCATGCTTTCTTTTCAAAGCTGATAGTGATGAGTCAACACTGTGGCATAAACGTATGTGTCATGTAAATTTTAAGACAATGAATAAATTGGCTAAAAATAACTTGGTACATGGTTGCCTAAAAAGGAGTTTTTCTACAAAGACAACTGTGTTGCATGCCTGAAAGGGAAACAACACAGGACATCTCATAAATCCAAATGTGTTAACTCTATCACTACTCCTTTGCACTTATTGCACATGGATCTTTTTGGTCCCACGAGTATAATGAGCATTGGAAGGAAATCATATTGGCTTGTGATAGTTGATGATTTTACAAGATTTACATGGGTATTCTTTTTAAGAACTAAAGATGAAACTGCTGAAACGTTAAAATCTTTATTCTTAAAATAGAAAATCAAATTGATCACAAGGTTAAAATAATTAGATGTGATCAAGGGACTGAGTTTAAGAACTTCGTTCTTAACTCATTCTGAAAGGGATTGCCAGACAATATAGTACTCCAGAATTCCTCAACAAAACAGTGTTGCTAAGAGGAAGAATAGGACACTTATTGAGGCTGCTCGAACTATGTTAGCTGATTCAAAGCTACCTCTAACATTATGGGCAGAGGTAGTCAGCACTGCATGCTACGTGTAGAACAGAGTTCTTGTAGTAAGCCCCATGGAAAAATCCCTTATGAGCTATGGAACAAGAGGCCACCGTTCATTGGCTTTCTAAGGTCCTTTGGCAGCAGGTGCACCATACTTAACACAAAGGACAATTTAGCAAAATTTGCTGAAGAGTCAGATGATGCTATCTTTGTTGGATACTCTTCTAGTTCCAAAGCTTACAGAGTATACAACATTAAGAATCAACAATTTGAGGAGTCATCCAATGTAGTTGTTAATGAGCACACTCCTTGTGTTAGGGGGAATGGGCCTGATCATATCTTTGAGTTAGAATTGTTTCCAAACTATTCTAAACCTTCTTGTGAGAATGTTTCAGTTGGAATAGGTGCTCAAACTGATGCTGATGCTGCTGCTAATGATCAACTGTTTGAGCTTCCCAGGCCTAGATCAAATTCTTCAAGTACTGCAATACATCCAGCTTCCACTATTCACAGATCCGACAGTTTAACTATATCAAGGAATAGTGAAGCTTCAACAAGTGACTCACCTACTAAGCCTCAAAACTCATCAGGTAATCCACTACAACACCAGGCAGAAGGAGGTAGTATTTTGAAGGAACATGAAACTGTTAATGCTACCTCATAGCCAACTATTGATTATGTTTCTCATTCATTCAATCAGTCCTCATTGAATGACTTTGAAACAACAGCTGGATAGAGTGTTCTAGTTCATGAACAGAATATGTCCAACCTGGATCTATCTCTGCAACTGGAAGTGATTCCTTGGCTTTGGATTCACAACACTCATCCAACTGAGAACATCATAGGGAATGTCTCTGAGGATGTGAGAACAAGAGGACAGACTCATCAAGGGAATGTCTGCTTGTACTCATGCTTTCTATCTCAGATGGAACCTAAGAAGGTAGAATTTGCCTTAAAAGATAGTAGCTAGATCGAATCGATGCAAGAGGAGCTGCTTCAATTCAAGAGACAGAAGGTATGGAACCTATGTCCGCTACCATCTGGTCAAGTACCTATAGGCACCAAATGGGTTTTCCGAAACAAGAGAGATGATAGAGGCTTGATCATCAAGAATAAGGCAAGACTTGTGGTTCAAGGATACACTCAAGAGGAAGGAATTGATTATATTGATGTCTTCGCACCAGTTGCAAGACTTGAGGCAGTTAGGATCTTCCTTGCTTATGCTGCATCCAAGGACTTCACAGTATACCAACTTGATGTCAAGTGTGATTTTCTATACGGGGATATAGACAGGGAAGTGTACGTATGCCAACCTCCAGGGTTTGAAGATCCACAGCACCCCAACTATGTGTGCAAATTGGATAAAGCTCTATATGGGCTGCACCAAGCACCTAGGTTGTGGTATGAGACTCTGTCTTAGTTTCTTCTGAAGAATGGCTATACTAGAGGTACCATTGACAAGACTCTCTTCATTAGAAAGTCTAGAAAGGACATTTTTCTTGTACAAGTCTATGTCGATGACATCAAATTTGGTTCCTCAAATGACCAAATATGCAAGGACTTTGAGAGCATTATGAAGAAGAAGTTTGAGATGAGCTCCATGGGAAAAATGGACTTTTTCCTTGGAATTTAGGTAAAGCAACTGAAGGAAGGGTTCTTCATTAATCAATCTAAATATGTCACTGACATCTTAGAAAGATTTGAGATGAAGGATTGCAAGCCTGCCAAGACACCCATACCCAGAAACCATAATCTTTGTCCTGACCTTAAGGGGGGATACTGATCAACATCCGTATAGGGAAATTATTGGTTCTCTGATGTATCTAACAGCAAGTAGACCTGATATCATGTTTGCTACTTGCATCTGTGTAAGATATCAGGCTGCTCCTAAGGTGTCTCACTTAGCTGCTATTAAGAGAATCCTCAGATACCTCAAAGGAGCACCTAAACTAGGTCTCTGGTATCCCAGAAACAAGGATTTCAATCTTTATGGATACTCTGACAGTGACTACGGCGGCTGCAATATTGACAAGAAATCAACATCGGGAGGATGTCAATTTCTTGGTGGAAGGATCATCTCATGGCAATGCAAGAAACAATCCTGTGTCTCTACATCAACTGCTGAAGCTGAATACATTGCTGCTGCTAGCTGCTATGCTCAACTGCTATGGATTCAAAATCAGATGTTAGACTATGGATTCAACTTTATGAGTACTCCTATCCATATTGACAACAACAGTGCTATCTCCATTACTGAAAATCCGGTGAAGCACTCCAAGACTAAGCATATTAACATCAAGTATCATTTCATTAGAGACATTCATGAGAAAAATGTAATCAGGTTAATCAAAGTTGATTCAAATGAACAATATGCTGATATGTTTACCAAAGCTTTTGATGAACAAAGGTTTAAGTATCTCATAGCAGCTATTGAGATGATAAACATTGATTAATCTGATCTCTTTTGAAAACCTTTTTAATATGTAAGTCTTGTGTCAATACAATTTAAGCCCTGTTACAAGGAATTCTCTCTGAAATTTTCTAAGTGTAAATTCCTTCCGAAGAGAAATTAAACTTCGGAAGACATTATTATATCTTCCGAAGCATAATTTCTCAAAGGATAACTTTCTTCTCGGAAGAATATTTTGGTCTCGGAAGAAGCGATTGATTGCATATCAGATCTACTTCCGAAACTTACAAATTCTCTATTCGGAAGCAACTCTAACCTTCGGAAGCATATAATTGGCTTTGGAAGTAAGAATTGCCTTCGGAAGACAAGTTACCTTCGGAAATGTTTTACACTCAGAAGAGAGATGTCACTGTGTAACGTAAATTTCATGGACCCCACACTGTAAAAAGCAAAGATTTGTTAATGATGTCTGATTATTTAACTGATTTTAACCTTACCGCCGCTATCATTTCATCCACTAAACCATCACATCACCTTATCCTAACCCCCATTACCGCCTTCCACAATCTTTTAAATAATCTCGACTATTCACTTTCACTCTCTTACTTGCAAACTTTACAGCCCTAGAAATTTCTTCTACTCATCTTTACCCAGCTGAAATCATTCCCATTCACCTTTCCAATGGCCTTCAACCCACAGCACAATCAAGTCGCAATTCTTGATTCATCAAAAGATGTGACTTCTCAGATATCATCTCCTTCCTAACCCAATCTTCATATTTCACCGCTTTAATCGTTAACCCCACGATTTACTCAAACCAATGTCTGAATTTTGGGCAAATGGTCAGATTGAAACCCTAAACGGGGTCCGTGTCATTCGATCGAGCATCTGTGCCCAGGAGTTGGTCATTTCTAAATAGCTCATCAGGGAGCATTTAGAGCTTGATGATGAGGGCGCTCCAACGGAATTCCCAAAGCAGACTTGGACCATTCTTATCTCGAAATGGGATATGGAGGAGACGTTAGCAGGTCAACTGTCTACAAATTTAACTTCTCATACTAATGGAAGTTCCTGCTACACGTGGTCCTTCACTGCTTGTCGAATAAATCCGGAGGATGGGATCAAATCCCATTTGAACTTGGGTGCCTTGTTCATGGGTTGGTAAAAGGCCTCCGCTTCAACTATTCAAGATTTATGCTGACCAACCTCATGGGAAATCTTCAGAAGGACACATTCTTCATCCCAGGTTTCTCTAGCATGTAATCAACTGTGAGCTAGACCAGAGCACGCTTGTCTATGCAGCTGCTCTGACTGCTCCCCAGATGAGGCCGACCATCTTCAAGACTTTGAAGAGAGTGTCCACCAACTTCACCGGAAGAGATACTGCACTTCTTCCAGGTATGACTGAGCCAACGGCTCCTAGTGACATCCCTGTTAACCCCACAGGTGATGAACCCACACCAGCAACTACCCCACTATGCCAACACTACCCATCACCATCCCTTATCAGAGACGCCCCAAACAAATGCTTGTTCAATCTACTCTGATTGAACAAGCTCTTCCTATTCAATCAAAAAAGTCTAGAGTGGAACAAAGGGCTCCCACTTAGCCTGAGGTCCAACCATCCTTCACAATTGACCTCAATTTGGGTCCTGAGTCTCCTCATTCTCAGACCCATGAGCCCACAACCCAAGCTAAAAGCCCTCAGGGTGAGTCTCTATACTCCCCTGAGCAGCCAACAAGGGACAGACTGGATTTCCTGTCTACCAAAGATCTGTACAAACTTCTCAGCACCACATCAGGGAAGAACAAGGAGACAGACAAATATTTGCTCTCCTTGGTGCTGAAAGTTTTGAGAAGTCGAGGTAAGTGAAGTTTTGGTAGCATCAGCCTAGAGAGAGTTTGTTGGATCAAGAAGAAGGCTAATGCAACCAAAACTATATCACTTAAGTTATTTTGATGCTGCATGCAAAGGCTTCTGAAGCTCTTCATGGAACTTCTGAAGGTTGTAGAGTTCTTCCGAAGACAAAGGAAAAGTCCAACTTCCGAAGACAAAACTCTACTTCCAAAGACAAATGCATACTTCCGAAGTTCAAGACTTAGAAGAATAAAGTGAAGACCACTTTCGAAGTATGATGAAGAAGTCTCCAAGTCTTGGAAGAAGCAGCCTCTTCCGAAGTATAAAGTGGCTCCAGAAGTATTTACTCTTCCGAAGCCATTTAACCTTCGGAAGACACTGCTATAACCAGTGGACACAAGTATGGTCTCTGACACTCCGCTGCAGACTTCTGATACAACATGGCTTCTTCCTTAAGAACCATGTTGTTGACCATACTTTATTCCACTGTTTACATTTTCATGGTAGTACAGTTGCCATCTTTAGTTGGTGACAAAAGGTAAGTCAGGGACATGTCCTGACTACCAAATCTCAGATAAGACTTTACCCGAGATACCTTAATCTTTAGTCTTGTAGTATAGACTTTAGCTATAGGATCCCAGCTGGTATCAAAGTATATCCGGCTGTAGATAGTATTATATATAGGTTCTCCTTGTAATTCATAAACACAACAGACAATCTGCTTGTAAGAGTCTTTGTATCTTGAGTTGAGAATCAATATATAAAAGTATCTTGAAAATTATCTTTCTGTGTTCTTAGTTACTTTTCATATTGTGATCAACTCTTATTGATTCTTACCCGAGTGTGATTCTAGGTGAGTTGAGAGAAGACATTTGTGTTTAAGTGACAAACACCGATCCTGCATGTTTGGACTGAGACACTACTTTGTTAGATGTATGAGTTGGTTTTACAAACTTAATTTCTTTACCTGGTTTTACATCTTTGATCTCTTGTTTCCCTGGAATGTGACATGATGCACATGATTGATTAGATTTTATAGTCTTTTTAGGTTCTTGTTTAACGTTGTTTGACCCTGACTTTAAACTAACTTTTCCAAATTCTTTTTTGAGGTTAACACATGGCATCTTTCCTCTTTCCTTTGAATTGTCCTCCTTTTGTTTAGAATCGGATTCACTTGATTTACTTATGGAATCTGGATCATTTACAAGAGGAGTAGACACCACGTGATCCTTGATGGGGTTATTGTTAATTGGTTTACTTTTGGTCTTCATCAAGGTTTCAGGTGGTGGTGGAACCACTTTGTATCCCAGTCCCTCCCCATTATTTTTCTCTCTTACTAAGTGTCGGACAATGTGTGATGAGCTTGTCCAACTATGCAGTTTTTGTTTTAATGAATTGACATCTCCTTCTAAAACTGCTTTTTGCTTCTTAGTGTCCTCAAGAGAGTTCAGATAGTACCTAATTTCATTTGCTTGGTTAAAGGCAACTACCTCCGTTTCCCTAAGCTGTTATTTAATAGGTCTATCTTTTCCTTGTAACTGTGCTCGTTTTGTTTCAACACTCTATTTGCTTCTATGCACAGTTCCAGATCCTTTACTGCCTCGCAAATTTTGAATCTATAACTTCTCTGAATTTATTACATTCTAAGCAAGCATGATTATTAAACAGTTGGTCAGTAGTACTTACCTAAGATGTTGAAGAAGAATCAGCCATGAGTGCTGACTCGATTGTCTCCGGTTCTGGTGATTCAGATGATGATGCGAATTTTTCTTCTTTAGGCAGGTGGTTGACCACATTTGCAGTGTCTTCAGAATTTGACATTGCGAGCTCTACTACTATATCTCCCTCACTTGCAGAATTGTCATCAATATCCTCCACACTAGCTATATTGGACTCTCCTGGTGAGACGAACCGAAAGCTCCAGTCCTGTCCTTCATCCTCAATAGCATTTAAGGCTTTTGGATCCATACATGATGAGTTAGAACTACTAGATGTGGCCTTGTCCTGACGATTAAATGACGAGAAGGGATTGCCATTACCTGTCTTCTTTGGTTTTATACACTCCCTCTTGAAGTGTCCCTTCTCACCATAGTTGAAACATGTAACCTTTGACTTATCAAACCCAAAGGTTGTGTCTTTTGTTGCAACCAAGTTCTGTCCGGTCTTTTTGACAAACTTTTTAGCTCGTGGGACAGCACTTGCCAGAGCCCACATTATGTCCATACATTCCAACTCCATTTCATCCAACTGCTCATAGTCTTCATCTGCCAGGTGGCAGTTACCTATCTTTCCAGCAATTAATCCATCGTAGGATTGAACCACCACAGCTAAAAAGTCCATATGTTCTCTGGCCGCCTCCACAACTAAAAGGTCCATATGTTCTCTGGCCACCTCCACAGTTACATTCCTGAGGTTGTCGGTTTTAAGCTTTGCTGCATTAGCTTCAGATATCATATATGGGTGCTAGACGACCCTAACATTTCGGATCCTGAAGTTGAGGGTTGTGCTAGAACAATTGCACTTGAGATGAAGGCGGTTTGCAGGGGCGCTCCAGATGTCTTGACCAAAGAAGTAGCATTATAGAGTGCAGTATTCTGATCGTAGTTTGCCTTTTAGGCTCGATACTTCATCATGAGCTCCTCTTCTCTCAGTTTCAGAATGAAGTCATTTATATCTAACTTCGAGAGCATTTCATTCTGTCTGAGATTAGAGACAAATGAAGCCCATTTTTTTGGTAATCCATCAGCAAAGTTGGATACCTTATCCTCCATTGATGTAACCACTACATGAGTGTGCATCTCACTCGTCAGGTGATAGAATCTATCAATCACATCATCAAGGCTCTCTTTTCCCATAGAAGAGAAGTTGTCAAACTCCTTCTTCAAGGCTTTTGCCTTGATGGCCTTCAGAGAGGTATTTCCGTCATACCTCTTTTCCAATGCATCCCAAAGTTTCTTTGCTTGTGTATACTCCGAATACTGATGGAAAATATCCTTCGGAATAGACTGAGTAAGCAACGCATAGACTTTCTTCTCAACATTGTGTTTTACCTTCTGAGCATCCGACATGCCACTTAGAGTAAGTTTGACTCCGTCAGCGTCTACTGGCATGCTATAACCCGACTCGATGGGCTCCCACAAATTTGTATCTATCCCATTTAAGTAGATTTCGAAACGTTGCTTCCATTGTGGTTAGTCGTCTAACATAATAAGTTTTGGGGGTTTATTGTGAATCCCCACTTCGTTCTCCAACAGCAGTACATTTTGAATACGTGTGTTTCTACTTGCTGTGTATGCTGAAAACTGGTCCTCCATTAGGTTTAACTTTACTGTTTAACAAACTGCTACTGTATGCGAATGGAGGTATGCGATTTAACTTATTCGTGCGATTGAACAATGCAGATGGTTCAATTGTGCGACTGAACAAATGCGGATGAGTCAGTTGCCCGAATGAACAAATGCGATTGAACAGTCTGAATGAAGTTCTTAGTCGTACGATTGAAGGTACGAATGAGTCCAATCGTACGGGTGGAGAGTGCAAATGAAATCAGTCGTGCGATTGGTCTAATCGTGCGACTGAACTTGCTGAAGTTTGATAATTCGTAGGTTTAACTTGATTTGTCCGTAAAAACTCGAATTTTGTCAAACCCCAATAGTCGTATGCCGGAAAAACACAACTTTTTGATCAAGAAACGTTTAAGACTCCATTAGACACAAAAGGATTGCGTTTATGATGCAAAAACCCAATTTTTGTGTCAAAACTATTGAATCAACACGTAATCAAGAGACAAGGATCTGATACCACTTGTTAGGATCTCGTATTTGAACTAAACACCAACTGATTAACGTGTTAAACCAAACCAAATAGTCTGGAATCCTATTTGATTGGCAATCCAATCAGTGAGAACGCACGTAGACACAATAACGTATTGAATCTAACGTCAAGAATCGATTAGGAATCGATCTACAGCGTTCTATGAACTTGGAGTACGAACTTAGAAATTGTTGGACCTCATATGCCCATGACAAATACAAGATTGATGTGGTTAGTATGTTATGATCCAAGTCAGGTCATACCCAATAACAAGCTATACAAACACCAATAAATGTTTGTTTGTTGATGAGATCATACAAATAAACATTAATACCAATTTAGAAAATGAGTTTTCTAAAACATTGCTTTGTGGTTGAACAACATTATATGGATAATTTGTTCATGAGATATTATTTGTTTCATTATTTAAATTGATTAAATAATAACAAATAAAAATATGGTATGGTTATAAAATTAAAAGGGGTTTTAATTTTAAAAAATCTTATGCTTAAAAGAGTATTTTTATAAAACTTTCAAATGGGAGGGAAACCCATTTGATATTGCATTTTTCGGCCGCCCTTATGGGTGGTGGTTGCATGTGTTTTTGTCTTGTTATTTGCAAGACTTAACTCCTTCTTTTCACTCAACAATTCTACACACTTTTCTCTCACACACACAAAAGAAAAACCTCTCTTTAGAACAACCAAAATTCGTTCAAAGGAAAGAAAACAAAAGGGCTGAAAATCAGTTTTGTTGACAGCACTTCAGGATTTTCTTGGCTGATTTGGTTTGTTCAAAAGGAAGCACATCTTGGTGTTCTTCTACCTACAAGATTAGGTGTTTGTTTAGGCTTGTGGGTATACAAGCTTGAGGTCTTTTCCCTTGAAGGATTGCTGCTAAAAAACATCATCATCTTCAAAGATCTCGACCCTTTTGAGCTGCTGAAAGGTAGTTTATGGCAGCCTCTATATGGCTGTCCATAATGCTCGTTTTATGTTTACATAGCTTTCTTATTCACATAATATGATCCTTTGGAATATGGGTTTGTTTTATACATATATTTGTCAACTAAAGAACATGATTTTTCAGTATTATAATCATGTTTCAAAATATATATCCGCTGCATTTTTCAGAAAGTTTAAGAGGTTAAACTTTGATTTTATCTTCTAACAAACCCTACAATGGCATCAAGAGCCGGTTATGTGGATAGCTTGCTTGTTCTTGTCCTTTAAAACTCGGTTTTAAAGGATGTTTATCAACTCATTAGAGGCTGTTTTGGTTTATTCAATAAACCCCATGTCTTTCAAAGTTATATCTTCATGCTTATGATTAAACTTTGAAAGATAGGAATGTCAATTGGTTGATATGTTTGGTTGTTGTTTATTTGGACAAACAAACCCTAATTTTCAGTTTATGTTGGCTGAAAATTTGGGGTTTGATGGGGTTTATTTTGTTTATTGTATGATGTTTGTAATTGTTCATTTGATTGTGCATAACCTAGCTTGACATTGTGTTGTTTGGTTTGAAAGAATGTATTTATTTGATTATATTCATTCAATTGGGTTGTAAAGTTTTGTGTTTGTAATTTATCTATTTATTCATTGGGATGTAATAATAGATTAGGAGTATTTTTCTTTTACTAGAAAATATGTATTATGATATATATTTTGTAAAAGAAGATGCTCGGGAAGGAAGCACAAAAGGTAGAAAAAAGTGGACTTGAAGCATACGGATGCGACATCAAGTGGGAGATCCATTGTAATCTCTATTTTGTGTTTTTGGTAACCTTAGCAAAGACCAATGACCACACTTGTGATGGCAAACAAGTGTGGTCACAATAGTAGCTATGGTTATGCACATGTGGTTGTTTATATTATGCTTGTTTGATTGTGATTTTGTGATGATTGTGTGATATTTGGATATGATAAACAATCTTAATAAAAATGATCTTAACAAGCTAATATAAAAATGGTTCTTAATCATTAAGTGTTAATAAATGGTTATTAAAAGGATTAATGATTTCATAATAAAATAGGTTTTATTAAAAGAACCATAGAGTACCAAGTATTTGTAAGCATGCAATTACAAGGTACATAGAGTTTTCAAAGTCTAGAATTAATGAAAACTTTAAATTCTTTACCAACAAGTTTAACACCATCCTTTTGCAAAACACTTAAGTCATTTGGAAACTCTTAATGGGATAATGGTTACCTAACCATTTAGAGGGAACTTGTGACTTAAGGTGGGGATACCACATTGGTGGGATAAAGGTTACCTAACCACTTATGTTGGTAAACTCACATGTGTGTGCAAGTAGGGTAACTTGATTTGAAAGCCATGTTAAATGGATCACCTACAATATGGTTTTCAAATGGTGTTGATGGGATAACATGCCGACTTTACATATGATGTTTAAAGTCGATCCCATACCTCTAGAAGTTGCGAATGGTTGCAACCGTCAATCGTTGACCACCTTATTAATTTAAATCGTGGGATAAAGGTCACCTAACCACAATTTAAATGTAATGTTGGGTTCTAGATTTTAATATGAAAATGACCTTAAAATGCATTAATTATTAAAAAATAGTAATATCAAAAATACTAAAATAGATCTTTGTTAAATTTTGTAGATGGCCACCAATAATGATAATCATGAAAATTCATCCGCGATTCTCCAAAAGGAACGTCTAAATCATAACAATTTCATTGATTGGTATCGAAACTTGAGAATCGTTCTCAAGCAAGAAAGACGATCATATATTTTAGACGACCCTATCCCCGATTAACCTACTGAGGATGATGAGGAGGCCTATAACGATTGGCTGAAGTACACTGAGGACTCCGTCCAAGTGTCTTGTCTCATGCTGGCGAGCATGACTCCGGATCTCCAAAAGGAGTATGAACATTACGGAGCTTATGACATGATAACCCAGCTAAAGGAAACGTTCCAAGAGCAAGCGAGGGTTGAGCGCTTCGAAATGGTTTGAGCACTCCATGCTTGTCGTATGGACGACAACCAATCGGTTTCATCTTATGTACTTAAGATGAAAAGCCACATTGACTGCCTCGAAAGGCTTAATTGTCCTGTCTTGAAGGAATTGGCCACGGATTTGATCCTCAATGGCCTTACCAAGAAGTTCGAGACATTCGTGTTGAACTACAACATGAATGCTTGGGAAAAAAGCATTGGTGAGCTTCACTCAATGCTCAAAACGGCTAAGGTGGCCATGGGTAAAAGGGTTGTACCCGTTCTCACCATCAATGAAGGTGGGAACAAGAAAAGGTCTCAGCCCATACCCAAGGCAAAGGTTGCCAAGGGCAAGGGACCCGTATGGGGAAAGGGGAAAGGGGTGGTAAGGGTGCCACCCAAACCACAAGAGAAGAAGCAAAAGGTTGCTACTAATGACCCATGCTTCAAGTGTGGGGAGATTGGACATTGGGCAAGAAATTGTCCTATCCATCTCCAAGAGTTGAAAGCAAAGAGGGATGCTGGGCAAACCTCAGGTACAATATACATGATCCATATTGATTTAAACATGACATCTTCTAACACATAGGTATTAGATACCGGATGTGGAACTCACATTTGCAATTTGTTGCAAGGGTTCAAAAGAAGTAGTAACTTCAACAAAGGGGGTGTTAGCCTCTACATGGGCAATGGGGCTAAAGTTCAAGTTGAAGCCCGTGGTGACTACATCTTGAAACTTCCAAATGGTTTGGAAGTAGTTTTGAACAATGTTTTGTATGCTCTTAGTTTGACTAGGAATATTATTTCTATAGCCCTATTAAAACAATTTGGATATGTATTATCATTTGTTGAAAAAGAATGATATGTTCTAATTTAAAGCTATTCCCATTAATGGTATTTATGAATTGGTTCATGAAAATACTTTAAATAGTTCATTGTACCAAACTAGCACCAAGAAACTCAAGTTGGATTTGAGTGATACCTATCTTTGGCATTGTCGTCTTGGTCATATAAACAAAAAAAGAATTCAAACACTACAAAAGAATGGTCTTTTAAAAACAAGTGAATGTGATTCATTTGATGTGTGTGAGTCTTGTTTACAAGGTAAAATGACTAAGGCACCCTTTAGTGGGACTAACAAAATGGCAAAAGATTTGTTAGAAATCATACATTCGGATGTATGTGGTCCTTTTAAGCCAATGAGTAGGAATGGTGAAAGATACTTCATTACCTTTACCGACAATTATAGTCGCTATGGGTATGTGTACCTGTTAAGACACAAAGATGAAGGTTTTGAAATTTTCATGATCTTTCAAAATGAAGTACAAAATCAACTCAACAAGTCGAGTAAAGTTCTCTGCACTGATAGAGGAGGTGAATACCTAAGTGATGCTTTTCAAGATCATCTTAGGAGTTGTGGGATTGTCTCACAACTCACTCCACCTGGAACACCACAACATAATGGTGTGGCTGAGAGGAGGAATCGAACCTTATTGGATATGGTCCGATCTATGATGGCTAGAAGCACATTACCTCTATCATTTTGGGGTTTCTCTTTGCTCTCCGCGGCTCGTGTTCTAAATATGGCCCCAACCAAAAAGGTGGAAAGGACACCTTTTGAGATATGGCATGAAAGAGTTCCATCCCTATCATACTTAAGGGTCTGGGGTTGTGAGGCTAATGTTAAGACTCCCACCCCCAAACAAATTAGAAGTTCGATCCACCAAGTGTATCTTTGTTGGATATCCTAGAGATTCTATGGGATATTATTTATATGATCCACTGGAACAAAAGGTGTTTGTTGCTAGAAAGGGTGAGTTCTTAGAAGCAAAGTTCCTTATGGAAGGAACTAGCAGTAGAACAGTGGATTTTAAGGAGGATCAAGAACCACAACCCGATGCACGTTTGGTTGAAACTAGCACTCAACATGAGGATGTTGAATATGATCAAGTGGTTGATCAATACACACAAAACGTTCGCAGAAGTGGTAGAACTAGTAATCCGCCTGAAAGATATGGATTTTTCATGGATGGATGCTATGTGGTAGATTTAGATGAACCAACCACATACCATGATGCAGTGTCCAATTTGGATTGTGACAAATGGCTCGAGGCCATGAACGTTGAGATGCAATTCATGCATGACAATCAAGTATGGGACTTGGTTGTACCACCTCTTAACTCTAAAGTAGTTGGAAGTAAGTGGGTTTTTAAGAAGAAAACCGATATGCATGGAAACTTGGATACTTATAAGGCTGGACTTGTAGCAAAAGGTTTCACTCAAACTCAAGGGGTTGACTATGATGAAACCTTCTCACCTGTTGCGATGCTAAAGTCTATAAGGATATTGTTTGCCATAGCTGCTCCTTATGATTATGAGATTTCGCAAATGGATGTCAAAACCGCTTTCCTAAATGGATATCTTGAGAAAGATGTCTATATGGTTCAGCCTGAAGGTTTTGTTGATCCAAAACATCCTGATAAACTATGCAAGTTAAAGAAATCAATCTATGGATTGAAACAAGCATCAAGAAGTTGGAATCACCATTTTGATGAAGAAATAATTAAATTCGGATTCATCAAGAATGCTGATGAAGCTTGTGTATATAAGAAAGCTAGTGGGAGCATCACCACTTTCCTAGTATTGTATGTTGATGACATACTATTATTTGGAAATGACATTCCAACCTTGGAAGGTGTGAAAATGTGGCTTGGAAGTTGTTTTTCCATCAAGGATCTTGGTGAGGCCGCCTATATTCTGGGAATAAAGATCTATAGGGATAGATCAAGGCGGTTGATTGGTTTAAATCAAAGTACATACATTGATAAAATCTTGAAAAGGTTCAAGATGGAGAACTCTAAGAAAGGTACGGCACCTATTCAAAGAGGAACAATATTGAGTACGACTCAATGTCCTAGCTCAAAGGATGAGCAAGATAAAATGAAGGCAATCCCAAACGCATCTGCTATTGGATCCATCATGTATGCAATGATATGCACTCGACCGGACGTGTCATGCGCCTTAAGCATGACAAGCCGATACCAGCAAAATCCTGGAAACAGTCATTGGATGGCTGTTAAGAACAAACTTAAGTACCTAAGGGGACAAAAGATATGTTCCTAATCTATGGATCTGGTGATGAGGAACTCGTTGTAAAAGGTTACACGGATGCGAGTTTCCAAACCGATCGTGATGATTCACGGTCACAATAGGGATCTATTTTCATTCTGAATGGAGGAGCGGTCTCTTGGAAGAGCTCCAAATAGGATGTGGTGGCTCTATCAACTACATAATAAGAATGCATCGCCGCCTCATTGACAGCTCAAGAAGCTGCATGGTTGAAGAAATTCATTGCCGATCTAGGGGTTGTCCCTTCCATTTAGGACCCCCTAGAGATCTTTTGTGATAACGAGGGTGTGATTGCCCAAATCAAGGAACCTCGTGCTCATCAAAAGACTAGGCATATTGAGCGGAGATTCAACTACATACGAGATGAAGTTGAAAAGGGAAAGATATGTATTCGCAAAGTTCACATGGATCAAAACATTGCGGATCCTCTCACGAAGCTCCTTGAAAAGGCAAAGCATGAAGGTCATACTTGTGCCATGGGACTTTGATATTCTAGTGATTGAATTTGATCTGTAATTTTGTATTTGGATATGTGGAACTTTTTATTATTTGTATAAAATTATTTGTTTATAATGTTTCAATTAATATTCCAATTTAGCATGTTTAATCCATGATTAAATGTTTACTCTAAATGTCCATAGTCGTTCAGACTTGTGGGAACAAGTATGAGGGTAAGATTATTATGAATTTGGATTGGTAGATATTCATATGGATGAATATAGAGCAAAAGGTTGCTGCCAAGGTTCATAGATATTTGTGGGATGCAAATATTGGACTGACCTGCATCTCAAATATTACTACATGAAATCTTCCTGATTGATCATAAGTAATTTTGAGTAAAGGCGAACATCATTTGGTGTCCTCTGACCTGAGATACATATTGGGTCTTGATATTTACCAAATATTATACTTTGACTCAGTTATTCGCTGTTCTGAAATATGGCAGTACATAAGTCTGAGTTCAGGTATGATATAAGGTAATTGTGAGAGACGTATGTAGTCAAGATGGGATTTGTCCCTCTTATTCGTTGAGAGTAAGATGTCTAAGGCCTGATAAAGTTAAATCAATGGAGAATGATCACTCTGTGTCTCTAGGATTTAACATGACATCTGTGACAAAAGGATAGATGATTGGTTCACCTAAAACATTTCAAGTATGGTATTGAAGGAGATGATGTTATTGAATGGCACTTAGTCATACGTATTAAGGGTAGTAAACCGTTGTTAGGCGGTATTTACTGCTTGCCTCAATCTTCTATGAATCTTGTGCAAGTGGGAGATTGTTGGACCTCATATGCCCAAGACACATACAAGATTGATGTGGTTAGTATGTTATGATCCAAGTCAGGTCATACCCATAACAAGCTATACAAACACCAATAAATGTTTGTTTGTTGATCAGATCATACAAATAAACATTAACACCAATTTAGAAAATGAGTTTTCTAAAACATTGCTTTGTGGTTGAACAACATTATATGGATAATTTGTTCATGAGATATTATTTGTTTCATTATTTAATTGGTTAAATAATAACAATAAAAATGTGTTATGGTATAAAATTAAAAGGGGTTTTAATTTTATAAAATCTTATGGTTGAAAGAGTGTTTTTATAAAACTTTCAAATGGGAGGGAAATCCATTTGATATTGCATTTTTCGGCCGCCCTTATGGGTGGTTGGTTGCATGTGTTTTTGTCTTGTTATTTGCAAGACTTAACTCCTTCTTTTCACTCAACCATTCTACACACTTTTCTCTCACACACACAAAAGAAAAACTTCTCTTTAGAACAACCAAAATTCGTTCGAAGGAAAGAAAACAAAAGGGCTGAAAATCGGTTTTGTTGACAGCACTTCAGGATTTTCTTGGCTGATTTGGTTTGTTCAAAAGGAAGCACATCTTGGTGTTCTTCTACCTAACAAGATTAGGTGTTTGTTTAGGCTTGTGGGTATACAAGCTTGAGGTCTTCTCCCTTGAAGGATTGCTGCTCAAAAGCATCATCATCTTCAAAGATCTCGACCCTTTTGAGCTGCTGAAAGGTAGTTTATGGCAGCCTCTATATGGCTGTCCATAATGCTCGTTTTATGTTTACATAGCTTGCTTATTCACATAATATGATCCTTTGTAATATGGATTTGTTTTATACATATATTCGTCACCTAAAGAACATGATATTTCAGTATTATAATCATGTTTCAAAATATATATATCCGTTGCGTTTTTCAGAAAGTTTAAGAGGTTAAACTTAGATTTTATCTTCTAACAAACCCTACCGAATCCAATTTGATTGGCGATCCAATCAGTGAGAACGCACGTTGACACAATAACGTATTGAATCTAATGTCAAGTATCGATTAGGAATCGATCTATAGCGTTCTATGAACTTGGAGTACGAACTTAGAGGCTTCTGGACAGCTAGGGTACGTCTGGAGTCGAAGTGGATTCAATCCTTACGTTTTTTCACGAATTAGGTGGTATTTATAGGTTAGGGTTGCTCATTTGGGCGACTGAACCATCAGCATGGTTCATTCGTGTGATTGAGCCATGTGTTTGATCCATTCGCACGAATGAGTATTCAGTCGTGCGACTAAGTCAATCTCATGTTATAGTCATACGACTGATCCAGTCTCCTGATTCAGTCGTGTGACTGAGTCATTCGTATGAAGTTGTTCATGCGTATGATCCATTAGCATGGGCCATTCGCATGATGACTTCATGTTTTTAAGTTTGAATGTATTAATTGTCATAACATTATTTATATTAATTCAAACAGCCACAAACCTATATAATCAAGTCAGTATGTGTTAAACAACTCATTAATGAAATATTAAACATTATAAACCCAACCAAACATTTGTATTTCATTAAGTACCCAATGATTACATAAGCGTAAGACAATAAAGACATATTACATCTAGATCAGAATCTAGGGACACATGTATCAACGGTATCTATCTTCAAAGTCTTGTGGAATTTCATCTTGAACTTGAGTTGGTTCTTGTGAAGAGAAATTTGATACAAATTGAGCTTCATCTATGTCTTCTTCATCTAAGACTTCGTCATACCAGTCATCACTGAAAATTTCTTCAATGTCTTCTAAAGCTTCAATTTGTTCTTGAATGTTTTGCTCTTCAACAATTTCTTCTATTCTTTGTACTTTTGAAGATGACTCTGTTAAAATTGTATCTGCTACATCATCAATTTTCCTTTTGCCTTTGATCACCTCAGGATTCTCTTCAATAATCATCTCAGAACTTATCATTTGATCTGGTGAGATAGGCTTTTGGGATTCTTTTACCTTTAGTAATTCATCTTTCAATTTCTCATTTTCATCAGATAATTTCTTGAATTTCTCTTCAAGAATGTCATAATCCTTTATCATAACTTCAAAATATTTGATAACATCTTCTTTGTCTTTTGCATAGCTCACAAGCTTTTCATCTTTCCAAAACTTTTCTTCTTTCAACTTAGAATTTTCATCCCTTAACTTTTGAATTTCTTTTTCAAGAGATATATTCATCTCTTTCATTTGTCATTCTCAACTTTTAATTCTTCAATTTCTTTCTCTTAATCACATTTTCTCTTTTCAAATTCTCCATCTCATCTATATCAACTATCTCCTCTGTTTGTACTGACACATTGTGTGTGGTACTCGCAGGAATTTCTTCAACATCTTCATTCACTTTAGCTTGAAACACTGGTTCAGATAACATATCATTCATGAAATCAAAATCAAAAGTTTGATTTTGTGAATCTTCTTCAGGTACAACAAAAGCTGGTTCATCTCCTTGAACTTCATGTACAGAATTATGATAAATATCAGCATCAATAGTTTCTTCAACTATGTTTTGAGTTTCATTGACATTTACATCATCATTCCTTTCATCAATAGCTTCTTGATGTGCTTCAGTTGCACCATCATTACCATCATCATCATTATTATCATCGTCATCATCATCTGATGAGCTTTCAGTAGCTTCATCATCACTTTCTTCATCATCATCATCAATCATATCATCTACAACATCCTTAATAAGATCATTTGGATCTATTGGTTCATCTTCAGATAAATGATAGTGTTGTTGATTGATATCTACTTCATCCATAGCTACATTCCTTAGATAATCAAATAATGGAATGTTTTGAGCACCAGTAATCATAGCAAGTCTCTTATACACAGATTCAGACATGTGCTATAGTTGCAACTTATCTCCTTCAACATATAAATCTAGATTCTCTTCATTAATGAGCAGTTGGAGAAATCTTGGATACATCAAGTATTTATTTCTCTTTCCTCTTTCAAGATTGAATATGAATCCATTCATTATCCACTTTGCCATGTTAAACCTTCTGTTTGTGGCTAGAGCAATGATAGGAGATGCAATGTCCACTGGGAATGAATCCCAACCAGCATTTCTTTTGGACATGCAATGTTGAAATATATAACACAACAATTTCCAGTGTTTGTATACTCTTGCTCTGAAGAATTGCTTCTTAGGAAAGTGATCAGGATGACCCATTTGTAGAAATACATCTCTACATTCATTGAAAGTATACTCAGCTAATTCTTCTGGATCTTTTTCTCCAAGCTTAAGAGCTGTTACAGATTGCTTATTCAGAAACTTCAAGCATTCTATCAGAAGTAATAAAAGCTCTAACACTTTATTCCCTTCATCATCTCTTTCTATTTCTACTGTTCTCCAGAATCCTTTTATCAGTCTTGCATTAATCATAGGTCTTGCACACATTGCATAGACATATTTTGATCTGAGCAGAAATCTTATCATCTCTTCATAACCAATAGCTTTTTTGTTTTCCTCATCTAAAAATGCAGCAACATTATGTTTAGGTTCAAACTTCAAAGTTGCCATATGCAAAATATAGAGAAAAAGAATATTAGAACATTAATTTTGACTTATAATTTGACTATTGACTTATGAATTTAATTTGTGAAATCTTAAGTTTTATTCAATTTGTATCTATCATTTTATCAATCAATCGTTTGAATTCTGATTTATCTACTTTTACTTTAAATTTTTTTTATTTTTTTATTCAAAAATTGAATTTGTCTGTTCATATTCTTCTTCTTCCTTCGAAGAAACCGACTGTTCAATTGATAATCGACATCATTCACAATTTCAGTTGATGAACAATATATCAAATTGCTCGAAATTTGATACATATCAACAATCCAGAATCAATTTTAGATATGGTTAAGATTTGATTAGTTAATCTTTGAATGTTATGGTGTCCGAACGCCCGAATAGCAGTCAAACGACTATGTCAATAATCATGTTTTAACCAAAATCTACTGATTTGAGTCACAAACTTACGTTTATAAACTCAAATAATCATGTTTATAAACGCTCAGACTGTTTATACTTCGAATTTTTATGCTCATGCGCCTGGAAGGACCCATGCACCCAATTTGGACTTAAGTTTTTCTAAGTGGTTTTTAAGGGGTAAAATGGGAAGATAGCCTGGTTATGATGTGATGGCTTATGTTTGACGTGTGTTATGCATGTATGATGTTGCCTGTACGGTGTATGTTTATGTTTATGTATATGTTCATTATTATGTATGTATGTCTTCCCTTGGCTTTGCGTTGAACGTTAATAAATGTAAAGAAAGTATTATGTAACGTAAAGTGGAAGATAATGAAAAGAGGAACGTAATGAATGAATGTGAGCATAAACAAATGAATGAGAGATAGGATGGCTTGCGAAAGAAAGAAAGGAGGCTCACAACTCACTGAGGGTTGTTAGCTCAACTGTGTGTGTATCATAGCGTGCAATCTTGGCTTACTCGTAAGGGGACATAGACACAGTGGGAGTTCAGTTTTAGTAACTGCTGCGATACGTGCGATGTGGTATTTACCGTGTGCTATGTAGCATGCGATTTTGGGTGCCTCATGTGGTTTATATACCGTGCGATCTTGGCTAACCCATGGGATGGCATGCGATTCTGGCTAAACCCCGAGAGTTCTCACACACACAAGGGAAGTTGGTCTTCGTGACCACTCCGATGGTGCGATTTGAGCGATATGTGTAATGGACGGCATAAGGGTAGCGTGCGATTTTGGCTGCCTCATGTGGTTTTTATAGCGTGCGATCTTGGCTAACCCATGAGATAGCATGCGATCTTGGCTAACCCATGAGATAGCATGCGATTCTAGCTTCCTTATGTGTGCGATCCGTGTGATATGCACTTCGAGTACGATGAAGCGAAGGTGCGATTTGAGCAAAAGTGCGATAATGAACAAACGGGATCCTTGTCATTCGACCTCAGTAATCATAGTTGCGTGCCATGAGTAGGATAAAGCTTGACAGGAACTAGATGAGAAATGAATGATAATAAAAGTATGTAATGCGCGATACGGATCCTTGTCATTCGACCTCAGTAATCGTGGCTGAGTGCACGAAGAGGGTAAAGTCTGACCGGATCTCGAGAAAAGTGAAAATTAATGATGTAAAGAACGAACGTATGAATGAATGTAAATAAATTATCGTAATAAAGTACTGAACAGGATTCTTGCATTCGACCTCAGTAATCATGGCTGAGTGCCACCAAGAGGGTAAAGTCTGACCGGATCTAGCAAGAGAGGTGAGTGATAATGTAATACGTTGAATGAACAAAGCTAATGAACATAATGACGAAGATAATAATGATATTATCTTTATGTATGTATAATGCATGATCACGAACGGTTGTAAGGTATAGTATGTTTTGAAATACGTAATGAACGGTTTTAACAGAAAAAAGTATGTTTTATTATAAAACTAGGACTCACTCAGCGTCGCTGACTTTTGTATGCATGATAGTTGGCAGGTATATGTTGATGCTGAGTAGTTGCAGGCATGGATGCATAAGCTACTAGGAGCGTTTTGAGGCTGGCATCCATACTTTGACATGTCTTGTATTGTGAGATGAAAACAAATGTTCTAATTGACATGTTTCTAATTATAAATGAAAATTTTAAATTCCGCTGCAAAAATAATGTACGTTTTGTAACGTTTTTAGTGCAATGAATGACCAACCGTAAGGTGCCCGGGAACGGGGGCCTTACATGTTTGGTCATATTGACTCAGACGCATGAGAACTGTTCAGTCGCATGAGCACTATACAGACGCATAAGCACTGTTTTGGCACTTTTGCACTATTCAGCCGCATGAAGTTCCTGAAACATCTAACACTTGTAACTCTTGAAACATTTCAACATTATGTAGATGCATGAGACATTTAAAACGTCTAACACTTGGTTAAAATCAGACTCATTTTCACTGTTTAGGCGCATGGGATTGTGTAAAACGCCCAAACACTTGGTTAAACTCATGGACTTATTGCAACTGTTTAGGCGCATGTGAATAGGAAAAACGGCCAAACACTTGTATAATTTCCTGAAAGTTCACCATGCTCTTATTTAGACGTATGAACACTATTTAAGCACATGAGTTGACTTTGAGTTGACTTTCATGAGTCTTTCACTTGTGTTTTTCAAAATTCTTCACCTGCACACTGTTTAAACATATTAGCAATATTTCAAACTAATATTTAAAATTTTAAGCATATTTTTAAATTTCCCAAAATTTACATTTTAGACCCTCAAATTTGATCTTTTTACATTTTGCACACTCAAATGTAATTTTTAACATTTTTATTTCTTCACTTGTTGTTTAACTTTTAGAATTTTTCTTTTTTTTTTAATTTATCTTTCCCTTCATTTTAGTCTCAAAACATAATCAAAAATTTTCAACTTTTGAAAGCAGCATCTCCACTTGCAAATTTATATAGGTTCATATTATCATTTTCAAAAGTTACATTATCAAACTCCCATACACTTTGAACATATAGCATCATCCTTTCAATTCAACATTTTAACTTTGATAATATGATTTTTTGAGAAAAACTCTTCCATTTATTACTCCCCCTAAACTTTTAAGTTTGAAAAACTTATAAGTTTTCTAAGGTAACATAATAAGATAACACATCTCATTGTTACATTGCCTTCACACACAGAAAACATGCATAAAATCAAAATGAAAGCAGAATCAAAATCTAGTATAAACAAAAAATTCATGTCTACAATGAGATCATATTAATGAAGATCAGCACATTAAAATAAAAAAAATGTGAATAGTCATAGACAATGAATAAATCCTGATCAAGTGTGTTCCAGGTCATTGATATCACAGCAAAGGAGACACAAGATCTAAGGACAGAAAATGAGTGTTTTTGACAAAATATCAACTCACTTACTTTTTCAATTCTTGGATTGATTAGGGTATATTTAGATATGATATGTTGTAATTCATACAGAGACTTAGAGAGCTCAACTATCATCAAGACATGCAAGAAAGAACACATACTTAACTTTTTACCTGAAATATATGTGTAACCAAAGCTCATGTTACTTAAATGAATAGAGAATGATCATGGATAACCATTTGATCAGCTCTAACTATCCATTTGAATAGATTGTGCACATTGGCATCTTTTGCATCAAAGAGAAAATCCAGGTCTGTAATGACTTACAACAAAAGATATCTCAGCACTTCAGATCTATGATGACTCATAACAAAGAAGTGAAATGATGCTTGTAATAGATCTCATGATTAATCACATCACCATCATGTGTGAGTGGTGTAACTTAACAAGCAATCAATCTGATAAGCCAATACATCTCAAAAGTACTCAAATGAATACACACAAATATAAAGATTTAGTGTAATCACAACAATTTACTTTTTTAGTATAGTAGCATGATATTATGTACACATCATATCTGATCATGTCAGACTTTATTAATGAGTGAAATATGCAACTGATCTCACTAATGTACTATCATTTCTCACATATTACATAGACAGATTCTTTCCTAAAAATAAACTGACACTTAGAAAAAGACTCAATTTTTGGAGTTTTGATTTATACTTTTGTATTTGGTTTTTCTAAAAACACACACACACAAAATACAAACAAGCAATTAACATTGAGAGGATCACTTATGATGCTCTTTTGATTTAGAGAGTTCACATATGATTAATAAGACTAATTGACTCCACTAAATACTCAAACCGTCCTGGTAGGAAGGCTTTAGTAAATAGATCCGCCAACTATTTTTGCGTTGCAATTTAAATTAATATGATTAACCCTTTTTTAGAGTTATCTCTGAGAAAATGATATCGAATTTTGATATGTTTTGTTTTTGAATGTTGAACAGGATTAGCTATAATGAACATAGCAGCAGTGTTATCAATGTAAATAGGTGTTTGAAGAAAATTAAACCCATAATCCAATAGTTGATTTTGCAACCAGAGGATTTGAGAACATCCTGCTGATGTAGCAATGTACTCAGCTTCTGCGGTGGAAACAGAGACATTTGTTTGTTTCTTACATTGCCACGAGACTAATCGGGGACCAAGAAATTGACACCCACCCAAAGTAGATTTTCTATCTTGACACCATCCATCATAATCACTATTTGTATATCCATGTAGTTTAAAGTTACCCTCGTAAGGATACCAAAGCCCTAAAGCTGGTTTACCTTTGAGATACCTGAATATTTTTTTGACAACAATTAAGTAAGATTCATTCAGGTCTGATTGATACATGGCACAAACACAAAAAACATACATAATGTCTGGCCTAGATGCAGTAAGGTACATCAAAGAACTAATCATTGATCTGTATAACATTTGGTCAATAGATTTTCCTTTTGGATCAGGTTCAATCTTGGTGTTAACATCTGCTGGAGTTCGAATGGACTGACAGTCTTGCAACTTAAATTTCTTCAAGAGCTTGTCAATAAACTTCTCTTGATTGATAAAAATTCCATCATCAGTTTGCTTGACTTGAAGTCCAAGAAAAAAGTTAATCTCTCCCATAGAACTCATTTGAAACCGAGTTTCATGATTTCTTCAAATTCATTGCACAATTTTGGACTGGTAAAACCAAATATGATATCATCAACATACACTTGTACATATAAGAGATCATCATTATCTTTCTTTACGAATAAAGTTGGATCAATTTTCCCTCTTGTGTATCCATGTTGGATTAATTGTTATGATAATGTCTCATACCAAATTCTAGGGGCTTGATGAAGTCCATATAAAGCTTTACTCAACTTATATACTCGATGTGGAAATTCTGCATCCTCAAAGCCCAGAGGTTGCTTCACAAACACATCGTTAGTGATAGGACCATATAGAAATGCACCCTTTACATCCATTTGATACACCTTAAATTTCATGAATGAAGCATAGGCCAGGAAAACTCAAATGGATTCAAGTCTTGCAACTGGTGCAAAAAATTCATCATAATCTATCCCTTCTTCCTGTGTGTATCCTTGTGCAACAAGTCTCGCTTTGTTCCTTATTACTACACCACGATCATTAGTTTTATTTCTAAACAACCATTTCGTGCCTATAGTATTTTCTCCTTCAGGTAAATCCACTATATTCCACACTTCTTGTTTGCGAAATTGAAGTAATTCTTCTTGCATGGCTTCTATCCAACCATTCTCCTTTAATGATTTGGTAACATTTTTAGGAACAATTTGAGAAAGAAAACAAGAGTATAAGCACAAGTTTGCTTGTTCTGATTTACTCCTTGTTGTTCTCTCATTCAATGGACGAATAATCAGAGAATTGGATGATTCTTGTGAATACAAGATGTTGGAATCTCATTACATTGAACATTAACATCTAGATTTGTTTGGTTTAAGTTGGAAGGCTGATGTAACAAATTAGAAGAATGTGGATTGAAGTTTGGAAATTGAGTCGTGAGTTAATAAAGTAATCAAATTTACTAGTATCAACTGCATCACAAGAGATGAATGATGTTCGAGACTCAGGTTGCACAAACTCATTACCATCATTAGGAATTGGTTGTGATCCTTCCTGATCAAATGAGACTAAATGATCTGAAGTTGTATTAGCATGATTATTGTCATTGAATCGAATTGTTGAGTCATTGACAAATGATAAAAATGGGTATTCTAAGCTAGAATCATCTAGGTCGTTAGAATCTGAATCTTCACTGAAAGATCCAAGATCTCCTCTAGAGTTCTTCTTACCTGTAGAATCAAAACAATTTGATTGATTAAACAAGTTAGATTGAAGAGAGTTTGATAATGAATCTAAATCAAATAACCAGGCAGGACCATTTGAAACTGATGGAAAAGAATTTTCCAGAAATTTAACATTGAATGTTTCAAGGATTATATTCATCCTAGAGTTGTACACTTGATAGGCTTTTGAAACAGATGAGTATCCAACGAAAAATCCATTATCAGATTTTGCTTCAAATTTTCCTAACTGATCAGTTGAATTAAGAATTATAACAGGACAACCAAATGATTTTAGAAAGTTTATGTTCGGTTTTCTGCCAAACATTAACTCATAAGGAGTTTTCATTTTATCTTTCACAATTAAGATTCTGTTCTGAACAAAACACGCAGTTGATAGCTTCATCCCAAAAAGTAATAGGAATTTTTGCATCAGCTAACATAGAACGAGCAGCTTCAATCAGTGTTCTATTCTTCCTTTCAGCAACTCCATTTTGTTGAGAAGTTCTGGGAGCACTAAACTGTTGAGCTATCCCTTTCTGAGCACAAAAAATTTCAATGTTAGCATTTTTTAATTTTGTTCCATTATCACTTCTTATTATTTTCACTTTATTTTCTAATTGATTTTCAACTTTAATGATAAATTCTTTCAATAAATTAGCCGTTTCAGATTTAGCATACAAAAACAAAAACCCATGAAAATCTTGTATAGTCATCAATGATAACTAAACAATATGATTTTCGTCCAATAACCTTGACATTTGTTGGTCCAAAAAGGTCCATATGTAACATTTGAAGTGGTTTGGAAGTTGATTTTATGAACTTGGTCTTATAAGATGCTCTGTGTTGCTTTCTCTTCAAACATGCTGAGAGTGATCAGTCGTTGCAAACTTCTTAGATGGAAGTCTAATGACATGATTTCATGATACAAGCATGTTCATATTCTTGAAATTGAATGTCCGAGACATCTATGCCAAAGCTAGCTTTCATCATTTGATGCTTTAGCAATTAAGCATGTTGTTTCAGTTGAAGGATCAACTTGAGACATATCCAGCTTGTATACATCTCTGTCCCTTTCAGCTGTAACAATTATCCAATCTTTGCTTATCTGAAAACCTGGCTTCAAAACATAATAGAATGAATCATCAAATAGAACAAAGTATGATTTATCACATATCTAGGATACACTTGAAAGATTAAAGTTCAACTATGAACAAAAGTTTACTTTGTCAAAGCTTATTATCCCATTTGATACTGTTCCTTCTCCTGTTATTTTTCCTCCTGCATCACCAACAAAGGCGACGTGTGCTCCATCTTTTAACTTAAAATCTTGTAACAAGGCAGGATTGCCTGTCATATGCCGGCTACACCCACTATCCACATACCATGTATTAGGTGGTCTTCTTGGGCGTACCTGCACAACAAGAAAATTAAGTTGAGATATCCACCCAAGCCGAGATGGCCTTGGGTTTCCCAAATTTATCAACAATGGTAAATTTTTTGTAATGAAAATTATTCAAATTAGGTTTATTCTTGATGAATTTACCAATCTTGTTTTGAAAATTTTGAGTTATTTTTGAAAACATTCATACCATTTGATTGATCAATTTTTAACATGTATTGATGACTAACCGTTTTATTAGTCATTTTTACAAATCTTGGTATGAATTGTTCTTGCACATTTTGTTTAGATCTCATATAATTGTTCTTTTAAAAATATCTCAAACCTAAAGAAGGTTGATTAGTTAATTTTTGAAATCCATTAGTTTGATTTCTCATATATTGAGGATTAACATAACCTTTGCTCATGTTTGAATTTGCAAATCCTCTAGTATGAGATCTCTTTCTAAAATAACAATTTGCAGTATTGTGAGTCTTCTTATCACAATAAGTACAATATTTTTTAAAATAACAATCTGCTGTGGAATAATTTCTCATGTCACATATGTGACAATACTTGTTGAAATAGCACTCAGCAGTATTGTGATTTTTCATATCACATATTTTACAGTACTTTTGTGGAGTTATAAACAACTGTTTGTTACTTTTGACACTATATTTGATTCATTTTTATATTTTGGTGTCAAATAGTTAAACTATTGTTTTTCATTTTTCGCATTTTGATTTTGTGCCAAATTATTTTGCATCTGTTTAACATGAACTTCCTTCATTAGGAACAAATCTTTTTGCTACAGCGGAAGTCTTAGAATCTAAACTTGATTTTAGATCAGAGTGAAATTTGTTCATAGTATTTACCTTGTTGTTTTGAAGAGAATTCATATTTAACAAACCGGCTGACACAAATTTTATCGGTTTAAGTTTTGTTGCCTAATTTGTTGCTTTGATTAACTTTCCTGAACTTTTGTTTTGTTTAGATTTTGTTTTTGATGATTTCTTTCTTCTTTTTTGATTCTTTGACTTAGAAGAACTTGGTTTACTTTTAGATTGAACATCATCAGAAGAAGATTCCTTTTCAGATTGAACTTGTTTTAGATTAATAGTGTTTGAATCTTCTGATGTTCCTACCTATTGTTTACCTTTGCTTTGAACTTTCACTTCTTCTAATATAGAATGAATTTGATCAGAAGTGTTTTGTTTTGTTTGTTTAGGTTCATAAGATTTTATCTTGGTTGGATAACCATTGTTAATCTTTTCTTGATTATTTTCAACAAAAACTTGTATATTTTCCTTTTCTTCTTCTAAATTCTTGTTTTTGACCTGAAAAGCTTTAAGTTTAGCTTTATTCTCAGGAGAATAATCATGTGTGTTAAAGTTCTCTGGTAAAGTGTTTGTAATAGATTCAGGCATAGGTTTATGAGTGAAACCTGAGCCTACTTTTTGTTTACCTTTTCTCTCACTTACCAATTTTTCTACAATCATTTTTGAACTTTTTACTTTAGCAAGATCCATTTGAGTAGCAGCATGAGCTATCTTCTCCAATTCAAGATTTTTGATACTCTCTTCCAATTGTTTAGAAACAGTTTCTAATTCTTTTAGAGTTTTGTTCTATGAAGTTTGAAGAGAAATGATCTTTTCATTTGCTGTTTTATGATTAGATTTTAGTTTGCTATGCATTGACTCTTCTTGTTTTAGTTTCTCACAGATTTTATATGAGTAGTTTCTATAGTATTCAATATGTTCATAGAATGATTTTGTGCAGATTTTTTCTCTCACTTCAGATGGGATTTCAGGGAATTTTAGAGATAAGGTTTGAGATTTTGAAGATGAATTGACAACCTTAGGTTGATCAGACTGTGCCATTAGAGCTACTTCATTTGTATCCTCCTTAGGACTAGATTTGTCACTCCAATCATAGTCATCTTCTTTATTCTCACCTTCCACCTTTGGATCATTATTTTCTAACCAATCTTCTCCCTGGATTTCTACAACAAGAGATAAACTTGATGATTTTGTTTCATCTTTAAGCTCAGGCATAGGAAGAGTTTGATAAGGCTTTTGAAAAGTCTTCTGAGCAGGTTGAAACCTTTGATTGCTAGAACTTGATTGAGCATTTCCTCCATTATTCCTTGGAGCTTCGCATTCTCTGGAGAAATTTCCATAACTGTTACAACTAAAACACCTTGATTTTGACTTATCAAACCCAACAGTCTTGTTAGCACTTGGCTTGTACTTCCTATTGACATATGAGTGTTTTTGTGTCCTGTAAGTAATCATCACCATTTTCCCGTTTAAGTCCATCTCTTCAACATCTTCAAGGTCCATTTCAAACAAATCCTGCAAAACAAGGTCCAATTGAGTTAAATGGCTACCTTGATATGCTTGAAAACTAGCCATAAATGCAATGAATGCAGTTTTAGACTCTTCATCCTCTAATAGGATGTTTATCAAATCTTCAACTTTGCTAGATTTAGCAGAGTAACACCCGGAAATTTTCTTTGAAGCCGACGAAAGAAGAAAAAGAAATAAAGTCCAAAGTCGGGGGACCAAACTTGCCAAAACGAGAAAAGGTTGAATGGGTGGGAGTATAAAAGGAGGAGGGCACCCCACACCCTCCCCCACACTCACACATTTCAGCCTTAGAAAGAAAAAGGGAGAAAAGGTTGTCTCGAGCTCGGTTCGTGTAGATTAGAGCGTGGAAATCGTCGTGTAGCGAGTCAAATCGAAGCTCTACTTGATGGGATCGTTTGTGTGAGTTCTAGGACCCCAATTTTACTTGTTTTCAAATGATTTTGGGGCTGGAAACATAGAAAACCCATTTTTGAGTGTATGCATGTTTGACCCGTTTGTGTATGTGTATGTGTGTGTATGATGCGTTTGAGCCTTGATTGTGAGCTTGTGTGTGCTTGAATGGTGTTGTGGTAAGCATCCCTAAGGTTTAGGATGGTTGATTTGAGCTTAAAATGGGTTTAGATGAGTTTCTAGGTTGAAAACCCTCGACTGCAGTCAGGATGAACTGTATTCTGCATCAGCTAGGGCTAGGCGACCGAATGGAGACCGAATGGAGGCCATACGGCTGAATATGGTGCGATTGAGGTCTATTCGCATGTTTGAGGTTCATTCGTACAATTGAGGGTCCATTCGTACGATTGAAAGGCCAGTCGCATGGAGGTCATGCGATTGAAGGTCCAGTCACATAAGGGTTCATCCGTATTAGTCCCATTCGCATAAGGTCCATCCGCATTAGTCCATTCGCACGATTGGGTTTTCATTCCATGAGTGTTCATCCGCATTGGTCCGTAAGAGCATGTAAGATGTCGATTGAGGCCTTAGAGAGCACATTGGGCATAATGATGATGTTGTTGCATGAGTATGCATGTTATGTATGTATGATGTTGCCCTGTATGATGTGATGATTGTATGTTATGTTCCTTGTTATGATGTATGTTTATCTTTCCTGTGGATTTACGTGTGATGTTAATGAATAAATGAAGTATTATGTACCGTAAACTGAAAGATAAATAAAAGGGGAACATGAAGTAAGAATACATGCATTAATGAGTAATGAACGTAATGAAAGTCTTGCAAGCATGGTATGTAAGGACACGCCATTAAAAGGTGTTAGCCCATCAGTATGTGGGTTCGCCACCCCGGAAAGATGAATATCGTGGTCTTTCTTTGTGATTGACCATTTGTATAGAACTATTGCTTCATACCTTAGGTACTGTGACCACGAGGTATGATGCATCATTATAGAAGGTCTATGATAGGCCTAGGTCCAAAACTATGAATAGAAAGGTATTGCATATGGCAATGGTACACCGATACTCATACCTTAGGTACTATGACCACGAGGTGCGATGCACCGTTATAGAAGGTCTATGATAGGCCTAGGTCCAGAACCATGAACATAAGGTATTGCATATGGAAATGGTACACCTATACTCATACCTTAGGTATTATGACCACGAGGTGCGATACACCGTTATAGAAGGTCTATGATAGGCCTAGGTACAGAACCATGAACAGAAAGGTATTGCATATGGCAATGGTACACCTATACTCATACCTTAGGTACTATTATCACGAGGTGCGATGCAACGTTATAGAAGGTCTGTGATAGGCCTAGATCCATAACCATGAACAGAAAGGTATTGCATATGGCAACAGTACACCTATACTCATACCTTAGGTACTGTTATCACGAGGTGTGATGCACCGTTATAGAAGGTTTATGATAGGCCTAGGTCCAGAACCATGAACAGAAAGGTTTTGCATATTGCATAGCACACCTAAACTTTACGTTAGGTGTTGTGGCTATGAGGTGCAGCGCACAGTTATAGAAGGTCTATGATAGGCCTAGGTCCAGTACCATGAACAGAAGGGTAAGGTTTATGGTTGATGGGAAGGAAAGGTGTAATGATAAAAGAATGTAAAAGTTAAAGTATGAACGAATGATGAAGATAATAATGATACTATTCATATGTACATATGATGTATGATCACGAACGAATGTAAAGTATAGTATGATTTTGAAAGAAAGTAAAGAACGGTTTTATGAAAAAAAGTATGTTTTATTATAAAACTAGAACTCACTCAGCAACGCTGACTTTTATGTGTTTCCAGTTGGCAGGTATTGGTTGTTGAGGATGGCACGGGCGGCTACTTAGCTCTTTTGGGATGGCATCCATTTATATAGCGCTTTTCTGATATAATGCAACATTGTATTTTTAACTCATTGACAATGTATTATTTGGCATAAGTTTTTATAATGAAATGTGATGTCATTTTTGAATGTTTTCGCTGCAACATTTTTGTAAGACGAATGTAATTATATGTTTTATGTGTGATGAGAACCCAACTATAATCGTTCCGGGAACAGGGCTTACAAGTTGGTATCAGAGCCAAAGTTTAAGTGAAATGGGTAAAATTTCAAAATAAACCTTAACTTAAACTGAGAATGGGATGGAAATTGGGAATGGGATGCCAATCTGAGTAGCTGCATGCCATCAGGTATTTTTGTAATGTTAATCGGTATTATGTGCACATGTTATGTGGTCTATGTGTTGCTGGTAGATTTAGATACTGATGTAGTCAGGACAGGTAATGCTTGGAGTATGAAGAGTAAAGTAAGTGGCTAATCACAACTGGCCATTGTAATTAGGGACTTACTATACTTGACATAAACTGAGTTGTTCCCTTGAATGACCGTGTTGGTGTTTGAATCTTATAGTGTGTCTAGAGGATGGCTGGTGGTAGATCTTCGAAGACTATGTCAGGTGAAGGTTATGGTGGACGTGGCGCTGGATCGCGTGTCATGAGGAGCATGATGAGGGCTGCTGAAATGGCACCCGAAGAGCCTGAAATCCATCACTTGGAAGGCAGTGACGATAATGCTAACCTGAGGACCGCAATGAAATAGGTTGTGGTTGTGGGAGTTCAACATGCGATGCAGACGATTATGTCATTTATGGTGACTGAGGTAATTAGGGCGGTGAAGGAGACGATCATAATTGAAGTAAACGAGGAAGGTAGCAGTGACAAGAATTGGAATGGAAAGCGGGTTGAAAGTGGGGATTTCATTCCAAATAACAAGGCTACGAGGGTGGATGACCGACGTGTGGTCACATCCAATATGGAGGTAAAGAGATGTGGTAATTGCAGGAATAGACATACAGGAGAGTGTAGGTAGGGATCAAATCTCTGCTTCTAGTGTGGAAGGCCCGATCATGTGGCAAGAGAGTGTGGGGTGGTACGGTGCTGTAACTGCAGTAGAAGGGGTCACATAAGCAGGGACTGCAAGGCACCATGGGCAGAGATTTCTGGAGCAAGGAAGACGACCAGAACCGGAGGGCAGGGGGCGAGTGCAGAGCTTCCGTGATGACTTAGGAGAAGGCTAGTACGGACCCCGGTGTTGTGTTAGGTAGGTTTCTAGTAAACCGAACTCTAATTTCGGTTTTAGTTGATTTTGATGCGAGTAAGAGTTTCATTTCTACTGCCTTTTGTGCTAAGTTGCCCATTAGGACTAGAAGTAATGATAAGCCCTTCAATGTAGAAACTGCCATAGGTAAGTCTACCAGGATTTTTATGCGATCGATGGTCTTGACGTGGAACTAGTTGGTCATAATTTCCAGTTAGACCATTCGTGGTGACCTTAGGTGGTTTTGACTTGGTTCTTGGAATGGATCGGTTAGCAAACTTTGAGGCAAATATTGTGTGTTGCAAGAAGATGATTAGTTTGACAGCGTCCGACGGGAGTTCGATAACAGTTTAAGGTGATCAAGTCACAACGGTCCCAAAAGTGATTTCAATGGCGGTGGCGGAAAGGTATATGAGGCATGGATGTAGTGCCTATTTGGCCTGCGTAAAGGATGTAGATGCGCTGACACCCTAACTGTCCAATATACTGGTTGTGCGTGACTTTCCGGATGTGTTTCCCGAAGACCTACCAGGTGTGTCACGGGACTGTGAGATTAAGTTTTAGATTGACTTGATACCAGGTGCCCAACCGGTAGCTAAGGCACCGTATCGGTTGACTCCGGCTGAGATGAAAAAGTTGATGGAGTAATGGCAAAAGAAGTTTGATAAAGGGGTTCATTAGACGAGTATCTCTCCTTGGGGTGCTCCAGTATTCATTGTAAAGAATAAAGACGGTAGTATGAGGATGTGTATAGACTACCATGAGTTGAATAAGCTGATAGTGAAGAACCGATACCCCTTATCGAGAATTGATGAATTGTTCGATCAGCTTCAAGGTGCCAGTTGGTTTTCAAGGATAGACCTTCGATCTGGTTACCATCAGTTGAAGGTTCACGAGGTAGAAAGCCTAAAGATAGGCAGAAGTCATATGCCGATAAGAGACGCTGACCGACTGAATTCCAGGTGCGTGATAGAGTTATGTTGAAAGTCTCGTCTTGGAAAAGTATCATTCGGTTCAGAAAGTGGGGCAAGTTGAGCCCAAGGTAAATAGGGCCTTTCCGAATCATTGCTCGAGTAGGAGAGGTGACCTATAGGTTACAGTTACCAAATGAGTTAAGTGGAATCTATCCGACGTTTCATGTCTTTCATCTGAGGAAATGTTTGGTAGAAGAATATATGATTGTCCCACCGGAAGATATCGAGGTAGACGAACGGCTTAATTATGTGGAGCAACCAGTGGCAATCATCGATTGAAAAGAGAATAGGCTGAGGAATAGAGTGGTTCCACTTGTGCGCGTACAATGGAAGCACAGAAAGGGATCTGAGCCTACATGGGAGACTAGAGAAGAGATAAGATGGCATTGTCCATGTTTGTTCGAGGAATAGCAGGTTTCGGGGACGAAACCTAAATAAGGGGGGTGGACTTGTAACACGCGGAAATTTTCTTTGAAGCCGACGAAAGAAGAAAAAGAAATAAAGTCCAAACTCAGGGGACCAAACTTGCCAAAACAGGAAAAGATTGAATGGGTGGGAGTATAAAAGGAGGAGGGCAGCCCACACCCTCCCCCACACTCACACATTTCAACCTTAGAAAGAAAAGGGGAGAAAATGTTGTCTCGAGCTCGGTTCGTGTGGATTCGAGCGTGGAAATCGTCGTGTAGCGGGTCAAATCGAAGCTCTACTCGACGGAATTATTTGTGTGAGTTCTAGGACCCCACTTTTAGTTGTTTTCAACTGATTTTGGGACTGGAAACATAGAAAACCTGTTTTTGAGTGTATGCATGTTTGACCTGCTTGTGTATGTGTATGTGTGTGTATGATGCGTTTAAGCCTTGATTGTGAGCTTGTGTGTGCTTGAATGGTGTTGTGGTAAGCATCCCTAAGGCTTAGGATGGTCTATTTGGGCTTAAATGGGTTTAGATGAGTTTGGAGGCCGAAAACCCTCGGCTGCAGTCGGGATGAACTGCATTTTGCATCAGCTAGGGCTAGGCGACCAACTGGAGACTGAATGAGGCCATACGGCCGAATAGGGTGCGATTGATGTCTATTCGCACGATTGAGGTTAATTCGTATGATTGAGGGTCCATTCATATGATTGAAAGGCTAGTCGCATGGAGGTCATGCGATTGAAGGTCTAGTCACACAAGGGTTCATCCGCATTAGTCCCATTCGCATAAGGTCCATCCGCATTAGTCCATTCACACGATTGGGTGTTCATTCGCATGAGTGTTCATCCACATTGGTTCTTTTGCATGATGCTCAGTCGCATGGAGGCCATGTGACTGAAGGGTGTCCATACGCCTGAATAGGGTTGTTGCACCCGAGGAGAAGTGTAGTTTGACTTCTGACTTTTGGGGGAAAGTGCAAATGTAAGTTTGACGTAAAGGTTCCCGTATGAGCATGTAACATGTCGATTGAGGCCTTAGAGAGCACGTTGGGCATGAGGATGATGTTGTTGCATGATTATGCATGTTATGTATGTATGATGTTGCCCTGTATGATATGATAAGCATATGTTATGTTCCTTGTTATGATTTATGTTTATCTTTACTGTGGCTTTATGTGTGATGTTAATGAATAAATGAAGTATTATGTACCGTAAAGTGAAAGATAAAGAAAAGGGGAACATGAAGTAAGAATGCATGCATTAATGAGTAATGAACGTAATGAAAGTCCTGCAAGCATGGTGTGTCGGAACACGCTATTAAAAGGTGTTAGCCCATCAATATGTGGGTTCGCCACCCCGGAAGGATGCATATCGGAGTCTTTCTTTGTGATTGACCATTTGTATAGAACTAGTGCTTCATACCTTAGGTACTGTGACCACGAGATGTGATGCACCGTTATAGAAGGTCTATGATAGGCCTAGGTCCAAAACCATGAACAGAAAGGTATTGCATATGACAATTGTACACCTATACTCATACCTTAGGTACTGTGACCACGAGGTGTGATGCACCGTTATAGAAGGTCTATGATAGGCCTAGGTCCAGAACCATGAACAGAAAGGTATTGCATATGGCAATGGTACACCTATACTAATACCTTAGGTACTATGACCACGAGGTGCGATGCACCATTATAGAAGGTCTGTAAGGCCCCGTTCCCGGGACGCTTACAGCTGGGTTCTCATCGCACATAAAACGTATAATTGCATTTGTATTTCATAAATCGCAGCGGAAAACTAAAACAATCTTTCATTTCCATGTAAACGCTTTTGCAAGTTAATACAACATTCATTACAAAATAGCTTGTTCGCATTACAATGCAAAAACATTAATCAAAAGAATGCCATCCCAAAAGAGCTGAGTAGCTTCACGGTGTGCCATCCTCAGCAAACATTACCTGCCAACTGGAAAACATATAAAAAGTCAGCGTTGCTGAGTGAGTTCTAGTTTTATTACAAAACATACTTTACTTTCATATAAAACCATTCGTTACTTTTACATGATCACACATCGTACGTACACATAGATAATATCATTATTATCTTCTTCATTCATTCATTCGTTCATTCGTTCTTTATGACTTTACTTGCGCATCGGACATCATCCGTACCAATACCATGTGCTACACCCCGTTAGTCGTAGCTACCGGGCCAAAGTCAATAATGAACAGCTAACGTATGCCACGGTACTAGGAGTAACCATCAGTCTTAGCTACTGGCCAAAGTCAATAAATGAACAGCTAAATGTATGCCACAGTACTAGGGGTGAGCGGTAGAGGTTCTACATTATGGGTCAATCACAAAGAAGGACCCGTTATCCGATGCGTGCAAGACGTTTCATTCGTTCATTAATGCATGCATTCAACATCGTGTTCCTCTTTCATTATCTTTCACTTTACGTTACATAATACTTCGTTCATTCCTTATCATAACACGTAAAGTTATGGGAAAGATAAACATACATCATAATAAGGAACATAACACTGACACTCATCATTATCATACAGGGCAACACCATACATACATAATGTGCATAAACTTGCAACATCATCATCATCATGCCCAACATGCTTTCTAAGGACTCAAGCGTCATCTTACATGCTCTTATGGGGACCTTTACGTCAAAACTTACATCTGCACTTTCCCCCGAAAGTCAGAAGTCAATCTATACCTTTCTCGGGTACAACAGCCCTATTCGGGCGTATGGACACCCTTCAGTCGCATGGCCTCCATGCGACTGAACATCATGCGATTGAACTCAAGCGGATGAACATTTAGGCGAATGAACATCCAGTCGTGCGAATGGACAATGCGGATGGACCTCATGCGAATGGGATTAATACGGATGAGCACTTATGCGACTGGACCTTCAGTCGCATGACCTCCATGCGACTGGCCTTTCAATCGTGCGAATGGACCTTCAATCGTGCGAATGGACCCCAATCGCACCCTAACTGGCCGTATGGCCTCCATTCGGCCTCCAGTCGGTCGCCTGGCCCTAACTGATGCAGAATGCAGTTCATCCCGACTGCAGCCGAGGGTTTTCGGCCTCCAAACTCATCTAAACCCATTCTAAGCATAAATCGACCCTCCTAAACCTTAGTAATGCATACCATAACACCATACAAGCACACACACGCCTGGAAACATACACGAAACGCATCACACACCTCACACCCAAATGGGTCAAACACATACACATACAAAAACGGGTTTTTATGCTTTCCAGCCCCAAAATCATTTGAAAACAAGTAAAAGTGGGGTTCTAGAACTCACACAAACGAGCACAACGTTAAGGGCTTCGATTTGGCTTGCTTCACGACGATTTTTGGCGACCCGACCAACCCGAACCGGCACTTTTCCTCTTTTTCTCTTCTTTCTCTCTTCTCCCCTTTCTTTGGCTGATTTGTGAGTGTGGGGGAAGAGGGTAAGGGCTGCCCTCTCCCTTATATACTCCCCCTCACCCGACTTTCTTTCGTTGGCGAGTTTGGTCCCTCGACTTTTGGACTTTATTTTCTTTTCTTTCTTCACCGGCTTCAAAATAATAAATATTCGGGTGTTACAAGTCCACCCCCCTTAAATAGGTTTCGTCCCCGAAACCTGTTATTCGTCGAACAAACATGGATAATGCTGTCTCATTTCTTCCTCAGTCTCCCACGTTGACTTGGATCCCTTCCTGTGCTTCCACTGTACACGCACAAGAGGAACCACTTTATTTCGCAGCCTCTTTTCTTTATGATCGATGATTGCCTCTTGTTGCTCCACATAATTGAGCCTTTCATCTATTTCAATGTCCTCCAGTGGAACAATCATGTCTTCATCAGCTATACACTTTCTCAGATGAGACACATGGAATGTCGGGTGAATCCCACTTAACTCATCTGGCAACTCCAATCTATAGGCCACCTCCCCTACTCGAGCAATGATTCGAAAAGGGCCTATATATCTTGGGCTCAACTTGCCCTGCTTTCTGAATCTGATAATACCCTTCCAAGGTGAGACCTTCAGCATAACCCAGTCGCCCACCTGGAACTCAATCGGCCTGCGTCGTTTATCAGCATACGACTTCTGTCTGTCTTTGGCTGCCTTCATAAAGGCTTTGATCTTTTCAAGCTTCTCAGTCGTAGCCTCGATTACCTCGACGCTCCCCAATTCCTTCTAACCATATCACCCTAACAAACGGGTGTTCTGCATCTCCTACTGTATAGCATCTCATATGGTGGCATACCAATGCTGGCATGATAGCTGTTGTTGTAGGAGAATTCAGCTGAGTAGGTGGTCATCCCAACTTCCACAAAAATCAATCACACATGCTCGAAGCATGTCTTCCAATGTCTGAATGGTCCTTTCTGACTGACCATCGGTTTGGGGATGATAAGCCGTGCTAATATGTAACCTCGTCCCCATAGCGTCGTGGAATTTCTTCCAAAATTTAGATGTAAACCGAGTGTCATGATCAGACACAATAGACACCGGCACACCATGACGAGTTACAATTTCCTTGATGAACAGATCGGCCAACCTCTCAGATGAATACGTCTTGCGGATCGGTACCCTTTCGAAGTACGTGGCAACTTCGTAATGAAGTCCATGGTGATGTGCTCCCACTTCCATTCCGGTATATCCAAAGGTTGGATCTTCCCATACGGCTTTTGATGCTCTGCCTTCACCTGTAAGCAAGTAAGGCACTTACTCACATACTCCACCATGTCACGCTTCACACCCGGCCACCAATAATCTTTCTTCATGTCATGGTACATTTTCGTGGCACCAGGATGAATGGAGTATCGAGTCTTGTGAGCTTCATCCATTATCTTCACCCGTAGATCCCCAAGATGAGGAATCCACACACGACCGAATCGAGTTCTAACACCGAGTGTGTTTTCACCCAATTCCCCAACCAGACCTCTCATTCTTTCCGAGTTAAGGTGGTCTTCTTTCAATGCCTCATCTTGAAACTCCTTGATTTGCTTCATCATATCAGAGGTCATGATTAGTTGATAAGCTTGCATCCGAATCGGTTCGGGCCTTTCCTTTCGGCTAAGGGTATCCGCCACCACATTAGCTTTGCCCGGATGGTAATGGATCTCACAATCATAATCCTTTATAACCTCCAACCATCGCCTCTGCCTCATGTTCAGGTCTTTTTGCTCGAAGAAGTACTTCAGGCTCTTATGGTCAGTGAAAATGGTGCACTTCGTCCCTTAAAGATAGTGCCTCCAAATCTTTAGCGCAAAGACCATGGCTGCTAGCTCCAAGTCATGAGTAAGATAATTGACCTCATGAACCTTTAACTGTCGAGATGCATAGGCTATAACCTTTCCTCTTTGCATTAACACGCACCCCAACCCCGAGTAGGAAGCATCAGAATAAACCACTAGATCTTCACTTTCATCGGGTAGGGACAGTACTGGAGCTTGAGTCAGTCTTGCCTACAGCTCTTCGAACGCCTTCTCTTGAGCTTGACCCCATACAAACTTCACATCCTTTCGGGTCAACTTAGTTAGTGGAGAAGCAATCTTAGAGGAGTATTGGATGAATCTTCTATAGTAGCCCGCCAAACCCAAGAAGCTACGGATCTCGGTTGGCGTCCTTGGTGACTTCCATTGCATAACCGCCTCCACTTTCGCCGGGTCCACCATTATCCCATCAGGATTCACCACATGACTCAAAAACAGAACTTCGCGCAACCAAAATGCACACTTGGAGAATTTAGCATACAATTTCTCCTTCTCAACGTCTCTAGAACCTCTCGAATGTGACCGGCATGCTCAATCTCGCTCTTCGAATAAATCAGGATATCATCAATAACACAATCACTGATTTATCCAACATAGGCCGACACACACGGTTCATCAGATCCATAAAAGCAGCTGGCGCGTTGGTCAAACCAAAGGACATGACAAGAAACTCATAATGACCATAGCGCGTGCGGAAAGCTGTTTTAGGGATATCTTGTTCCTTCACCTTCAACTGATGATAGCCAGACCGAAGATCTATTCTTGAAAACCAACTAGCACCCTGAAGCTGATCGAACAAATCATCTATCCTCGGTAAGGGGTAGCGGTTCTTCACCGTCAATTATTCAGTTCACGGTAGTCAATGCACATCCTCATACTACCATCCTTCTTCTTTACAAACAGGACCGGAGCACCCCAAGGAGAGATACTCGGTCTAATGAACCCCTTATCAAACAACTCTTGCAACTGTTCCATCAACTCTTTCATCTCCGTCGGAGCTAACCGATATGGTGCCTTGGCAACGGGTGGGCACCCGGTATTAGATCAATCTGAAATTCAATCTCTCTATCAGATGGTACTCCTGGTAAGTCTTCTGGGAATACATCTGGAAAGTCACACACAACCGGTACATCAGACAGTTGTGGTGTTGGTACATCTACATCCTTTACATAACCCAAGTAGGCGCTACATCCATGCCTCATACAATTTCTCGCTACTGCCATTGAGATCACCTTCGGGATCGTCGTGACTCGATCACCATAAACCGTTACCAAACTTCCGTCAGGCGCTGTCAACCGAATCATCTTCTTGCGAAACACAATGTTCGCCTCGAAGTCCGCCAACGAATCCATCCCAAGAACCAAATCGAAAACACCCAAGGTCATCACAACGGTCTAACAAGAAACTTATGACCCTCAAGTTCCACATCACAATTCTCTATCATCTCAGAAATCCTGGTAGACTTACCTATGGTAGTTTCTACCTCAAAGGGCGCATCAACACGTCTACTACTAGTAGGCAGCTTAGCACAGAAAGTAGCAGAAATAAAACTCCTACTAGCACCAGAATCAAATAGCACAGAAGCTAAAGTTTGGTTCACCAGAAACGTACCGGACACGACATCAGGTCTGTCCTAGCTTCCTCCTGTGTCATAGTGAATGCCCTGGCGCTCGCCCTCGGTCCTTCACTTCCCGTCTTCCTCACCCCTGAACCCTCAGTCCTCGGCTTCTTACAATCTCTGCTCATATGACCAGTTTCCCCACAGTTAAAACATTTGCCTGACAGGCAATCCTTCGCCATATGCCCTGTCTTCCCACACTTGAAGCACACATTCAAACCCAGCCTACATTCTCCTGCATGCTCCTTTCCACACTTACCACACCTCCTTGATCCCACTCCCGATGTGGCCATGCGGCGGTCATCCACCTGTGCCTTTTTGTTACCCGTCGAGGCATCACCCCGACCAAACCTCCTCCCATTCCAGTTCCGATCACCACCACCCTTCTTACTCCCTTCAGTCACCACCACCTCCCGCTCGTCATACAGCCTCCCTGCCAAATCAACCGCCGACCTAAACGTGGTTGGTCAGGCGGCGATCATATGCCGGCGAACATCCACCGGTAAACCCTGAATGTACCTCTTGATTTTCCGAGACAGAGGCGTCACCTGATCAGGCACGAGTCGTGCCATTTCATTAAACTTGGTGGTATACTGCTGGTGTGTCATGGTTCCAGCCTCCAACTACAGAAACTCCCTTTTCAACTTATCCATTTCCCTATGAGGACAGAACTCCTCAATCACCATCTTCTTCAACTCAGGCCATTTCATTCTCCCGATTGCCCGATTACCCTCTGCTTGGACAATGTTGTCCCACCAACATAGTGCCGAGTCCACAAATGAATGAGTGGCAAACTTCACCTTCTGATCTTCTCGACACTCGCTGATGTCGAGAACGGCCTCCATCTCTCTCACCCATCGGTGAGCAACGGTAACATTGCCATTACCGTCAAAAGTAGGGGGATTGCATCTCATAAATGCCCCGTAGTTACATCCTCGCACTGCCTTTGGCACAGGCTTCTTCTTCCTCTTCATCATCAGACAGGACTGTTTCAGGCTCTGGGTGTTCCCGTTCTCCAGAGGATCTGTTCTTTCTTTTCTTTCCCTTCTCGTACAGCCTTAATAACTTCAGTCACCAAGACGGTAAGATTGTCTGCATGACCTGATGGACTTCTTCTACAACAGCCTCCTTTACTGAGGCTCTCAAATTGGCGCTTTCATCGCCACCCTCCGGATGGGGGGTCTCTGGTTCTTCATGAACCACCCTCTCAACTCTGGGTCTCCCTCTCTTGGGTCGCGGTTCAGCACCGTGACCTCTACCCCTAGAAGCTTTCGAAGATCTACCTCCGGCCATCACACGCACACTGAAAGATTCAAACACCAACACAGTCATTCAAGGGAACAACTCAGTTTATGTTAAGTATAGTAAGTCCCTAATTACAGTGGCCAGTTGTGATTAGCCACTTACTTCACTCTTCATACCCCGAGCATTACCCGTCCTGTCTACATCAGTATTTAAACCTACATTCAACACATAACCACATACCATGCGCACATAAAACCAGTTAACTTTACGAAAATACCTGATGGCACGCAGCTACTCAGATTGGCATCTCATTCCCCTTCCGTCCCATTCTCAGTTTAAGATTAGGTTTATTTTGAAAATTTACCCATTTCACTTAAACTTTGGCTCTGATACCAACTTGTAAGGCCCCGTTCCCAGGACGCTTACAGCTGGGTTCTCATCGCACATAAAACGTATAATTGCATTTGTATTTCATAAATCGCAGCGGAAAACTAAAACAATCTTTCATTTCCATGTAAACGCTTTTGCAAGTTAATACAACATTCATTACAAAATAGCTTGTTCGCATTACAATGCAAAAACATTAATCAAAAGAATGAGATCCCAAAAGAGCTGAGTAGCTTCACGGTGTGCCATCCTCAGCAACGCTGACTTTTTATATGTTTTCCAGTTGGCAGGTAATGTTTGCTGAGGATGGCACACCGTGAAGCTACTCATCTCTTTTGGATGGCATTCTTTTGATTAATTTTTTTGCATTGTAATGCGAACAAGCTATTTTGTAATGAATGTTGTATTAACTTGCAAAAGCGTTTACATGGAAATGAAAGATTGTTTTAGTTTTCCACTGTGATTTATGAAATACAATGCAATTATACGTTTTATGTGCGATGAGAACCAGCTGTAAGCGTCCCGGGAACGGGGCCTTACAAGGTCTATGATAGGCCTAGGTCCAGAACCATGAAAAGAAAGGTATTGCATATGGAAATGGTACACCTATACTCATACCACCGTTATAGAAGGTGTATGATAGGCCTAGGTCCAGAACCATGAACAAAAACGTATTGCATATTGCATAGTACACCTAAACTTTACCTTAGGTGCTGTGGCCATGAGGTGTAGTGCACCGTTATAGAAGGTATTTGATAGGGCTAGGTCCAGTACCATGAACAGAAGGGTAAGGTTTATGGTTGATGGGAAGGAAAAGTGTAATGATAAAAGAATGTAAAAATTAAAGTATGAACGATGATGAAGATAATAATGATACTATTTGTATGTACGTATGATGTATGATCACGAACGAATGTAAAGTATAGTATGATTCTGAAATAAAGTAAAGAACTGTTTTACGAAAGAAAAGTATGTTTTATTATAAAACTAGGACTCACTCAGCAACGCTGACTTTTATGTGTTTCCAGTTGGCAGGTAATGGTTGCTGAGGATTGCACGGGCGGCTACTCAGATCTTTTGGGATGGCATCCATTTATATAGCACTTTTGTGATATAATGCAACATTGTATTTTGTAACTCATTGACGATGTATTATTTGGCATAAGTTTTTATAATGAAATGTGATGTAATTTTTGAATGTTTCCGCTGCAACATTTTTGTAAGACGAATGTAATTATATGTTTTATGTGCGATGAGAACCCAACTGTAAGCGTCTCGGGAATGGGGCCTTACAAGAAGAGTTAGATGAAGAAGTCTCTATTTGAACATTAGATGTTTGAGACTGGGATTTAGGAGGAGATTGAGAATGAGACTGTGTTGTATAAGCAGGAGCACTAGTAAATGATGAATCAGTGAAAAATCCTACTCCAACAAATAAATCTCCTCTTCTTCTGTAATTTTCTCACTTTTTGCCATGAATGCATTTTCAATAGTGTTTGCAGGAGAAGCAACAAACTGATACTGAGACATTGATATTTCTCTATCATTATTCCTTGAGCTTTCATCAATCTCTACTAACTCTATCTTGGCAATGAGAAGATCTTGATGCATAGGGAACTTCTCAGTATGCTTTAGTAAGGTTACAGTTTGTTTCCATGATGAGGGTAAAGCATTGAGTAGTCTAAGATTTAGATCTTCAAGATCAGGCTTAATACCAGTTGTTGACATCTCAGTTGTAAGTCGAACAAATCTATTCATCATCTGATTTATGGTTTCTCCAAACAAATGTTGAAACAATTCTAATTGCCTTTTCAACAAATGTTTCTTGAGATTTTGAATCTCCTTGCCTCCTTCACAAATGGTCTTTAAGGCTTTATACATGGTGTATCCAATTTGATATCCATCATGCCTTGCAAGAACTTCCAGAGGTAGTCCTTTACACATCAAGGAATATGCTTTGATATCATTCTTTACTCTTCTCAAATCATCTCCTTGAAGTCCATCTTCAGGATAGGGTTCTTGAGAATCTTTAGTATAAACAAACCCTTGTCAGGTCCATCAGTGATTATAGGAATGTACGGTCCTTTCTCTATAGATTTCCAAAGATCAGTATCAATGGAATTTAAATGATATTTTAACCTAAGAGACCAATTTTTGAAATCAGCTCTACCTTTAAGTTTTGGAACTCTATTTTCATAATCTTCTGATTTCACCATTCTTATATTTTTGTTGTTTTTCTTAGATTTGAATTAAGAAAATAAATGAAAAAGTTTTTGAAAAATTTTCTTTAAAAAAATTCTAAGTATCAAGGGTGATGCGCCTGAACAGTAATCAAACACCCAAACAGTTAATGCGCCTAAGTTGAGAGACATCTAAGGGAATGCCTTAGAAAAACTTTCCAAAACGCCCAAGTTGATGCGTCTGAACAGTAGTAAAATGCCTGAACAGTTGTAATGCGCCTACACAGTTGTTATGCGCCTACACAGTTGTTATGCGCCTCAACAGTTGTCAACATCTAAACAGTTCTAATACGCCTCAACAGAGATGATACGTCTGGACTTTTACTCTTCAACAGTAGTCAAACGTCTGAACTGAAAATGCCTAAACAGTGTTAATGCGACGAAACAGTAGTCAAACGCCTAACACTTGAACAATTTTTCAGCAAACTTCAACCCTAATGCGCCACATTCCTCATGTTCATATGCATGTAACTAACTCAAATCTTCTGAAATTCTTCAAAAGTTGATGAATTGGATTGAAACTTTCCAATTAGATATGTTTTATACCGATAATCATTCTTCTAACATCAATTTCTTTCAATATCAACAACAAATCAATCAATTTTGTAATTTTCAGTTCGAAAAAATAGTGAACTTTTCGAACACAATTCAACAAATTATCTCGATTTTGATGAATTTAACTGCTGATTGTGGTATAAAACATGTTTCTGATGATGAAACACATCTGAAAACCACAAATTTTCAATTGAATTGTCTACCAATCATAGATTCAGTGAATTTTTTTAGTTTGACAGTTCGACAAACCTCAAAAATCACTCAACCAACAGCTCTGATACCAATGATAGGATCAAATGTACCAATCTGTGATGATGTATGAACACAATTCAAAGAAATACATACAAAGTAATCAAATCAAGCAAGATATCAACAAAATTCATAGTTTCATTAATATCAAGCATAGACAATTACAAAATAAGTAAACAGTTATGAATCTATTCTAAAACAGTTGTTCGTCACTCTCTCTTGTTCGCTCATGTCCTCTAACTGCTACAAGTCTAAGCTATTTATAATGAAACACAAGGAACTAACAAAATTACAAAACTAGTCCCTATACTATTACAAATAGTAAAAAGACACATAAAGACAACATGTTAATCTTTCTAGAGAACTAACAGTTCAATCATCAATACTTAATAATAAGCAAATTAAATGATCTATAGTCGAACATTTAACTAGTCTTAAGCTGATATCCAACCTAATTTCATCTGAAAACCACAGATTCATCACAATCAAACACCCCATTAACCGCGACCTGCACACAACCAAGTAACTTGTTTTAGTTTTGTCTAAACTTAAATTGGTTGAGGAGAAATCATCTTCAGCACCCAAAGAAGCTCCCCACAAGTTTAATTTGATTATCATTGAAGATTGCTAATCCTTTGTGCACCTACGGCCACATCTTGTTCTTCGTTCGTTCCTAACATCATTTCAAATCAAATTGGGTAATTGAACACATCAATCCATTCGTTTATACATGGGAAACAATAGCCCCAAACTTAACTTGGTTGATAACAATGATTTGGGGTTCAATTTTGGTTCGAATCGATCTAGGGTTTATAAGAATTAGGGGTTTTGTTTAAGAAACATTTAAAGGATTTTAAAACGGGTTGTAGACAGATCTAGGGTGTTGGCCCGCCGATTAAAACATTACACCCATACATAGGGGACCTAGTTCGAACCCGAGCACCCTCAAGTAATGTTTTAAAGCCTTTTTGGCTTTAATTTTATTTTGAAAATTTTTTAATAAAAATAAAAATAACTTTTATAAACTTCAAGTATCTTTAAAGTCATCTAAATATTTTTTATAAATTTATTCTTGTAAAACATTATATTTATTATAAAAATTACTTACAAGATTTTTATAAAACATTCTAGATCATTTATAAAACAATATAATTTTTCTATTATTCCTTTATTATTGTTTAAAGTTTTGATATTATAAGATCTTTACAAAGATCATTTAAAATGTTTAATAACTTTATAAAATGAATTTAAATAATTTTAAAGTTATTTAAATAAGTATTCAATTAATAATCTTTATCAAATTTTAAATAACTAATTATTTAATTAACTATTTCTTCACACATTATCCTTAATTTCTATTAATTAATAAATTAATTGTTGAATAATTTTTATTTGTTCTTGGTCTTAACTGATATCATCTTTATTAAATCAAAACATAAACGATTCATTATTTTACTTATTATTTAAACCCCTAAATTCCAATTGAAACCCAAGTTCATCTCTAATTGTTAATCTTATTATTGAACTTAATCTTGGAATCAATACGTTTAGGTAACATGTAAAAGAAATCGTTGGAGCCTCGTTTAAATTCTTATCATCATCTTATAATATATATATATATATATATATATATCATGTGAGTTCTCCATGCCCCCTTTTTATTTTATTTCACACCTTTTGGGGTGAAACATGTTAATCTTATAAACTTACACTTGTAAACATCTTGATACTTGTAAATGCACATGCAATTCATCTTTAACTTTTTTTCATGGTTATTGGTATTATTGTGAGTGTTATATGAGAAACATATTTTGTTTACAATCATTAACTATTGCTAGCCTGGTGACGTCTTAGATCTTTGGGCCTGACAAGCTTATTTGGTGCTAAAGCTGATGTATTTGTTAGGACCTGGTATTTGAACGAAATACCTAGTGATTAGCGTGTAAACCAGATCAAATAGTGCGGAATCCTATTTGATTGGCGATCCAATCAGTGAGAACACACGAAGAATCAATCAAGAATTGAAACTAACGTTAGAAATCGATTGGAATCGATCTAATGTGTTCTATGAACTTGGAGAACGAATTGTGAGGCTTCTGGACAGCTAGGGTACATTTGGAATCGTAATTAATCAAAGCTCATATTTTTCACGAATTGGATTGTATATATAGGTTAGTATTGTTCATTCGTGCGACTGAACCATTAGTATGGTTCAGTCGTGCGATTGAACCATGCGTTGATTCATCCGCACGACTGAGTGTTCAGTCGTGCGACTGAGCAATCTTATGTTACAATCATACGACTGATCTAGTCTCCTGGTTCAGTCATGCGACTGAGTCATTCGTATGAAGTTATTCATGCGTATGGTCTATTTGCATGGGCCACTCGCATAAGAACTTCATTTTGTTAAGTTTGAATGTATTAATTATTAATATAACATTATGTGTAACAATTCAAACAACCACAAACCTAATTAACCAATTCAACGTCGACTCATTAATGAAATATTAAACATTATAAAGAACAACAAACAATATCATTTCATTAATCATTCCAAGCATTACCTCAGAATCAGACATACAAGATCTATTACATTCATATCATGATCTAGGGACATACATGTATCAACAAACTCCCCCTTGGACCTAGATCTCTCTAATCTCTTGTTTTCTGCATAACCTCCTTGTATTTCTTGTACTTTCCTCTTTTGTGACTCCCGTGTGAATCTCAAACGCGAAGCAGAGTCGTATAACGTTCTGGAACTGGAGGGCTTGTACAATATCTTGTGTATCATAGAACAGTGGGCACTTGTATAGCGTATAGACATCATTTTCCGACAAGTTTGTAAGCCACATCGGGTCAAATACCCTGATCGTATCCATTTGTCCCTCTTTGCTTAGGACTATGACCGCTTCAGCTGTTCTCCAATCGTAGTACCACCACTTAAAGTGTGGAGTGAAATCCTGTGGCATTTCCCTGAATGGGATTCTTGACATTGTGCGCAGAGGATTCTACTTCAACACTATCTTGGGCTTGCCAGTAATGGCATCAACCTCAGACCTTCTGATATACCTAGTAGGCTGTTGGGGTCTGAAGTTAACCAATCTGGTGTGGTACTCCTTCTTTAGGGCAGCCTCAAACAGCCTAACATCTTCCTCGGTTCAGCATACAAAAGCTTTAGTTTGGCCAGCTGGTTGAGCTCAAAACCTGGTAGAGTCTTCAGATCATGTGGGAATCTGAAGTACTCTATGCCTGTTCTCTCTTAACGCATAAGCATTGAGATCCTCAAAATACGCCCATGCTATGATCCTCCTGACACCTTGTGATGTTCTTGACTCTATAGAGTTAGTGTAGGAATCCTTCTTTGGTGCAGTACGTTAGGCTCTAACCTCTTCAAAACAGGCAGCCCACTCAGCCTTTCGAATGTCGACATCATCATTTGAGGCTTGGGGTGTTCCTACTGCTTTCTCTGTTTCTTGCTCCATCTTGTTCAACACCTCAATAGTATCGCTGACAAAGGATTCACCTAGATTGGGGACCACATTACCCTCATTGTCAGCGTACTGAGGGTCATCCTCGGTAGTGACATCTTCGATCTCGACTTCATCAACATCGTTGAGCTCTTCGTCACTAGTCGAATCGCATGTCGGAGCATCTTTCACTATCTCATCTGGATTTAGCTTGAAAAGCTCTGCCAGTTGCTCGTTTGATAGGTCATGAATTATTTCCCCTTCTTTAGGGGTATAGTTCACTGACCTCCTGACAATCCCTTGCAGATCAAGAATTATTGTTAGCTGAGTCTTGACCTGCTGAAGGGGAGCAACATCAAACTCATCTCTTTGGTAATTTGGATCTGTTTGATTTAAACATTCAACACATAAGTCATTAGTAATTAATCAAACAGAAATGCATTCACTTAATATAAACATTCAATACATTGTTTTCAATACAGGATTCAAATACAAACGTAAATAAATACATAAACATCTAGTCTTTACTTTTATCCTGTATCATGGTCTCATCACTTAGAGGAGTAGAAGTAGAAGTTGATTGATCTTGTCTGTTCTTTGACCTTTTCTCTTGACCTGTAGCAGAGGCCGATGCAGCTGCATCCCTCCTTCTGCTTCATCATCATCGTCCTTCTCCTCTGTCCTATCTCCTTCGGTATCTTCATTCTCCTCAGTATCACTCTCAACATCCTCATCATCATCTTCATCATCATCATCTCTGTCCCTTCATTGATCTTCAATGGCTCCTCCTTAGATCCTTTTAGTTTTAAAGGATAGTCTTCTTTGCCTTCTCCAACTCCTCTATTTTCTTGCTTGATGTGACACTATGTGCTTGGAGTTGGGCTATCTCGGTGCTCTGAGCAGCCATCTGTTGGGCCTGCTCCTCTATAACTCGAGCCTGCTCTGCAATTGGTGAGATTGTGCAGTAGTCAGGTCAGTAAGCTGGCGGATCTGGGCTGCCTTTTCTCATCTGCAGCCAGTAAGCGCATCACCATTCTGTAAGCGCAGATAGTTGTTCCTCTACCCCGATTGGAGGTAGAGGTGATCCATAAGTATGTGAGGGATGGGCTGAGGGTATTGCTTGGTGTGAAGTGGTGGTGGTGGTGGTGGCTGTAGTAAAGATAGGTCTGTGAAATGATGGAGGTGATGTGGGAGTAAAGGATATGGTGGTGGATGGAATCTGTACTGTTGTGGGGAGGTATGGTGTGGCTGTGGTAGCTGTGGAGGATGTGGTGTTGTGGTGGATGTGGGGGTGTGGTGTGGTGGTGAGGAAGGTCACCCGACGCTTCTTCTTCTTCTGACCATGGGGTTTAGCCATCCTCTTCCTCCTCGTCCCGTTGAGGTGGAAGCTCCCCCTACAACCCTGCCTGCGGTCCCGGTGCATAGCTGGGTCAGTATCAGTCTCTCTGGAGTCTCTCGGGTGTTCACCAATCACCCTTAGCCCATGTTCTGTGGGAACAACTTTGCTTCCCACAGTTCGCGTTAGGGGCTCCTCATCCGACTCATCCTCCTCCTCCGCACCATGAACGAAATCCTGATGAAATCCAGCTGACTCGGCTACTTCTCCAGCTGGGACGGACACTGGAGGAACAACATTAGACACAGTGCCTCTAGGTGGAATAGGCATACCGTCTCCAGCATCCCCACTGTCATCATCATCTGAGTCATGAGTGGGTAGAGCAATCTGCTCCACATCAAAGTCACTATCATCATGGCGCCACTTTCTATTTGCTGGCACCACGTAGTCATCCCGGTCAAGATGCCCAAACAACCTCCTGGCAGGAGGTTTCACTTGCTTCCCCTGTACACTTTCATCCTCCCCAGGGTAGTATCATCATCACCTCGACGACTACCGCATCCTCCTTCTCCTTCGGCAGGGAGGGAAGCTTCTGATCTATGATCATCTGCATAAACCTCGGGTACATACAGAAGCCTTCCTTCCCTTTCCCCTCGATGTTCTCCACCAGATAGGTGAAGATCATCTTGGAGAAGCTGAACGGGTGGTTCAGCACCAACGCAACATACGCGTTCTGCATCTGGTTAGATAGCTCATCAAAACCTCCCTTTCTGGAAGCTATGCACTTAAGTAGCACGTGCGCAAGATATTTCAACTGGGGACAGAGGTTACTCTTGTTGAGTACCCGAGCATTGATGTCCCCAGAGTAATTGGCTCTAAGAAAGCATCCTCTGACTGTGAGGGGGTGTAATCGAGTCGGACAATCAGTGTCATCCCCTAACTGTAATACAATCCTCGGATCCTCCTCTGAGATAGTAATAGCCTCTCCAAAGATGGTACTTCTGATGCAATGAGGCTCAGACGATCTATCAACTGTAGCGCCTTCCCAGAAGGCTTGCTGAATGGATCGATAAGAAGGAGTAGATATGGCATGTGCAATCCTCGATCTCAGTAGAAATGTGATGATGCCAGAGAAATCGGCAGCGTTTCTGGATGTCAAGTCCAGATGAGCACATAAATTGTGCTTCGTGCTCATAATCCATCGACTCGCCATCTGTTACACAAAGATAGTAAACATTAGTACCATTGGCTAAGAAAGTCATGAAACACTTAAACTTGAAGAAAATCTTTCTGTCATGCGATTGAGATTGTGCGACTGAGTTCAGTCGTGTGATTGAACAGTGTGAATGGGGTTCAGTCGTGCGACTGATCCCATGCGTACCACTGAGTGTGCGACTGGGCTCATACGTATGTAACCTCATGCGGTTACACCAGTCGTGCGACTGAACTTCATACGCGTGGTTCAGTCGTGCGTTTAAGCAGTTCGCACCCTTCAGTCGTGTGATTGAAGTTCATCACTTTGTCCATTCGCATGATGTACTGACTGTTCAATTCTAATTCACTTTTTCACCATTCTTGAGTTTTAGACATCGTTATTTGGTTCATTTGACTCGCAATACATTCTTATATCACCTAACATCTTTACTTTCGTTTGTTTGAGTCATTTAGTTAGGTTATTTAGTCACTTAAGTCTCGGTTCTTTTGCGAGTCCGAATGTACCAATTTTTCATCAAATTTAAAGTTATGGGAGTGCTTCTTTACCGTAAATTACCTGTAGAGTCGATGTAGATGGTCAGTAATCAAGAAACGGGGGGTTTAGAGATCAAATGAAATTTTTGCAGAGTTGTGTTAAGTCGTGCGATTCAGGGTTATTTTGAAGGTGGTGAGTCTCTGCGACCGACTCCCCCTCTATTTATACTAACCCTAGATTCAATCGTGCGACTGAGCTCATTCGCACCTTTCAGTCGTGCGAGTGGGACTCAGTCGTGCGATTGTTCAGTCGTCCTTCTTCAGTCGTCCGACTAGATCTCAGTCGTGCACTGACTCACTCATCCGCCCTTAAGCATCCGACTGGGCCAATCGTATGGGCCATTCGGTTGGATGGTCCATATTCATGGTCCATTCGTACGAATGGCTTCCATTCGTATGATTGGTCCATACGTATGATCCATTCGTGCGAATAGGTCATACTTATTAAATTTTCTGCCAATTTGAATATTTAACTTTTAAAATCCCTTTAATTGCAGAAATTAACATTATGAGCATTTGATCATCTCAGACATGATCGTTTTGACTTGAAAACTTTTTGATCATCTCAGACGTGACTGTTTTAAACTTTTAAAACACATGTGGTCTTCTCAGACATGACCCTTTTAGTGAGTTGATCCCTTACTGATTTTCCTAATGTAGTCCGACAAACAAACAAACTAAAACGACTAACTAAATTAGAAAAATTAAACTAAGGAATCAAATAAGAATTGTTTTGCTTTTTGTGAGAGATAAGTCCTGAGATGGAAATCTACTGGATTTGGTTCCGGAATAGACAGCTTCAACTTAGATTGACCATACCTGGACCAATTCAATTTTGGAATCATACAGGCAAGTCAAATCATTTTGGACTTGTTATCAAAATCTTTTGATGCTCAATTCTTGGTGTTCATCCAGAGTCGTTAGCAACTTAGGAAATCATACTGAAACTCTTAGATTACCACATTGATTTGACCTTTCAAGAATTGCAGCCACAATGATTGTCAATATGTTTGTCCACTTAAATCCATACACAGACTTTTGACACAAACTGGTGATGTTTTAGGTTTAATTATTTCAACTAACATTTGTGGATCCCCACATTATATGGTAATCAACATTCCTCGGAGCTTTTGAGCGGTCTACGGGTATTATTACAAGGAGAGACTATTCTTAGAGCTTTCAAAGAGAAGCCTGTCCTCAGGTCAGTGCCATCGCACAACAGAGAGGCGGCAAACAACAATGAATTCTAGAATATCTAGGTTATGCTTATCCTAGGTCAGTGCCATCGCACAGCAGAGGCACACAACCTATCTCCTTGTTAGAGCAGCTTAATTTTATTTTGCACCAAATGCACCAACAGCATATGTCATTAGCTTGATAGCATTTTTCTTTCATTTTTTCGTGCTTTGCTCTATTTATGGTCATCCGCACACATTTGTGGCGTTTACATGCTCATTACCCCTTATTGGAATATTGTTGATTGTGTTAACCAGTGATAAGATGGAAGCCCACAGTCAGTTGAACAACTTAGTTGATCTTGAGATCACCAGTCAGGTCTAATCATCTATTGTGTTGATTCTACCGACATATCAATTGTGGTCTAGCAACCTCTAGGTCTACTCTCATTGTGTTACCTTAGGAGTTACCAGTTTTTCTATCATCTTCCCTTTTATATTGCTTAGACTACACAGACTTATACTTTGAATTTTTGCACCTTTTCTAAATTAAAATTTTAAGTCCCTCTTGACTTGTTCCTGTGTACTATCATATTCCAAGGGTTTGAATCGGTATCACAGATACGATCTACCTTAAATCAGCTTTCCACTCCTTCTCCCTCGTTTTTTTTATTTAATGTTACTTGCTGACTTATTCTCCCCCTAAAATACTAAAATCAAAACTGGTTTAATTATTTTAGGATTTTAATAACCAGCAAAATAACATGAGTTTATTTAAACAAACCAAAAAAACAAAAAAAAATAAAAAAAGAAAATTAACTAAACTACATCGGACTACACATGATCATCATCAGGAATAACATCACTTTTCTTTTTAACGCCATGACCTCTAGCAAATATTGAAAACGTGGTTTATCAAAGGCTTTAGTATAGAGGTCAGCGCGTTGAAAATCAGTATTAATTTTTACCACATCAATTAAGTTCTTTTCAAAACAGTCTCTTATGAAATGGTATTTAATACCGATATGTTTGGTCTTAGGATGTTGGACCGGATTTTTAGTTACTGCAATTGCAGCAGAGTTATCAACACAAATAGGAGTAGAGGAGAACTTTAACCGTAATCTCGCATTTGCTGTTGAATCCAGATGATTTGTGAACAGCAACTTGCAGCAGCAACATATTCGGCTTCACAGGTTGACAATGCAACCGATGTCTGCTTCTTACACTGCCAAGTAACTAGTCTTCTCCCAAAGAATTGACACCCTGCGGATGTAGACTTGTAGTTCATCTTGCAGCCTCCGTAATCTGAGTCACTATACGCAGTGAGCTCAAAGTCATCATCATGAGGATACCACAACCCAAGTGTGGGTGTACCCTTCAAATAACAAAAAATCCTTTTGACCCCGATCAGATGGTTGACCTTAGGCTTAGCCTGATATCTAGAACATAAACATGTAGCATACATGATATCAGGTCTTGAGGCAGTGAGATACATGAGGGATCCAATCATTCCTCGGTACATCGTGGCATCTACAAGATCTCCATTTTCATCAGGTGCTATGTCGTGATTCGTAGCCAGTGGAGTTCCAGCAGCAGATGCATTCTCCATGTCAAAACGACTGAGAATGTCTCCTACATACTTGGTCTGATGTAGAAAGATCCCATTTGGTGTTTGATCCACCTGTAACCGAGAAAGAACTTCATCTCCCCCATAGCACTCATCTCAAACTCTTTCTTCATAACTGCTTCAAACTCTTTGCATAACTCTTCGTTCTTTGAACCGAAGATTATGTCATCAACATAGATCTGTACGAGCAGTAGGTCGCCATCTTTTTCTTTAATGAACAGCGTGCAGTCAATGACCCCCTGCGAAAGCCGTGTTTCACAAGATGAGTCGAGAGTTTCTCATACCAAGCTCTTGGAGCTTGATGAAGCCCGTATAAAGCCTTGTCGAGCTTGTAGACTCTATCCCGATGATAAGGATCTTCAAATCCCTCGGGTTGACTGACATAGACTGTTTCTCTGATTTCCCCATGAAGGAATGCACTCTTCACATCTAATTGATAGACTTTAATCTTCATGTACGATGCATAGGCAAGGAAGATACGAATGGCTTCCATCCTTGCCACGGGTGCAAACACCTCATTGTAGTCAATTCCCTCGACTTGGCGAAAACCTTGAACCACCAATCGAGCCTTGTTCCTGATAATTACCCCTTGGTCATCTTTCTTGCATTTTAAAACCCATTTGGTGCCAATGACCTTAGCACCTTTAGGTCTATCAACCAGAGTCCATACACCTAACTTCTTGAACTGAAGAAGTTCTTCTTGCATGGCACTCACCCACGCCTCATCATTTAGTGCATTACACGTATTTGGCTCAAACTGTGAGACAAAACACCGATAAGCACCATCATGAATATATCCTTTTTCCATAAGAGGCGTAATCAGCTGAGTATAGCTGATTTCGGGTTTGCACTCTGATCTGACATCCCAATGACATTGTTTAGGGATGATAGACGTTTAGTCGTGATCCTGGAGTAGTAGGAACTGCTACCTCAGAGCCAAGATTATGAACATTTGGTTCTGCAGCTGAGGTAGTTGGAGTTTGAGGCTCCGAAGTCGAAGGTACATCACTGGTAGATACTTGTGGACTTTCAGGAACTGGAACCTGTTCCTCCTGACTGTTCTGGTTATCTTCTTTAGGAGGAGTCACTGTCGTCGACTACTCCCCTGACTGAATAGATGATTCTCCCTGTATGCTAGATGTTGGTGTATTCAAGATATCATACATCATCCGTGTAGCTAACTCGTCATCCGAGGGAGAGAGAGGAGAGAGAGTGAAGGACTTGAAGAATCCATCATAGTCGAAAAAGTAGGCGGGTCCTTTGCCAGTAGGTGGTGTGGTATATCTCTGAACGTCAACATTACACCATACTTCTACTAGACCCGTTGAGTTGTTGTAAACTCACTTGTTCGGTATGTTGTATCCTAGAAAGATTCCTTTATCTGCCTTCTCGCTGAATTTACCCTCTTGTGTCTTTTTCAGAAGTGTGCACGGCGCGCCAAATGGTTTGAGATACTCCAGATTCGGTTTGCGTCTTTGTAGTAGCTCGTAACATGTCTTTCGTGTGGGCTTGACTATCAGGACTCGATTCAGTGTATAACATGCATTCGCCACTGCCTCATTCCAGAATTGGATAGGCAGTTTCGAGTCTGCCAGCATAGTCCGTGCTGTCTCTATCAAGCTTCTGTTCTTTCTCTCAGCAACGCCATTCATCTGAGGCGTATAGGCAGAAGTGAATTGATGCACAATTCCCTTTTCCTTGCAGTATGCCTCCATCCACTGGTTCTTGAATTCTGTTCCGTTGTCTGAGCGTACTTGTCTAACCTTCAGCTTGTAGAGAGATTCCAGTGTGGTTACCAACTCTTTGAATGACTCAAATGTTTTGATTTGGATTTCAGAAACATTACCCAAGTGAACCTTGAGTAGTCATCAGTGACCACAAAGCAGTACAAGTCGCCTGCAATGCTCTTTGTACTGACTGGACCAAACAGATCCATGTGAAGAAGCTCAAGAGGAAGTTCTATTGAATGAACTTTCTTTTCCAATGAGACTTCTTTGTCTGTTTGCCTTTCTTGCAAGCTACACAAAAGTCAGGAAGCTGGAAGTTCTTGACATTAACTCCTCTCACCAGATCCTTCTGAATCAAGTGATTCATCTTCCTTTGACTAATGTGTCCATTCTCCTATGCCAGGAGATGGAATCCTTTTCAGTAGCTTTAGATAGAAAACACTGAACCTCATGATCCGTTGTAGAAGCTGTTGATAGATCCAAGACATAAAGATCTTTATATCTTGAAGCAGTCATCAAAACTTGGTCCTCTTGGATCACGTAGTCTTCTTTAGTACGTAACACTTCTTGTTGTCGAAGATGACTTTAAATCCCTTATCACATATTTGGGAAACAGAAAGTAAGTTTTTTGTAGTTGTTGAACGTAGTTCACCTTATCAAACTTAACTTTCTGATTCCCCACTTCTCCCTGGGCGTGATATAGCCACCCTTGTTTCCAGCAAACGAAACATGCCCTCCTTTTATTTGCTTGACGTTTGATAAAAGAGCCCTATTTCCTGTCATGTGCCTGGATGCTCCGCTGTCTACTATCCACGTGTTAGTTTCAGCACTGTATCGAACACCCTGCACATACAAAGTAAAGGATTAGTTGGGTTAGGAACCCAAGCCTTTACTGGCTTGGGTTTCCCAGAGGCATCACACATCATAAATTCTACCCATTGACCCTTAGAGGATGAGGGTAGCTCAGGTTCCTTCTTGTCATTATTATCAGACACAGAGGATGTCTTCTCTTCCATAATCAGATTTGTGCAATGCCTGTTTGTGATAAACAGTCGACTGACTTACAGGTTGAATTTTAGGTTCACTAGTTCTTCTAGGTGGAGTTAGAGAAATCCTCTTAGAAGACCTAGGCTTTGAAACCTGAAGTTCAATCTTCTTCCTAGGTGTCTGATAGAAGTGACAATAGGAAGCAATGTGTCCATATTCACCACAGTTGTAGCACGACCTGCTATCAACTTTATGATTAAACTTTCTTTGTGGAGAAGTGTGTGACACTCTAGTAACATAACTCACTCTAGGTTTGACTCTGGTTCTTTGGTTGTTTTCTCTGGTTTAACAAAGTTAACTGTTTTAACCTGTTTAACATCCTTTTTTTTTGGTTAATAGGTTTTGACTTGAAGTATGTGAAAGATTAACCTTGAAGTCCTTTTAGGTTCTGATTTGACTCTGTTTGATCCTGACTTTAAGTTAACCTTTCCAAATCCTTTTCCAGATTAACCCAAGACAATTTATCCTTTGCCTTTGAAGTGGCCCCTTTTATTGTTTCTAGAGTCAATAGATGAACATAAGGAATCTGGATCACTAACAAGAGGAGTAGACACCACATGATCCTTGATGGGATTAATATTTATTGGTCTAGTCTTAGTGTTCATCAAAGTCTCAGGTGGTGGTAGAATCACTTTATAACCCAATCCCTCCCCGTTGTTCCTTTCTCTCACTAAGTGTTGGACTATGTGTGAAGAACTAGTCCAACTGTGCAGTTCTATTTTAATGAATTTACTTCTACTTCTAGAACTGCCTTTTGCTTCTTAGTGTCTTCTAGGGAGTTTAGATAATACCTAATGTCATTAGCTTGTTAAAGGCAACTACTTCGGTTTCCCTAAGCTGTTTAGTCAAAAGGTCTATCTTTTCTTTATAACTATGCTCATTTTGTTTTAATACCCTTAGCCTCAGTGCACAGTTGCAAATCTTTTACTAAGTTATCATTATGATCTAATAACCTAGCAAAATTTTCATCTATGCTATTCCTAAAAGTATCACAATCAGAACAAGCATGATTATCAAACATTTGGTCAGTAGTACTTACCTGAGTTGATTCAGAAGAGTTAGCCATCAACGCAGCAGCAGATGTCTCTGGTTCTGGTGATTCTCTTTTCTTTCTCTGACGTGGTAGTCTCCTCTTTAGGCTTGTAACTGACCTCGGTTGCAGTTGCTTCTTCACTATGTGACATCGCTATCTCAACTGCTAGATCTCCTTCACTAGCAGAATCACTGTCAATCTTCTTCTTGCAATGTTTGATTCCCCTGGTGAGACAAACCTAAAGCTCCAATCCTGTCCTTCATCATCATGAGCAGTCAAGGCTTTTGATCCTTGCTTGATGAAGTAGAACTGGTAACTTGCTTGTCTTGAACGTGAAGGACGAGAACGGGTTCCCGTTACCCGTCTTCTTAGGCTTGACACATTCTCTTTTGAAGTGCCCCTTCTCTCCACAGTTGAAGCAGGTCACTTTGCTCTTGTCAAAGCCAAATGTGGTATCCTTAGTAGCTACAAGTTCTGTCTGGTTTGTTTTACAAACTTCTTTTGCCCTCCGGACAACACTAGCTAAGGCCCACATTATGTCCATCCTCTCAAGCTCCATTTCGTCCACCTGCTCGTAGTCTTCGTCTGCCAGATGGCAGTTTCCAATCTTCCCAGCAACAAGTTCATCATAAGAATGACCATTGCAGCCAAAAGATCCATGTGTTCTCGAGCTACTTCCACAGTCACATTTCTGAGATTCTCGGTCTCAGTTTAGTAGCACTTGTTTCGGATTCAATATAGTGGGTACAAGAGAGTCCCGACGTGTCTGATCCTGAAGGAGACGCATGTGAAGGACCCGATGAGCTAGACACAAATGCAGTCTGGAGAGGTGCTCCAGATGTCTTAGCTTGAGGCGTGGCATTGTACAAAGCTGGATTTTGATTGTACGAAGACTTCTGAGCTCTGTACTTCATCCTAAGTGACTCTTCTCGCAACTTAAGAATGAAGTCATTAATATCCAGTTTGCCAGCATTCCATTCTGTCTAAGGTTAGACACGAATGAGGCCCACTTTTCAGGCAATCCGTCTGCAAAGTTAGTAACTTTCTCTTCCATGTAGTTGCCACCCCATGTGTATGCAGTTCACTCATCAGATGGTAATATCTATCTATAACGGTCTAAACTCTCGTTTCCCATCGATGAGAAGTTATTGAATTCCTTCTTTAACTCCTTAGCTTTGATTGCCTTCAATGAAGCATTCCCGTCATACCTCTTTTCTAGCCCATCCCAAAGTTTCTTGGACTGTTCTTTTGAGAGTACTGGTGGAATATGTCTTTAGGAATAGACTGTGTAATCAATGCATAAACTCTTTTCTCTGCATGTATTAACTTTCTGCACATCCGTCATCCCTCCTAACGTTAGCTTAACTCCATCAGCTCCCATCGGTGTACTATATCCAATCTCGATGGCTTCCCATAGATTCGGATCCACTCCATTGAGGTAGATCTCAAAACGTTGTTTCCAGTGGGGAAACTCATCTAACGTCAAGAGCTTTGGTGGTTTATTATGATTACCCACCTCACTCTCAAGCAACAGCAGGTTCTGTATCCTAGAGTCCTTTCCGGCAGTAAAGGCTGACATTTGATCTTCCATGGCGAATAACTTTAAGTCTAATAAAACAAACTGTCACTGGTGCGAACTAAGGATGCGAATGGTCTAGTCGTGCATATGAACTCTGCGACTGGTTCAATCGTGCAACTGAACTAAGCGATTAGCCAGTCGTGCGAATGAATCTCATGCGTATGAGCAATGCGAACGAACGGTTCAGTCGTACAAAAGGAGATACGACTAGGTCCAATCGTGCGTCTGGACTATGCGAATGAAGTCCAGTCGTGCGAATGGCACACTCGTGCGACTAAGGCTGCTGTTTTGCGAAAATTTCTAGGTTAAACGTGTTTTAGCCGTAAAAATTCGAAATTTCGCAAGGTCTAATCGCCTAAGTCCATAGAAACCAAACTTTGATGAGCAGGGAACGTCCAAGATCACTTTTGACACAAAAGATTGCGTTTTTAGTGCAAAAACACAAACTTTTTATCAATCTTGATTGAATCACACGTAATCAAGAGCCAAAGCTCTGATACCACTTGTTAGAACCTGGTATTTGAACGAAATACCTAGTGATTAGCGTGTAAACCAGATCAAATAGTGCGGAATCCTATTTGATTGGCGATCCAATCAGTGAGAACACACGAAGAATCAATCAAGAATTGAAACTAACGTTAGAAATCGATCTAATGTGTTCTATGAACTTGGAGAACGAATTGTGAGGCTTCTGGACAGCTAGGGTACGTCTGGAATCGTAATTAATCAAAGCTCATTATTTTTCACGAATTGGGTTGTGTTTATAGGTTAGTATTGTTCATTCGTGCGACTGAACCATTAGTATGGTTCAGTCGTGCGATTGAACCATGCGGTTGATTCATCCGCACAACTGAGTGTTCAGTCGTGCGACTGAGCCAATCTTATGTTACAATCATACGACTGATCCAGTCTCCTGGTTCAGTCGTGCGACTGAGTCATTCGTATGAAGTTATTCATGCGTATGGTCCATTCGCATGGGCCACTTGCATAAGAACTTCATTCTGTTAAGTTTGAATGTATTAATTTATTAATATAACACTATGTGTAACAATTCAAACAACCACAAACCTAATTAACCAATTCAACGTCAACTCATTAATGAAATATTAAACATTATAAATAAGAAACAAACAATATAATTTCATTAATCATTCCAAGCATTACCTCAGAATCAGACATACAAGATCTATTACATTCATATCATGATCTAGGGACATACATGTATCAACAGTATTGCCGGCTCCTGATGACGTATGCTTGTTCATCATGGGAACCAAATACACTTAGCGAATCATATATACTTGTAATCCTTTATATATATATATATATATATTATATATATATATTATATATATATATATATATATATATATATATATATATATGCGTGTGTTTAACCCATGGAAACTCACCAACTTTCAAAGTTGACCCTTATTTTTAACATGTTTCAGGTTTGATACTTGAAGATCCCTTCGTGCTCATATAGGACTTGGACTTAGATAAATTAAACATTTTATGTTGTTGTTTATATTTTTATTTATTGTAATGACTTAATTGACTTGTATGTTCAATGAATAATGACATTTAATATTATTCAACTTAATTAGTTCCATGTGCTATGAACAATCGTTTCACATTCGTCCGCCCGAATGATTCCGCCGTCGGTCGGGCTGTGACATATATGACATCTTTCGAAGCAAAATTCCTCCAAGGAAAATTTTCTTCTTGTAAGAGTTTTTAGTCTCGGAAAAAAAGATTGATTGCATAATAGATCTACTTCCGAAGCATATAAAACTCTCTATTCGAAAAGCACATTTTACTCTCGGAGGTAAGAAATTTACCTTCGGAAGTAAATTGGCTTTGGAAGAAGATTACCTTCGGAAATCGTTTATACTCAGAAGAAGAACTTACTGTGTAATGGAAATCTTTGGGCCCCACATAGTAAAAAGCAAATATTTTATTAATGATGTCAGAATCTTTTAAATGGTTTTTTTAATTTTACCGTCCCTGTCACATATTACCCCAAACCATCTTTTCACCTTATCCAACCCTCAAAACCATCATTTCACCCATTTAATTAACCCGACTCTTTATTTTAATCTTTTTTACCAAATTTACTACCCAAAAGCTTTCTTCACCTCTAATTCACCTAAATTTAAACTCATTTCTCTGCAACCGTTTTTCCACAATGACGCTTAACCCTCAGCACAACCAAGTCGCACTCCTTGATTCATCCAAGGATACTAACTTCTCATAAATCATCTCTTTTTCACCCAATCTACATATTATGCCACTCTGACTGTTAACCCTATAGTTTACTCAAATCATATTGCCGAATTCTGGAGAAACAGTCAGATTGAAACCCTAAATGGGGTTAGGGTAATCAGGTCAAGCATTTATGGTCAGGAGTTGATCATTGCTAAACAACTCATCAAGGAGCATCTAGAGCTTCATGATGAAGGCGCTCCTACTGAATTCCCCAAGTCAGCCCTAGATGACACATATACCCAAATAGGATACGGTGGAGATGTGAACAAATCCACTATTTACAAGTTCATTTTTGTCATACAACTGGAAGTTACTGCATAAGTCTAAGGGATGGGATCAAATCCCATATGAACTAGGATGCCTAGTTCATGGGTTGGTGAAAAGCCTTCGCTTTAATTACTCAAAGTTTGTGTTGACTAACCTTATGGGGAACCTCCAAAGGGAAACATTCTTTATGTATCCGAGGTTCCTTCAGCACATCATCAACTGTGAGTTGGACCAGAGTTAGCTTGTCTGTGCAACTATCCTACTAGTTCCTCAGATGAGGCTGACCATCTTCAAAGTCTTGAAGAGAGTGTCCACCAACTACACTAGAAGACACATTGATCTTCTTCTAGGTATGATTGAGCCAACGCTCTTGGGGACATCCCTATTAACCCCACAGGTGATGAACCCACACCCGTATCTACCCTCATATTGCCAACCCTACCTTCTCAACCCATCACATATACCTACCAGAGATGACCCAAACGAACCCTTGTTCAATCTACTCTGAATAAGCAAACCATCCTGTTCAATCCAAAAAGACTAGAGTGGGAACATGGGCCCCCACTTAGTCTGAGGTCTCCCCATCCTTCACATTTGACCTCAATAACGAAATTGATTCTCCTCAGTCTCCTCATCTCAATCCTTTGAGCCCGAAACCCAAGCTGAACGCCCTCAGGGTGAGTCTTTATACTTCACTGAGCAGCCAAAAAAGGATAGCCCTACCAAAGGCTCAATGCCAATAGACATTGACCAATGTCCCAGGTCATTAGGTTTAACTTCCATATCATTCACTAACCTACTGATAAGAACTGATGAGGAGATTAAGTCTATTCATGGGAATGAAGTTGATCCCCATACCTTCTTATGGATCAACAGATCCTACAGGACCTCTTATGTCAATCCCCCATCAGCCAAAACCAACTTAAGTGAGTCCCACTGACGTGGAGGGGACTCATGTAGATTCAGCTGCCACTACTAAAGGAGCCTCATTGGATCCTTAGGGCATTCGTAACATTTCTGTGTCTAAATCTATGACAACCATGCCTTTTGATGCCTCTAAAAGAGACATCAATCGGCAAGGGAAACCAGGGTGCCAAGAAACCATATCTGGTGGTGAGGATGAATATACAAGTTATATTACCTCGTCTCCTAATAATTCTACAAAAGAATATGAGGAAAGTCTAAAATCACCATTCAAGACCTACTTTCTGAAGTCTCAAATCTTGAATCGAAGGTTAAGACTTTAGAGGATAGGTCCGCCACCCAACTACTTAAGATTGAAATTCTCAAGGCTCAACTACCTAAGAAACAGATTGAGAGATCTGTCAGGCATGTACCTATTCAGGTCTCATTGACTTCTTCCTTTAGCTCATCTAGCTCTCAGATGATGCTACCAAAAAGCAGGAGAGTGTTTAGAGACAAACATATGTGGAACCATAGAGCCGAACTTTAACTTCTCTAACTTCAAGATACCCGGCTCCCAAAGCAACAATTTTTCCTATGCCTCCTCAAATCATCCTAAAAATAGACCTAAGGATGCTCAAAGATCTCAATAGGATCTTCTCCAAGTTCCTGATGGGATCTTCTTTAGATCAACCGAACCTTGATGCAGTTATGATGTACTTTGGAGCTGAAGAACTTCAAAGGATAGATACACCTTCTACCACTATGGAAGAAGTTGGTCAACCTAAGGCCCTATGGAACTTGAGATTGAATTCAAAGGGGAAATAAGTACTGATGGCCCAGCAGCTGAGAAAATTAGGACAGATAGTGCATTCCCTCAAGCTTCCAAAGCCGAAGTCAAAGCCTCAGAAGAACAACTTAAATCTTTCGAAGCTGAGATGGAAGCTGCGGAAGGACTATTCTCCTTCTCCGAAGGTCTAATCATCACAGATGAAATTCTAGAGCTGGCGTGTGAGGTGAATAGTGAGGACTTTCTCAACAACCCCTAGCTCAAACAACACCACTACAAAGCTCCAACTACCATCTCTCAGCCTAAAACTTCCATCCAAGAACCCCCAAGGTCTAGCACTTCTGAAGATGTCAAAGGAAAGAGGAAGATGACCAAGGAAGATATTTAAGAGGAAGCAGGGTTAGAAAAACTTAAGAAGAAAGGTAGACTCCCAACTGGAAAGTTGTTAGCTGCAAGTAGCAAAGCAACTGCAGCTAACCAGGAGGCTATCAACAATAAAAAGAGGGTGGAGATCGTTGATAGACTTATCAAACTTGCAGCTGTTAGTGAATATCTTCTCCTACTACACTAGAGGAGTTAACTGAGCTGGAAAAGGAAACCCTGCTGCTGATTGAATGAAAGGAAGAAGCAACAAGGCTAGCCTTAGAGGAGGAAAGAGAGAGGAAGAAAAGGGAAGCTGATCTGTAGCTTAGGAAGGAAAGATAACTTTCCTAACCTCCAGGGGTTTCTCTCTAGAAGAACTATCTCCCTATGATAATGATACGATCTTATGGCTCTTTAACAAAGAGCAAGATCAATTAGAGGAAGAGAGAAAGAAAGCTGCAAAAGAAAAACTACCTCACCCACTCAATCCAAACAACCACCATAACTACCCATCCTCAAACCTAAAACCTTACCCAGAACCCAAATTTTTCCCATAAAACAACCACCCAATTCATCCTTTCATTCATTCAAACATCTCTCCTTAGAGGAGTTCAAGGAGATCAAGATGAAGCTCACCAAGTGTATAACTTTATGCGATATCTCCTGTGAGGAGGAGTCTGTCAAATTGACTTTTTTGATAGCTCCTCATGCTCCCTCACAAGAGATCAATTCCTTGATCTGCCTAGAGGAACATTAGACCAAGCTGCAAAACTCCTGGGCCTCAACTTTGATTCTCTAAACGAAGAAGAGAAGAAGCTAAGAAGAAAGCTTGTGACTTTGCCGGATACAAGGAAATGGACAAGTTCCTAGTCAGCCCCTTGTACAACAAAGGAGATTATCCATTGGAGGTTCAAAGACACTTCTCATAACTTTGAGGTTGAAAGAGAGAATGGTGAGAAAAACTGGCTCAATGCCTCCTCTTTGCTACACTTAAACAGATTTGGTATTGTTGAGTTAGCAGAGAAGCCATTCTCCAACCCCTCTAACTTCGAGATAGCTGCTCATATCAGGAATTATCTCAGTAGCCTTCATCTAGCCAAGCTGACTGTAAGGTCCAAGATTGAAAAGGAGATGAAACTGAGAGAGTAGGAGGAAAGGAAAGGATCAACAACCAATACAAAGACTTTCTTCAAATGGTTAAAGGTTCCAACCTTGAATAAATAGTTAGATAAGAGTATGACTATAATTCCCGTCAACTAACTCTCTTTAGGGGGCACAACAAAGGGTACATGTTATTCAGAGTGACAGACTGGATCTCCTGTCCACTAATGACTTGCATAAATTTCTTAGCACAACTTCAAGGAAGAACAAAGAAACAGACAAATATTTTTGTCCTTGGTGCTGAAGGTTTCGAGAAGCAGGAAGAAGTGAGGTTTTGGTAGCATCAGCCTAGAGGGAGTTTGTTGGATCTAGAAAGGCTGGTTCAACCAAAAGCAAACACGTAGACTATTTTGATACAACTAATAAAGGACTTCTGAAGCTAGGAGAAGAACTTCCAAAGCCAAATGGAGTTCTTCCAAAGTCAAGTGCGAGATCAACTTCCGAAGGAACACTCCAACTTCTGAAGACAAAGTCTTTACTCATCTGAAGCATCAACACTTAGAAGAAATTATGACTACAAATTCTGAAGTATGAAGTCCCAAGGAAGCCTGAGAAGAAGTAACCACTTCGGAAGTATAAGTGGCTTTGGAAGAACAAGTTCTTCTGATGCCAGTTAACCTTCGAAAGTAGCTACTATGAACCAATGGACATAAGTATGGTCCCTCTGACACTCCACTGTAGACCTTTGTTATACTGCATGGCATTTTCTATAAAACCCATGTAGTTGACCATATTTTATTCCATTGTTCACCTTTATCAGTTAGTATAGTTGCCAACTTTAGTTGGTGACAAAAGGTAAATCATGGACATGCCATGACGACCATATCTTAGATAATACTTTATCTAAGATACCTTAACTTTAACTTTGTAGTATTTGCTTTAGTATAAGGTTTCCAGCTGGTATCAAAGTATATCTGGTTTAGGTAGTAGTACATATAGCTTCTAATTGTAACTCATGTATCATGCTTGTAAGAGATCTAGTTTAGGTAGTAGTACATATAGCTTCTCATTGTAACTCATGTATCATTCTTGTAAGATTCTTTTAATACTTTGAGTTAAGAAATAATATATACAAGTATCTTGAAAAACTATTCTCTTGTGTTTGCTTTGATTTACTTAGTATATTATTATCAATTCTTAGAAGGATTCTGCTTCATCTTAAACCCGAGTGTTACTTAGTGAGTTTAAGAGAGAAATACTTGTGTTGAGAACAAAACCGATCCTGCACATACCATCACTAGTCCTATCCGAACTCTGTATTTAAGCATGCTTGGGTGAGAGTAGTACTAAGATGGGTGACCCTCTAGGAAGTCTTATGATACCAACCTTTTTAGTGTATTTACTAATCATTTTTGCTAGTAAAAGTTCACTAGTATTATTTAAGTCCCGATCCTGTACAACCACGTTTGGTCAGAGATGGGACGTGTGACGACACGAGGAGTACATGAGGCAAAGCTTGGTATTTTGATGGAGCACGTGTAAGGAAAGGGGATAGGGGATTGATGGGATATAAGAATAATCTGTTAGCACAGGTTTCACACTTGAATCAAATAACATGAAGAATTATGGATCAAAAAATGATAAACATAATAAAACCACTTTGATCTATATTGATTGCAAATAATTTGTACAAAGTGAAAACCCCCAATCAATTGGTCATGCAACCATTAATAGCACTAATGACAATTAACCTATTTATAGTCTAGACTAATATTCACTAATTGCACTTAACTCACTAGACTTAGGTTAATTAATGCAATATTACATATTAAGCATAAAAATGACTAAAAACAATATAAAATATATTTTGTTCACACAAAATATATTTATCACAATAAAAATCTTAGTCATCTAAATCTTCAACGTCTCGTCTTGGTTCTTCGTCTCGAACGTGCCGGGTTTGATTTTTGTTAACTTTGACCGTGACGTTGACTTTTGTTGACTTTGACAGTGTTGATAATATAGACTATCTTGTACAGCTCCAACAATACTCCCCCTTAGTCCATCATTATTAACGTCTTCAAACGAAATCAGCACCGAGAAGTCAGCATTAGAAAGATCTTCAAATTGAAGCTTTCTTAATTTGACGAGAAAAATTATTCATCTCATAAGCTCCCCCTATTTATACGCTCTGCGTTTTTGAGTGCATCCTTTGTGAAGATATTGGAATATCTTTCCCCAATCTCTAATCTTGAGTGCTTAAGAAAATATAGGAGGAGGATTCCTTGCTCGGTATCTTCTACAAACTTGAGGAATAGGTTCTTTGATCAGATACACTACTCAACTGATGATCGGCCATCACTTGCAGCAGAAATCTAATACGCATTCACAAACACAATCTTGGAATTTCTAATTAGATCATTTCATTTTAACAAAATAAACCCATGTTTATCTGTGTATGAAACCAAGCGAACCCGTGTTCGTTTAAGCGCAATTTCTATGAAATGCATGAAAAATGTAACAACATAATATGGAACACCTAAAAGAAATTTTTGAAATGAAAATTTATTATAATTTATTTATTATTTACATTTATTATGACAAAAAAAATTATCTATTAAATTTTTTTTAATAACCGAGAACTGAATCGATCATGAGATCACATCCTCAAGATATTCTTTAGCACAAAGATGAATTTAATCATCGACAAGTAATGAGATCACACTAATAACTTAATCTAATCACAGTCTTTGAATGAATGTGAAATTCTCAAACATATCAATAACGATTGCTCATATGTTTTTCCACTTAAACCCACGCCCTATCTTTTTCAACAAGCAGCAAATGATTCGTTGAGGTTCGATTAGATGCTTTGGAATGCTAGGACCCCATAATCATTTGGCAAAAACCCTCACCCAACCTTAGGATTTCTTGAAAACGACCTTTAGAAAACGAGGCTTGTGCATTAGTGTGTAAGTGATTATCGACAGAATATTGAAATCTGTGATGAATTCATCATTTAGATGATTTGACACAACTTAGACTAAAATGGTGAGAGCTCCAGGTCTATACTCACATATAACAAAGGAGATGACCATTTAATCATGTGTCGATGAGAGCTCTAGGTTAGTACTATCGTACAACAAAGGAGATCATCACTCCAGGTCAGTACTTCCGTACAGCTGATGAGATTAGCACAAACACAAGACACATAAATACACCAATCATTACTCAAAGATATGGCTTAAATGATTTGTATCATGGTGGGCGAAAGATCATTTCTCAATCCAATTTTTATCGGGACTTAGTTTTCGTGCAGGCTAAAATGATTGAGTAAATCCAGACATTTTTAAGCATATATTTTAATTTAAATCATTATGTTACTGTCTACTTTATTTTTCAAGTGAGCCTATCAAGCATATCAATAAAGAATCTGTTTGATTTTCTTTTACTTGTAATTAAAAAATAAGATGTAAATCAGAAAGCAGTATCAGTTACTATTATTTCTTATTTTAAACGCCAGTCATGCACAAACAAGCATATCTAGAAGATATACAATCATTTCCCATAATCTCAAATAAAGTTTCGGGTTCTTTTTTTATATTTTATGTATTTTTGTAAAACTATTTTTTTTAACTTTTATTTTTTTATAAAACTATATAAAAATAGAAATTTACCAAAGAAGGTCTTCCAAACTACACTGATGTGAATATAAGAAATGAATTCTCAAGAAATATGCAGTGATTGTGAAGTGAGAACGGTGATTGTGTAGATAAAAATCTAGATTGTGAATAAAATAACGTAACCATAACCTGTTAGTTCCGGAACAATCTCTGTCAGTAAATCGAATTACTAACAGTCCTCCTGAATTGTTCCTGCACTCATTAACAAATTAGTTTGAAAGGGGAAACCAGGCCATCGTAGTCTTGGAAGTTCCTTTTTCATCAATACAGGAAACCTGGTTTTGCACACAACCGTTTAAACAATCGGGGATATTTGTATACCTCTTTTTAATTTGCCAAATTTGTTTCGGTTTAATTAATTTGGATTTGAATGAATTAAATTTGGAAATCATTTTCTGTTTAAGACCAGAAGGAAAAGAATTTGAGTTTGAACCATTGGTCATTTTCAACTTTGAATCATGTGAAATCGACTTCACATGAAAAGGTGTAGATGAAGGGTTTTTCATCCAACCATTCAAAATTTTTGCTTTTTACCTTTTGAACCAGAGAAGAAACCCGTGTTGCCTTTACCGTTTGGAACATTCTTTGTAGACTTACATCCGGAGAAACAATTTGGTTTGCCTTTACCATTCAAAGCAAGTCTTTGAGGACATTTCTTTTCCACATGACCTTCTTTTCCACACTCAAAACAACCCTTGAAAGGCTTTTAATTCTTTGTAGTCCCGTGTTTGAAGGTGGGGATGAGAATTGCTTTGAGCTTGTAGCAGATTCTTGCTTGTTTTGGTGTTTGTTGTGCTGAACAATGAATGAGATATTCACTGATTGATTAGATTATTTTGCGGTTAGAGAAGAGATCTGTATTGGTCTTGATTCATCTTTTGAAAGAATTTGAGACTTGACAATGTTAGGTAATATCTTGATCTTTGACGAACCAACACTGTCCTATGTGTTTGATTCATCATTTGAGCTTGACCAGTCTCGTATACACATATATGCTTCTAATGGATCTTGATTGATAGGAGTGAGATGTGTTGTTGTTGTTGTTGGAACTTGATGATTAGGTGATTTCTGCTTTATCTCTTCTATCACAAACTTGATAGGCTCAAAAGTAGGAATTTTACCTGCTTTAAACTTATCATAGAAGTTAGAAGAAATAATAGATATAGATATACAAACAACCGGGACTGAACAATTGTTAGCTTGACTGTCAGCATTCGGTTTATTGTATCCCATACCAATTGTAGAATCATAATCATCTCGCACTTTATTAAGATTGACATCGCTCAAACCTGCATGCAGACTATTAATAGGTTGTTCAAACAAATCATTTTTAGGATGAGGTCTTGGGATTGGTGAATAGCATAAAGTAGAAGGGGTGGAACTGAATTAAATACACTTTAACCATAAGATTTATATCCAATCCCATGTTTTACTCGCGCCCCTTGTTGTTTAGCAATAAGCTCATCCTTTTTCATGTGTGAAAGGGTCCATTTATCAAGCTTTGTTTGAAGCTTTGTCGTTTCAAATTGAGCTAAAACAACCCTTTCTCTCAAAATATTATTTTCAACGTTACACTTCAAAATGGTTTTTCTTAAAAGATCATTTTCAGCCAATGCCTCATTAAGTTTTCTTGAAAAAGCAATTCCATTTTTCTTTAATTCCTGATTGATTATTTTTAATTCTTTTTCATTTTCCAGTAACAATCTGTTTGCCTTATAAATCTCAAATAATCGGATTCTGCAAGAAGAACACATATCCTGAACAGTCTCATAAGGAAGACCCATGATAGTTTTTTCTGCACCTAGGGTCTTCTCGTAATCGCAAGCTTTTGTGATTATCTGTTGTTCCTCTTCTTTGAATTTTAACAGTTCTTCATCCTCAAACTCTTTATTTCCAGTATTAGATTTCTCGTCTTCATTATCCACATTTTCTCAAATTTAGGTTTACTGTCAGTATCAACGCTTAGAGCTTCACAATTTTCTTCGATTTTAACAATGGAATCCAAATCAGTTCTCAATAATTTCATCTTTTCAATCAGCTCGGCTTTGTAATCAAGTATGCTTGTTACAGAAGAAACAAGTTCAGTATTAAGCGTGTTGATTTGATATGGGAACACGACTTGTTGAAATTCTTTTCTTTGGATATCCGACTCGGGAGATTTTAGTCTGTTGATCATATCCATAAGTTTTGTGTTGACGTAACCTCTTTCTTGCTTCAGCATTTTAACTTTATGATTCCATGCAGACGGAAGAGAGTCAAGAAGCTTTTGAATTTGTTCATGATTACTAAGATCTGGAACATGCTTCTTTAGATTATTCGCCATTTTTAAAAATCGATCAATTAAATCTAACAATTTTTCTTTCTTTGTACCTGCAAAAGAGTCAAACCGGCTTTGTGCCTTTATGAGATTATCTCATTTAAAATCTTCTGAAAATGACATTTTTAAAAAAATTAAACAATTAAACGCCCCAAAAATTGTAAAATAATTCTCCCCCGGGGAGAATATTATTTTTAAATGTCACACTAGAAAATCTTAACAACTAGGGTCAAGCTGACCTAGTCAGCTTGTTTTTTTTATAAATCTTTTAAAATTGTTAAATATTTCTTTATCGCATTAAAAAAATTAAAAATTTCTTTATTTTGAATGAGCCCAACTTTAATATATATTCTTTATAGAAAAATTCAGCCCAATTTACTTAACCAAATTAATAATCTAGCCTAATGAGAAATAACCTAATACCAAAATTGTGAGTCCAATAATCTTGTAAAACCCATTAACCTATTAACACACATAAAAAAATCTCTAACAAAACCCTAACCCTAACACACAACACAACATACACACAAAACACTTCAAAAGAAATAAAGAGAGAGAGAGGCGGATGAGAGAAGTGGATCCGCTAGGGTTCTGGCGACCCTTTTCCGGCGAGCCGCCTTTCCAGCGAGTCTCCTGTAGGCAAATGGCGTCGATTAAAAAGGTATCTACAGTGAGATCTCGGTGACCTGATCACGGTGGTGGTGATGGTGTGCCCCAAAACCCAAAAATGGTGTAACAGTGGTGGTTGTGGAAGAACTCCGGCGGATCTCCGGTGACAAGTAGGGTTACGGTGGGGATGGTTGTAAAGATGGTTGTGGTCACGCAGGTGTTGGTCGACTACACATTTCCTACTATTCAGTTTGACACTTTGACACCGCCACCGGCAACTTTCGATCTACAAGCAAAACCCTAACTATGGCGACGAAGGAACCTGTGGTGGTGACGGCGACCGCCACGGCGCCGACGTTAGTAACTGGGGCGATGGCAACAGAACAACCGCCGGTGGAAATGAAAGTGAAGAACAAATGAAAGAAAAGAATATGAACAAAGCAGTAGTTCCTAGAAAGTCGAAGAAGCAGCTCACAACCTTGACTTGGCTTGATCAAAGACGCATTAAAAGCTGCTCAAATTAGATTAAAATATGTTAATTGTCTTTCTTGCACCAAAGGTCCAGAAATGGGTACACCATTACAAGTTTTGTTGTTGTACGGGTTCTTCAATGATAATGATTTATTAGGAGGCGATGGAGATTGTGGCTGTGGTTGGAGTTTGTTGTTGATGGAGTGATAATAATTTCACAGATTGAATTTTTTTAATTTCGCTGAAATAGTTTTAATGCACTGGATCATACTAGCATTAATGCACTGGATCCCATCAGAATGCTTTAGTTAAGCATTCTTGGTCGAGAATAGTACTAGATTGGGTGACCCCTAGGAAGTCCTCATGTTGCAACCTGTTTTTAGTTTAATTATCAATCCATTTATCTAGAAAATGTTCACTATGGAGTTATTTTAGGCTCGAGCACGTGCTGCCTTTATTTGGTCAGAGATAGAAGGCCTGGCGGTAGGAAGAGAAACGATAGCGCGGGTTGACGGGAGGCTAAACTATTGATACATATGTACCTAGATTCTGATCTGAATGTAATATGTCTTTATTGTCTTACACTTATGTAATCGTTGGGTACTTAATGAAATACATATGTTTGTTTGTGTTTATAATGTTTAATATTTCATTAATGAGTTGTTTAACGCATATTGATTTGATTATATAGGTTTGTGATTGTTTGAATTGTTATGCGTAATGTTATAATATTGAATACATTCAAACTTGATGAAGTGAAGTTTTCATGCGTCCGATTGGATCATGCGCCCCAACAGTGCTCATGCGTCCGAATGGCCATGCGACTGAGTGTCCATGCGCCTAAATAGTCCATATGCCTGAACAGCTTCATGCGACTGACTCAGTCACACGACTGAACACTTAGTCGTGCGAATGGATCAACCGCATGACTCAATTGTACGAGTGAACCATGCTAATGGTTCAGTCGCCCGACTGAGCAATCCTAACCTATAAATACTACCTAATTCGTGGAAAAACGTAAGCATTCAATCCACTTCAACTCCAGACGTACCCTAGCCGTCCAGAAGCCTCTGAGTTGGTACTCCAAGTTCATAGAACGCTGTAGATCGATTCCTAATCGATTCTTGACGTTAGATTCAATACATTATTGTTTCTACGTGCGTTCTCACTGATTGGATCGCCAATCAAATAGGATTCTGCATTATTTGGTTTGGTTTAACACATTAATCATTGGTGTTTCATTCAAATACCAGATCCTAACAAGTGGTATCAGAGCTTTGGCTCTTGATTACGTGTTGATTCAATAGTTTTGATACAAAAATTGTGTTTTTGCATCAAAAACGCAATCCTTTTGTGTCTAACGGAGTCTTAGACGTTTCCTGATCAAAAAGTTGAGTTTTTCCAGCATACGGCTATTAGGTTTGATAAAATTTGAGTTTTTACGGACAAATCAGGTTAAATATACGAATTATCAAACTTCAGCAAGTTCAGTCGCACGATTAGACCAATCGCACGACTGAGTTCATTCGCACTCTCCAACCACACGATTGGACTCATTCATACCTTCAATCGTACGACTGAGAACTTCATTCAGACTGTTCAATCACATTTGTTCATTCAGGCGACTGACTCATCCGCATTTGTTCAGTCGCACAATTGAACCATCCGCATTGTTCAATCGCACGAATAAATTCAATCGCATACCTTCATTCACATACATTAGCACTTTGTTAAACAGTAAAGTTAAACCTAATGGAGGACCAGTTTTTGTAGGGTTTGCAAGAACACAAAATCAATGTTTAACCATTTAAACTTTCAGAAAAACGCAGCGGACATATATATAGCTTTAAAACCAATTTATAAGCTGATTTCATGTTCTTAGTGTCCATTCAATTGTAGAAATGCAAACCCAAACAAAAGGATCATGTATGTGAATGAAACAAGCTAAGAACATACAAAACCGTACATAAAATCACAGCTAGAACAAGCTGTGACAACTACCTTGTTCCAGCAGCAAATGTCGACCAAAATGGGGTTTTGATGCTTGTTTTTTGGCCAAGACTCCAATGGAGGACTCCTCAAGCTAGTATACCCCAAGCTTGATGGCAACACCCTTCTTGTTAGGTAGAATCACCCAAAATCGGCCTCAAAACTCTTCCCCTTTCTTGTTAGAATCGTAAGATTGAGAGAGAGAGAGAGAGAGAGCAGCCTCTTGCATGTAAAAATCTGTGGTACACCTTTGTGGAGTGTTCAAGACAACAATTAAGTGTGTGTGGGTGTCCAAAGCAAGTTTGGTCCAATGGGGAACCAAGGGAGGGCGGCCGAAACTTCAATTTAAAAAAAAACCCCTCCATTTGATTATCACACATTAACATGTCTTGTGAACTAGACATATAATAAATTGTATGTACAATATATATATATGTATTTACATACTTATACAATTAACCATTTAATTTATAAGTTGTAATTCCCACTATTATTTGATGTCATTTAACTAATTTAAACAACACTTCAAATAATATATTGTTTGAACAAATTATCCTAATAAGTTGTTCCCACTCACATGCAACTTATTTAGAAAACCCATTTTCTAAATTGGTGTAAATATTAATTGCATGATCACATCATCAATTAAATATTTAATTGGTGTTTGCCAAACTTGTTATTGGGTATAACCCGACTTGGATCATAACGTACTAACCACATCAATATTCTAAGTGTCTTGGGCACACAGAATCCAACAATCTCCCACTTGCCCAAGATTCATAGAAGATTGATGTAAGCAGTAAATACCGCCTAACAACGGTTCACTACCCTTAATACGCATGACTTGTAGCCATTCAATAACATCATCAATTTCAAGTACCCTACTTGAAATGATCTAGGTGAATCAAACATCTATCCTTTTGTTTCAGATGTCATGTTAAATCCAAGAACACAGAATGATCATTTCTTGTTTTAACTTATCAGGCCTTAGACATCTAACTCTCAACGAATAAGAGGAACAAATTCCATCTTGACTACATATGTTCTCACAGACACCTCGTGTCATACCTGAATATACCCTTATGTACTTTCCACTATTTCAGGATAGTGAAGAAGAAGCTCAAGGTGTACCACTTGGTGAATATCAAAACCCAATATGTATCTCAGGTCGGAGGATACCAAATGATATTCGCCTTTACTCAAAATTACTTATGATCAATCAATAAGATTCCATGTAGTAAAATTTGAGATGCGGGTTAGTCCAATATTTGTATCCCACAAATATCTATGAACTTTGGTAGCAACCCATTGCTCTATATTCATCCTTATGAATATCAACCAATCCAAGTTCATAATAGTCTTACCTTCAAACTTGTTCCCACAAGTATGAACGACTACGGACATTTAGAGTAAACATTTTACATGGATTAAACATGCTAAAATGGAATATTATTTGAAACATTATAACCAAATAACTTTATTCAAAAAATAGAAAGTTCCACATATCCAAATACAAAATTTACAGATCAAATCCAATCACTAGAATATCGAAGTCCCATGGCACAAGTATGACCTTCATGCTTTGCCTTTTCAAGGAGCTTCGTGAGAGGATCCGCAACGTTTTGATCCGTGTGAACTTTGCGAATACATATCTTTCCCTTTTCAACTTCATCTCGTATGTAGTTGAATCTCCGCTCAATGTGCCTAGTCTTTTGATGAGCACGAGGTTCCTTGATTTGAGCAATCGCACCCTCGTTGTCACAAAAGATCTCTAGGGGGTCCTGAATGGAAGGGACAACCCCTAGATCGGCAATGAATTTCTTCAACCATGCAGCTTCTTGGGCTGCCAATGAGGCGGCGACGTATTCTGATTCTGTAGTTGACAGAGCACCACATCCTGTTTGGAGCTCTTCCAAGAGACAGCTCCTCCATTCAGAATGAAAATGTATCCCGATTGAGACCGTGAATCATCACGATCGGTTTGGAAACTCGCATCCGTGTAACCTTTTACAACGAGCTCCTCGTCACCAGATCCATAGATTAGGAACATATCTCTTGTCCTCCTTAGGTACTTAAGTATGTTCTTAACAGCCATCCAATGACTGTTTCCAGGATTTTGTTGGTAACGGCTTGTCATACTTAAGGCGTATGACACGTCCGGTCGAGTGCATATCATTGCATACATGATGGATCCAATAGCAGATGCGTATGGGATTGCCTTCATTTTATCTTGCTCATCCTTTGAGCTTGGACATTGAGTCGTACTCAACATCGTTCCTCTTTGAATAGGTACGGTACCTTTCTTAGAGTTTTCCATCTTGAACCTTTTCAAGATTTTATCAATGTATGCACTTTGATTCAAACCAATCAACCGCCTTGATCTATCCCTATAGATCTTTATTCCCAGAATATAGGCGGCTTCACCAAGATCCTTGATGGAAAAACAACTTCCAAGCCAGGTTTTTACACCTTCTAAGGTTGGAATGTCATTTCCAAAGTAGTATGTCATCAACATACAATACTAGGAAAGTTATTGTGCTCCACTAGCCTTCTTATACACACAAGCCTCATCAGCGTTTTTGATGAAACCAAATTTCTTTACTTCCTCATCAAAACGGTGATTCCAGCTTCTCGATGCTTGTTTTAATCCATAAATTGATTTCTTTAACTTGCATACTTTATTAGGATGTATTGGATCGACAAAACCTTCAGGCTGAACCATATAGACATCTTCCTCAAGATATCCATTTAGGAAAGCGGTTTTGACATCCATTTGCCAATCTCATAATCATAATGAGCAGCTATGGCAAACAATATCCTTATAGACTTTAGCATCGCAACAGGTGAGAAGGTTTCATCATAATCAACCCCTTGAGTTTGAGTGAAACCTTTTGCTACAAGTCTAGCTTTATAAGTATCCAAGTTTCCATGCATATCCGTTTTCTTCTTAAAAACCCACTTACTTCCAACTACCTTGGAATTAAGAGGTGGTACTACAAGTTCCCAAACTTGGTTGTCATACATGGATTGCATCTCAACGTTTATGGCTTCTAGCCATTTGTCACAATCCGAATTGGACATTGCATCATGGTATGTGGTTGGTTCATCAGAATCTATCACATAGCATCCATCCATGAAAAATCCATATTTTTCTGGTGGATTACTAGTTCTACCACTTCTGCGAACGTGTGTGTGTATTGATCAACCACTTGATCATCCTCACATCCTCATGTTGAGTGCTAGTTTCAACCAAACGCGCATCGGGCTGTGGTTCTTGATCTTCCTCAAGATCCACTGTTCTACTGCTAGCTCCTTCCATAAGGAACTTTGCTTCTAAGAACTTACCCTTTCTGGCAACAAACACCTTTTGTTCCATTGGATCATAGAATAATATCCCATAGAATCTCTAGGATATCCAATAAAGATACACTTGGTGGATCGGACATCCAATTTGTTTAGGGTGGGAGTCTTAACATAAGCCTCACAACCCCAAACCCTAAGTACGATAGGGATGGAACTCTTCCATGCCATATCTCAAAAGGTGTTTCTACTTTGGTTTGGGGGGCCATATTTAGAATACGGGCCGCGGAGAGCAGAGCGAAACCCAAAAATGATAGAGGTAATGTGCTTCTAGCCATCATAGATCGGACCATATCCAATAAGGTTCGATTCCTCCTCTCAGACACACCATTATGTTGTGGTGTTCCAGGTGGAGTGAGTTGTGAGACAATCCCACAACTCCTAAGATGATTTTGAAAGGCATCACTAAGGTACTCACCTCCTCTATCGGTACTAAGAAAAATAATTGACTTATTGAGTTGATTTTCTACTTCATTCTTGAAGGTTTGGAATATTTCAAAAGCTTCATCTTTGTGCCTCAATAAGTACACATACCCATAGCGACTATAGTCGTCGGTAAAGGTAATGAAGTATCTTTCACCATTCCTAGTCATCATTGGTTTAAAAGGACCACATACATCCGAATGTATGATTCCTAATAAATCTTTTGCCCTTTCGGTAGTTCCACTAAAGGGTGCCTTAGTCATCTTACCTTGTAAACAAGATTCACAAACATCAAATGAATCACATTCATTTGTTTTTAAAAGACCATTCTTTTGAAGTGTTTGTAAACGATTCTTGTTTATATGACCAAGACGACAATGCCAAAGATAGGTATCACTCAAGTCCAACTTGAGTTTCTTGGTGTTAGTTTGGTACAATGAACTATTTAAAGTATTTTCATGAACCATTCATAAATACCATTAATTGGAATAGCTTTAAAATAGAACATACCATTTAAAGAAACATGAATATCATTTTCAATAAAAGATATACATAATCATAATGTCTTAATTAGATACAGAAATAATGTTCCTAGTCAAACTAGGAGCATACAAAACATTCTTCAAATAACTTCCAACCACTTGGAAGTCTTAGGATGTAGTCTCCACGAGCTTCAACTAAGACTTAGTTCCATTTCCCATGAAGAGGCTAACATCCCCTTGTTTGAAGTCCCTACTTCTTGTGAACCCCTGCAACAAATTGCAAATGTGAGTTCCACATCCGTATCCAATACCCATGTGTTAGAAGATGTAACATTGAGATCAATATGAATCATGTATATTGTACCTGAGGTCTGCCCGGCATCCCTCTTCGCTTTCAACTCTTGGAGATGGACAGGACAATTCCTTGCCCAATGTCCAATCTCCCCACACTTGAAGCATGGGTCATTAGTAGCAACCTTTTGCTTCTTCTCTTGTGGTTTGGGAGGCACCCTTGCCACCCCTTTCCCTTTCCCTCCCCCCAGTAGGTCCCTTACCCTTGGCAACCTTTGCCTTGGGTGCGGGACGAGGCCTTTTATTGTTCCCACCTTCATTGATGGTGAGAACGGGTAAAACCCTTTTACCCATGGCCGCCTCGGCCGTTTTGAGCATTGAGTGAAGTTCACCAATGCTTTTGTCCCATGCATTCATGTTGTAGTTCAACACGAATGTCTCGAACCTTTTGGTAAGGCCATTGAGGATCAAATCCGTGGCCAATTCCTTCGAGACGGGACAATTAAGCCTCTCGAGGCGGTCAATATGACTTTTCATCTTAAGTACATAAGATGAAACAGATTGGTTGTCGTCCATACGACATGCATGGAGTGCTCGAACCGTTTCGAAACGCTCAACCCTCGCTTGCTTTGGAACGTTTCCTTCAGCTGGTTATCATGTCATAAGCCCCGTGGTGTTCATACTCCTTTTGGAGATCCGGAGTCATGCTCGCTAGCATGAGACAAGACACTTGGACGGAGTCCCAGTGTACTTCAGCCAATCATAAGGCCTCCTCCTCATCATCCTCGCTAGGTTGATCGGGGACAGGGTCGTCTAAAACATACGATCATCTCTCTTGCTTGAGAACAATTCTCAAGTTTCGATACCAATCGATGAAGTTGTTATGGTTTAGACGTTCCTTTTGGAGGATCGCTCGTAAAGATTGGTTGGACGCGGAAGAGTTATCGGAATTATCATTATTGAGGCCATCTACAAATTTTTAACAAAGTTTTATTTAGTATTTTCGATATATCATTTTAATAATTAATGCCTATTAAGGTCAATTATATATTAAAATCTAGAACCCAACATTACATTTGAATTGTGGTTAGGTGACCTTTATCCCCGATTTAAATTAATAAGGTGGTCACGATTGACGGTTGCAACCATTTGCAACTTCTAGAGGTATGGGATCGACTCTTGAACATCATATGTAAAGTCGGCATGTAAATCCCATCAACACCATTTGGAAACCACATTGTAGGTGATCCATTTACATGGTTTGCAAATCAAGACATCCTACTTACACCCACGTGTGAGTTTGCCAAAACAAATGGTTAGGTGACCTTTATCCCACAAGTAAGGCATTCTCACCTCAAATCACAAGTTCCCTCAAAATGGTTAGGTGACCTTTATCCACTAAGAGTTCCCAAGTGACTCAAGTGTTGTGTAAAAGGACGGTGTTGATCTCGTTTTTATTTTATTTTATTTTTTTTAAATTTTAGAGATTTCTTAATTCTAGTTAGGAAAACTCTATGTACTTGTATTTGTATGCTTTCAAATACAAGGTACTCTATGGTTCTTAGATTAAAACCAATTTTAATCTTTAAAATCATTAAACCATTTTAATAACTTTTATTAACTTTAAAGAACCAACATTTTCAGCTTGTTAAGTTTGTTAATGAGTTTGTGATGAATTCAAATACAAACCAAACAATCAAACAACAAACAATCAAACAAGCATATATATACAACATGAGTGCATAACCATAGCTACTAAGTTGACAACACTTGTTTGCCATCACAGTGTTGTCATAAGGTCAATTCTAAGGTTGAAAACAATCACAAAAGGTAGGTCATCTTGGACCCCACTAGAACTTGCATCCATATGCTTCAAGTTCCATGTCTTTGATGTCCATCTTCGGGTCTTGAACTTGTGCATCTTCCTTTTACAAAATTGTATCCTAATACATTTTTCTAATAAAAGAAATGCACCTAATCTATTACAAACCCAAATGAATGAATAATTACAACCCAATTGAAACAAAATTACAACCAAATTGAATGAATGAATACAACCAACACAAGCATCCAAACATCACAAGGTCAATGGCTAGGTTATGCACTTTATCATCCAATGATCATAACATCAAAACAACTAATGAAACCCCTTTAAAAACCACCAAATTTCAGCCAACATAAACTGAAATTTTTGGTTTTAAATATTGTCCAAACAATCACACATCAAGATATGTATCTTTCAAGATCTAATCACTAGCATGTGTGATATGACCTTGAAAGTTGGGGAATCATTCAACCAAACAATAACAGCCCAAAACAGCCTAAAAATGTCTATAAACATCCTTTAAAACCAATTTTAAAGAACAACACTAGCAAGTCATCCACATAACCGGCTCTAGATGCCATTGTAGGGTTTGCAAGAACACAAAATCAATGTTTAACCATTTAAACTTTCAGAAAAACGCAGCGGACATATATATAGCTTTAAAACCAATTTATAAGCTGAATATTTCATGTTCTTAGTGTCCATTCAATTGTAGAATGCAAACCCAACAAAAGGATCATGTATGTGAATGAAACAAGCTAAGAACATACAAAACCGTACATAAAATCACAGCTAGAACAAGCTGTGACAACTACCTTGTTCCAGCAGCAAATGTCGACCAAAATGGGGTTTTGATGCTGTTCTTTTGGCCAAGACTCCAATGGAGGACTCCTCAAGCTAGTATACCCCAAGCTTGATGGCAACACCCTTTCTTGTTAGGTAGAATCACCCAAAATCGGCCTCAAAACTCTTCCCCTTTCTTGTTAGAATCGTAAGATTGAGAGAGAGAGAGAGAGAGCAGCCTCTTGCATGTAAAAATCTGTGGTACACCTTGTGGAGTGTTCAAGACAACAATTAAGTGTGTGTGGGTGTCCAAAGCAAGTTTGGTCCAATGGGGAACCAAGGGAGGGCGGCCGAAACTTCAATTAAAAAAAAACCCCTCCATTTGATTATCACACATTAACATGTCTTGTGAACTAGACATATAATAAATTGTATGTACAATATATATATATATGTATTTACATACTTATACAATTAACCATTTAATTTATAAGTTGTAATTCCCACTATTATTTGATGTCATTTAACTAATTAAACAACACTTCAAATAATATATTGTTTGAACAAATTATCCTAATAAGTTGTTCCCACTCACATGCAACTTATTTAGAAAACCCATTTTCTAAATTGGTGTAAATATTTATTGCATGATCACATCATCAATTAAATATTTAATTGGTGTTTGCCAAACTTGTTATTGGGTATAACCCGACTTGGATCATAACGTACTAACCACATCAATATTCTAAGTGTCTTGGGCACACAGAATCCAACAGTTTTCAGCATACACAACAAGTAGAGACACACGTATTCAGAATCTACTGCTGTTGGACAACGAAGTGGAGATTCACAATAAACCCCTAAAACTTATTACGTTAGACGACTACCCACAATGGAAGCAATGTTTCGAAATCTACTTAAATGGTGTAGATACAAATTTGTGGGAGGCCATCGAGTCAGGTTATAGCATCCCAGTAGGAGCTGACGGAAGTGGCATGTCGGATGCTCAGAAGGTAAAACACAATGCTGAGAAGAAAGTCTATACTTTGCTTACTCAGTCTCTTCTGAAGGATATTTTCCATCAGTATTCGGAGTATACTCAAGCAAAGCAACTTTGGGATGTGTTGGAATGCCTCTCTGAAGGCCATTAAGGCAAAAGCCTTGAAGAAGGAGTTTGACAACTTCTCTTCTATGGGAAAAGAAGGCCTTGATGATGTGATCGATAGATTCTACCACTTGATGAGTGAGATGCACACTCATGGAGTGGTTACATCAATGGAGGATAAGGTATCCAACTTTGCTGATGGATTACCAGAAAAATGGGCTTCGTTTGTCTCAAATCTCAGACAGAATGGAATGCTCTCGAAGTTAGATATAAATGACTTCATTCTAAAACTGAGAGAAGAAGAGCTTAGGATGAAGTATTGAGCTCAAAACGCTAACTACGATCAAAATCCTGCACTCTACAATGCTACTCCTTCAGTCAAGACATCTGGAGCGCCACTACAAATAGCCTTCATCTCAAGCGCAACAGTTCCAGCACAACCCTCAACTTCAGGATCCGAACATCAAGGTCATCTAGCACCCAATGTATGATACCTGAACCTAATGCAGCAAAGCTCAAAACCGACAACTTCAAGAATATGACTATGGAGGTGGCCAGAGAACATATGGACCTCTTAGCTGTGGTGGTTCAATCCTACGATGGATTGGTTGCTGGAAAGATAGAAAACTGCCACCTGACAGATGAAGATTATGAGCAGGTGGATGAGATGGAGTTGGAACGTATGGACATAATGTGGGCCCTGGCAAGTGCTGTCCGACGAGCGAAAAAGTTTGTCAAAAAGACCGGACAGAACTTGGTTGCCACAAAAGACACAACCTTTGGGTTTGACAAGCCAAAGGTTACATGTTTCAATTGCGGTGAGAAGAGACACTTCAAGAGGGAGTGTGTAAAACCAAAGAAGACGGGTAATAGTAATCCCTCTCGTCCTTTAATCGTCAGGACAAGGCTACATCTAGTAGCTCTAACTCATCCAGTAAGGACCCAAAAGCCTTAACTGCTAACTAGGATGAAGGACAGGACTGGAGCTTTCGGTTTGTGTCACCAGGAGAGTCCAATATAGCTAGTGTGAAGGATATTGATGACGATTCTGCAAGTGAGGTAGATATAGCAGTAGAGCTCGTGATGTCAAATTCTGAAGACACTGCAAATGTGGTCAACCACCTGCCTGAAGAAGAAAATCTGCATCATCATCTGAATCACCAGAACCAGAGACAACCGAGTCTGCACTCATGGCTGTTTCCTCTTCAACATCTCAGGTAAGTACTACTGACCAACTGTTTCATAATCATGCTTGCTTAGAATGTAATAAATACAGAGAAGTATAGATTCAAAATTTTCTAGGTTATTAGATCATAATAATAGCTTAGTAAAGGACCTGGAGCTGTGCACGGACGAAAATAGATAGTTAAAACAAAACGAGCACAGTTACAAGGAAAAGATAGACCTATTGAATAAACAGCTTAGGGAAACTAAGGTAGTTGCTTTTAACCAAGCAAATGACATTAGGTACTATCTGAACTCCCTAGAGGACACTAAGAAGCAAAAGCATTTTAGAAGTAGAAGTCAACTCGTTAAAACAAAAACTACATAGTTGGACAGCTCATCACACATTGTCCAACCTTAGTGAGAGAGAGAAATAATAGGGAGAGACTGGGATACAAAGTGGTTCCACCACCACCTGAGACCTTGATGAACACCAAAAGTAAACCAATTAGGAATAACCCCATCAAGGATCACGTGGTGTCCACTCCTCTTTTTAGTGATCCAGATTCCATAAGTAAATCAAGTGAATCCCACTCTAAACAGAAGGAGGCCACTTCAAAGGCAATAGGAAAGATGCCTTGTGTTAACCTGGAAAAAGAATTTGAAAAGGTTAGTTTAAAGTCAGGGTTAAACAAAGTCAAACAAGAACCTAAAAAGATTAGAAAACCTAATCAATCACGTGCATCATGTCACAGTCCAGGTAAACAGGAGATCAAAGATGTAAAATCAGGTAAAGCAATTAAAATTTTAAAATGAATTTATACATCCAACAAAGAGGTGTCTCAATCCAAACATAATAAGGTCAACTGTGTGATATCTGCATCTCCACCAAAAAATATAAACCATCAAGTTAAAAGCAGATCCTGCTATAACTGTGGAGAGTATGGCCACATAGCGTCCCATTGTCCTTATTCCCAGACACCGAGGAGGAAGGTTGACCTTTCTGCAACTACAACTAGCTCTTCTAAGAGGAACTCAGTGACGCCTCCAAAAAGGGCTAGTGAACCCAAAGTTCAATCCATCAGCCAATCATCTGTTTATCATAAACAGGCCTTACACAAATCTGGATTATGGAAAAAAAACCTCCTCAGTGCCTGAAAATGAGAACAAACAGAAATCTGAGCAACCCTCAACCTCAAAGGGTCAATGGGTTGAGTTTATGATGTGTGATGCCTTGGGGAAACCCAAGCCAGTTAAGGCTTGGGTTCCTAACATCAACTAATGTTTTCATTGAATGTGCAAGGTGTTCGCTATAGTGTTGAGACTAACATGTGGATTGTAGATAGCGGAGCATCCAGGCATATGACAGGGAACGAAGCTCTCTTATCAAATGTCAAACAAATTAAACGAAGGCGTGTTTCATTTGCTGGAAACAAAGGTGGGTACATCACAACCCAAGGAGAAGTGGGAAATGAGAAAGTTAAGTTTGACAAGGTAAACTATGTCCAACAATTACAAAATAACTTGCTTTCAGTCTCTCAAATCTGTGATAAAGGATTCAAGGTAGTTTTTGACAACAAAAGTGTTACGTTCTAAACAAGGACTACGTGATCCCGGAGGACCAGATCCTAATGTCATCTTCAAGATATAATGATCTTTATATCTTGGACCTCTCAAGGCCTCCACAACTGATCGTGAAGTCCAATGCTTCTTGTCCAAAGCTACTGAGAAGGACTCCATCTCTTGGCATAGGAGAATGGGACACATAAATTCGAGAAAAATGAATCACTTGATCCAGCATGATCTTGTGAGAGGAGTAAATGTCAAAAACTTTCAACTCCCGGATTTCTGTGTTGCATGCAAAAAGGGCAAACAGATGAAGAAATCTCATAAAGAAAAGAAAGTTCATTTTATAGAACTTCCTCTTGAGCTTCTTCACATGGATCTGTTTGGTCCAGTCAGTACAAGAAGCATTGCTGGCGATTTGTATTGCTATGTAGTTACCGATGACTACTCAAGGTTCTCTTGGATAATGTTTCTGAAATCCAAATCAGAAACATTTGAATCCTTCAAGGAATTGGTAACTACACTGGAATCCCTATACAAGCTGAAGGTACAACAGGTGCGCTCAAACAACAGAACCGAGTTTAAAAATCAGAGGATGGAGGCCTATTGCAAGGAAAAAGGAATTGTGCATCAATTTACCTCGGCTTATACCCCTCAGATGAACGACATTGCTGAACGGAAGAACCGCAGCTTGATAGAGGCACGGACTATGCTGGCAGACTCGAAACTGCCTATCCAATTTTGGAATGAAGCAGTGGCAAATGCATGTTATACCCTTAATCGAGTTTTGGTAGTAAAACGGCATGGAAAAACGTGCTACGAGTTATTACAACGACGTAAACCTAACCTGGAATATCTCGAGCCGTTTGGCGCTCCGTGCACCCTGCTGAAGAAGACTCAAGACGGAAAATTCAGTGAGAAGAGTGATGAAGGTATCTTTCTAGGATACAACATACCAAACAAGAGAGTTTACAACAACTCAACAGGCCAAGTAGAGGTGTGGTGTAATGTTGATGTTTAGAGATATATCACACCGCCTGTTGGAAAAGGGCCCGCCTACTTCTTCAACTATGATGGATTCTTCAAGTCCTTCAACATACCTCTTTCCTCTTCAGAAGACGAGTTGGCAAACAAGATGATGTACGATGTCTTGAACACACCGTCTTAAGATTCAACAAGTCATGACACTACCAACTCAAGAGGAGCAGTTGATATGAGTGATTCTTCCTCTGATGAAGAAAATGATCAAATCAACTAGGATGTACAGGTTCCGACTACCACAAGTTCACAAGCATCGACTGGTGATGCTTCTGAACCATCAGAACTCAGACTCCGACTGCCTCAGATCCAGACCCAAATGTTCATAATCTTGACTCTGAGGTGGTTGTTCTGATAACTCCTGGCTCACGTCTAAGAGCATGGTTCAGACTAAAATCAGCTATACTCAGCTGATTATGCCTCCGTGATGGAAAAAGGATACATTCACGATAGTGCATACCGTTGCTTCGTCTCTCGTTTGAACCAAAGTATGTTAGTGAAGCACTGAATGATAAGGCTTGGGTGAGTGCCATGCAGGAAGAACTTCTTCAGTTTAAGAAGTTAGTGTATGGACATTATTGAATAGACCTAAAGGTGCTAAAGTCTTGACACCAAATGGTCTTGAAATGCAAGAAATAATCAGGGAGTGATCATCAAAAACAAGCTTGGCTTGTCGTTCAGGGTTTTCGATAAGTTGAAGGTATCGACTACAATGAAGTATTTGCACCAGTGGCAAGGATGGAAGCCATGCACATCTTCCTTGCCTATGCCTCTTATATGAAAATCAAAGTTTATCAACTAGATGTTAAGAGTGCATTCCTTCATGGTGAGATCAGAGAAACAGTGTATGTAAGTCAACCTGAGGGATTTGAGGATCCATATCATCGGGATAGAGTTTACAAACTCGACAAGGCTCTATACAGGCTTCATCAAGCTCCACGAGCTTGTTATGAGAAACTCTTGACTCATCTTGTGAAACACGGATTTCGCAGGGGAGTCATTGACTGCACACTTTTTATCAAAGAAACAGATGGAGACGTAATGCTAGTACAAATCTATGTAGATGACATAATCTTCAGTTCAAAGAACGAAGAATTATGTAAAGAATTCGAAGCAGTAATGAAGGCGGAGTTTGAGATGAGTGCCATGGGGAGATGAAGTTCTTTTTCGGGTTACAGGCGGATCAGACACAAATGGAATCTTCTTACATCAACCAAGTATGTAGGGATATTCTCAGTCGTTTGACATGGAGAATGCTTCCACAGCTGGCACTCCACTGGCTACAAACCATGATATAGCACCCGATGAGAATGGTGATCTGGTAGATGCCACTATATACCGAGGGATGATTGGATCTCTCATGTATCTCATTGCCTCAAGACCTGATATCATGTATGCTACATGTTTATGCTCACGATATCAGGCAAAGCCTAAGGTGAACCATCTAATTGGGTCAAAAGGATATTTCGTTATCTGAAGGGCACACCCATACTTGGGTTTTGGTATCCTTAGGATGATGACTTTGAACTTACAACATATAGTGATTCGGATTACGGCGGCTGGAAGATGAACTACAAGTCTACATCAGCAGGGTGTCAGTTCTTTGGGAGAATATTAGTAACCTGGCAGGTAAGAAGTAGACCTCGGTTGCATTGTCAACCTGTGAAGCCGAATACGTTGCTGATGCAAGCTGCTGTTTTTAAATCATATCAACAGCAAATATGGGATTACGATTTGCATTTCACTTCCACTCCTATCTTTGTTGATAACTCTGCTGCGATTGCAGTCACTAAAAACCCGGTCCAACATCCTAAGACCAAACACATCGGAATCAAATCACTTCATACGTGATTGTTTTGAAAAAAAATTAATCGATGTGATAAAAATAAACACTAATTTTCAACGTGCTGACCTCTATACAAGGCTTTTGACAAACCACGTTTTCTATATCTGTTAGAGGTCAATGGCGTTAAAAGCAAAGTGAGGTCATTCCTGAAGATGATCATGTATAGTCCGATGCGTCGTGTCTAGGTTCTTTATATTTTTAATTTTTATTTTCTTTTAGTTTATTCTCTTGTTTTTGTTTAATTTTAATTCGTTTAATTACATTAGTTTCTTTCCTTGCCCATTAAAATCCTAAAACGCAAATCCATAGTGTTTTATAATTTTATGCGGAGAATAGGTCTAGGAAATAAATAATAATAAATAAAAAACAAGGGAAAAGAGAGGCAAGCTGACAATAAATAAGATAATATGTTGATACCGATTCATGTTTGGAATATGATAGTACACAGGTACAAACCATTTGGGACTTAAAATTCAAATTGAAAAAGTGCCAATTTCAAGTATAAGTCTGTATAGTCTGAGCTATATAAAATGAAATATGATAGATAAGCTAGCTACTACTAAGGTAACACAAAGAAAGTAGACCTAGAGGTTGCTAGACACAGATGATATGTCGGTAGATTCAACACAATAGATGACAGACCTTTTTGGTGATCTCAAGATTAAACTAAAATGTTTGACTAGCTGTGGGTAACACCTTATCCCTGGTTTACTCAATCACAAGATTCCAATAAGGATGACAAGCAAAATAAACGCCACAAAAGTATGCGTAAGACCAAAGCATGAGCAAAGGCACATGAAAAATGCAAATACAATCAAACTGATAACCTATGGTGTTGGTGAGATCTGTGCAAAAAGAAGAAAATTGCTCAAACAAGAAGATAGGTTATGTGTCTCTTTGCTTTGTGGTGGCACTGACCTGAGGATAAGCATAACCTATATTCTAGAACTCATTGTTGTTTGCCGCCTCTCTGCTGTGCGATGGCACTGACCTGAGGATTGGCTTCTCTTTGAAAATTCTAAGAATAGTCTCTTCTTGAACTCTACCCTAAGAAAAATCTCCTGAGGAATGTTGATTACGATATAAGTGTGGGATCCACAAATGCTTGTTGAAATAAACAAACATTAAAACGATCACCCAACTGAGTTGAAAGTTTGTGTATGGATTTAAGAGGATAAGTATATTGACAATCACTGTGCCTACCATTCTTGAAAGTTCAAATCAATGTAGGGACCTAATAGTACTAGTATGATTTCCTAAATTTGCTAAATGGCTCCAGATGAAAAACACGAATAGAGCATCAAAGGTTTTAGCTAACTTGTCTCAAATGATTTGAATATCCTGTATGATTCCAGCTTGAATTGGTCTATGTATGGTTTAAAAGATTGAGGTTGCCCTCTGAGAAGAACTATTCCTTAGAGTTACATCTTAGGAATTAACCCTCACAAAACAAAAACCTGTCTTAGTGTAATTTTCAGTTAATTCTTTTTATGTAAGTACAAGGTGACTCGATTCAGTTTTGTGTAGTATCGGACTATGTCATGGTAGTTGATAAGGGACCTTATCATCTAAAAGGTCACGTTTGAGGTGACCACATGTACTTTCAAGTAAAAATTGGGTCACATCTGAGGTGACAAATTGTCTTAAAAGGATCACGTCTGAGGTGATTAAAAGTTTTAAGTTAAAATGATCATGTCTGAGATGATCAAGTGTTCATAATGTTAAATCAACAGTTTAAAAGGGTCTAAAAGTCAAATGGTCATAAAGTCATAAAATTTTAAAGAGTATGAACCATTTGCACGACTGGACCCTGAGTATGGACCAATCATGCGAATGGACCATACTCATGCATTAAACAGTCGAATGGACATGAGTAAGACCATTAAATCGAATGACTTATACGAATGAGCCATTCGGCCGATTGAGAGTGGGAGAATGAACAAGTCGCACGACTGAACTCTAGTCGGACAACTGAAGGTGAGCGACTGATCCAGTCGCACGACTTAGGTCCATTGCCCGAATGAAATGAGCGTATGAGTTCAGTCGTACATTGAATTCAAATTCAGTATAAATAGAGGGGAGTCGGTCGCAAAGACTCATCACTCCCAAATTAGCCCTAATTCTACGACTAACGTTGCTCTGCCAAATTTTCATTCGATCTTACTATATCTCAGATTGTTGTGAACTGACGATTTTTACTGACTTTACAGGTATAATGTGGTTCAATCCAACAATGTTTCATTCAATTTGACTCCTAAATTGATACGTTTAGCCCAAAACAAGAAACAGACCTGGTGGACTAAGTTACCCAATTAAAATAAGCCAACAACTGAAATCAATGTTATCAGGGGTTAAGTACAATGATTGCGAGTCAAATGAACCAAAACACAACGTCAAATGATAAGAATTGGTCAAAACTTGAATTTGAATTGAACAACAGTCTGTCATGCGACTGGACAGGTTGATGAACTTCAGTCGCACGACAAAGTAGTGCAAACGGCTAATCCGCACGATTGAATCATGCGTGTGAGTTCAGTCGCACGACTGATATACACGAATGAGTTTACATACGTGTGAGCTCAGTCGCATGACCAGTCGTACCTATGAGGTAATTCGCACGACTAGATCTAAGTCGCACTACTCATTCGCACGACTAGATCTCAATCGCACAGTCTCATTCGCACGACAGATCAAAAAGAATATTTTCAAATCCAAGTGATTCAAGATATTATTATCACGGACTAACGCTTTTTTCCATTGTGTAACAGATGACGAGTCGGTGGACCATGAGCACTAAGCACAATATTTGTGCTCATCTGGATCAGTCATCCAGACATGCTCCTGACTTTTCTGGCATCATCACATTTCTCAGGAGATCGAGGATCTTTCACGCCATCTCTACTCCATGTACACCGTACCGTTCTATTCAGTAGGCCTTCTGGGAAGGCACTGTAGTTGATAGATCCTCAGAGCCTCATCGTATCCTTAGTTCTATATTTGGAGAGGCCATTGAGATCACTAAGGATGATCTCAGGACAGTGTTGCAGTTTGGGGACGACATTGATTGCCCTACTAACTACATCCCCTTACTGTCCGAGGATGTTTTCTGTGCGCCAAGTACGCTGGGGACATCAATGCAGGGGTGCTCAACAAGAGCAACCTGTGCCCCCTTTCAAGTACCTTGCACACGTTCTGCTAAAGTGTATAGCATCACGTAAGGGAGGCTTTGATGAGTTCTCTGATCAGATTCAAAACGCATATGCTGCGTTGGTGCTGAACCACCCGTTCAGCTTCTCAGGATGATCTTCACCTACTTGGTGAGAACATTGAGGGGAAAGGAAAGGAGGGCTTCTGCATGTACCCTCATTTTATGCAGATGATTATCGACCAGAAGCTCCCTTCCTTGCCGAAGGAGAAGGAGGATGCAGTTGTACTAGGTGATGGACGATACCACCTTGGTAGGAAAGTCTACAGGGGAATCAGGTTAAGCCCCAGTGAGGAGACAATTTGGGCATCTGGCCCGGGAGGATTACGTGGCGCCAGCTAGACGTAATGGCGTCACGTTAACAGTGACTCTGAGGTAGAGCAGCTGCAGCTACCAGGTGATGACTCCGACGATGATGATAGCGGGAATGTTGGAGATGTAAGGCCCACTCAACCAACGGGCCCCACTGCTGATATTGTATCTCCAGCATCTGCCCCCACTGGAGATATCGCTGAGACTGCTAGATTCCACCAGGGTTCCATACCTGGTGAGGAAGAGGAAGTCGATGAGGAGCCTCTGACTTGGATTGTGGGAAGTAAAGTCGTTCCCACAGAACGAGGGCTCCAGGCGTTGGTGAACGCCCAGGTTGATCGGGAGAGACTGCTGTTGACCCTACTTATGCTCCCAATCCGCCAAGCCGTGTTCTAGTGGAGCATCCTCCTTGAATATCGAGGAGAAGAGGATGGGTTTCCCCCACTGCTTAAAAAGAAGAAGCGCAGAATCACCTTTATCACCACCAAATCACCACCACCACTAGCCATCCTGTACACCATCTTCTTCCATCCCATATTCATCAGGATCACCTCTGCCTCCCAATAAGGTAGAGAAATAACTCTCAGCACTCAACCATATGGTGCTGAGGCTGCTAGTGGCAGATGTGTTGATACATGTATGTCCCTAATCATGATATGAAATGTAATAGATCTTGTTTATCTGATTCTGGTGTAATTTGATATGATTAATGAAATGATATTGGGTGTTTGTGGTTTGTAATGATTAATATTGCATTAATAAGTTGATATTAAATTAATTAATTAGGTTAGTGATTGGTTGAATGTTTACATATAATGTTTACTAATTAATACATTCAACTTAAAATAATGAAGTTATCATGCGAATGGCCCATGCGAATGGACCATAAGCATGAACACCTTCATTCGAATGACTCAGTCGCACGACTGAACCAGGAGACTGGATCAGTCGTATGATTGTAACATAAGATTGGCTCAGTCGCACGACTGAACACTCACTCGTGAGAATGAATCAACCGCATGGTTCAATCGCACGACTGAACCATACTAATGGTTCAGTCGCATGATTGAATAATACCAACCTATAAATACAACTCAATTAGTGAATAAAACTCTCGATCAATTACGATTCCAGACGTACCCTAGCCATCCAGAAACCTCCCAATTCGTTCTCCAAGTTCACAGAACACATTAGATCGATTCCCAATCGATTTCTAACGTTAGTTTCAATTCCTAATTGATTATTCGTGTGTTCTCACTGATTGGATCGCCAATCAATAGGATTCCGCACTATTTGATCTGGTTACACGCTAATCTCCAGGTATTTTCAAATACCAGTCCTAACAAGTGGTATCAGAGCTTTGGCTCTTGATTACGTGTGATTCAATCAAGATTGATAAAAAGTTTGTGTTTTTGCACTAAAAACGCAAGCTTTTGTGTCAAAAGTGATCTTGGACGTTCCCTGCTCATCAAAGTTTGGTTTCTACGGACTTAGGCAATTCAACCTTGCGAAAGTTCAAATTTTTACGGCTAAAACACGTTTAACCTAGAAATTTTCGCATAACAGCAGCTTCAGTCGCACGAGTGAGCCATTCGCACGACTAGACCTCATTCGCATTGCTCAGACGCACGATTGGACATAGTCGTATCTCCATTCGTACGATTGAACCGTTCGGTCGCACTGTTCATATGCATCAGATTCATTCGCACGACTGAGCTAATCACTTAGTTCAGCCACACGATTGAACCAGTCGTAGAGTTCATACGCACGACTAGTCCATTCGCACCCTTCAGTTGCCCCAGTGACAATTGTTTATTACACTTAAAGTTATTCACAATGGAAGATCAAATGTCAGCCTTTACTGCTGGGAAGGACTCTAGGATCCAGAACCTGCTGTTACTTGAGAGTGAGGTGGGTAATCATAATAAACCACCAAAGCTTTTAACGTTAGATGAGTTTCCCCACTGGAAACAACGTTTTGAGATCTACCTAATGGAGTGGATCCGAATCTGTGGGAGGCCATCGAGATTGGATATAGTACGCCGGTGGGAGCCGATGGAGTAAAGTTAACCTTAGGAGGGATGACAGACGCGCAGAAAGTCAAATATAATGCAGAGAAGAGGTCTATGCATTGATTACACAGTCTATCCCTAAAGACATATTCCACCAGTACTCAGAGAATAAGCAGTCCAAGAAACTATGGGATGAGCTAGAGAAGAGGTACAACGGGAATGCCTCGTTGAGGAAATCAAGGCTAAGGAGTTAAAGAAGAATTCGACAACTTCTCATCGATGGGAAACGAGAGTTTGGACGATGTTATAGATAGATTCTACCATCTGATGAGTGAACTGCATACACATGGGGTGGCTACTACCATGGAAGAGAAAGTTACTAATTTTGCAGACGGATTGCCTAAAAAATGGATTTCATTCGTGTCTAATCTTAGATAGAATGGAATGCTGGCAAAACTGGATATTAATGACTTCATTCTTAAGTTGTGAGAAGAATCACTTAGAATGAAGTACAAGCTCAGAAGTCTACGTACAATCAAAATCCAGCTTTATATAATGCCACGCCTCAAGCTAAGACATCTGGAGCACCTCTCCAGACTGCATTTGTGTCTAGCTCATCGGGTCCTACACATGCACCTCCTTCAGGTTCAGAAACGTCAGGGTCTTCTAGTACCCAATACATTGGATCTGAAGCGAATGCTACTAGACTAAAGACCGGAACCTCGGTAATGTGACTGTGGAAGTAGCTCGAGAGCACATGGATCTTTTGGCAGCAGTGGTTCATTCTTATGATGAACTGGTTGCAGGAAAGATTGGAAACTGCCATTTGGCAGACGAGGACTACGAGCAGGTGGATGAAATGGAGCTTGAGAGAATGGATATAATGTGGGCTTTAGCCAGTGCTGTCCGGAGGGCAAAGAAGTTTGTAAAACAAACCGGACAGAACTTAGTAGCGACTAAGGACACCACATTCGGCTTTGACAAGAGCAAAGTGACCTGCTTCAACTGTGGAGAGAAGGGGCACTTCAAAAGAGAATGTGTCAAGCCTAAGAAGACGGGTAACGGGAACCCATTCTCGGCCTTCACTCGTCAAGACAAGCAAGCTACCATTTCTACTTCATCAAACAAGGATCCAAAAGCCTTGACTGCTCATGATGATGAAGGACAGGATTGGAGCTTTAGGTTTGTCTCACCTGGGGAATCAAACATTGCAAGTGTAGAAGATATTGACAGTGATTCCACTAGTGAAGGAGATCTATCAGTTGAGATAGCGATGTCACATAGTGAAGAAGCAACTGCAACCGAGGTCAGTTACCAGCCTAAAGAGGATACTACCACGTCAGACAGAAAAGACAGAATCACCAGAACCAGAGACATCTGATGCTGCGTTGATGGCTAACTCTTCTGAATCAACTCAGGTAAGTACTACTGACCAAATGTTTAATAATCATGCTTGTTCTGATTGTGATACTTTTAGAAATAGCATAGATGAAAATTTACTAGGTTATTAGATCATAATGATAACTTAGTAAAGATTTGCAACTGTGCACTGAGGCTAACAGGGTACTAAAACAAAATGAGCATAGTTATAAAGAAAGATAGACCTTTTGACTAAACGCTTAGGAAACCGAAGTAGTTGCATTTAACCAAGCTAATGACATTAGGTACTATCTAAACTCCTTAGAAGACACTAAGAAGCAAAAAGCAGTTCTAGAAGTAGAAGTAAATTCATTAAAACAGAAACTGCATAGTTGGACTAGTTCTTCACACATAGTCCAACACTTAGTGAGAGACAGGAACAACGGGGAGGGATTGGGTTACAAAGTGGTTCCACCACCATCTGAGATTTTAATGAACACTAAGACTAGACCAGTAAATAGTAATCCCATCAAGGATCATGTAGTGTCTACTCCTCTTTTAGTGATCCAGATTCCTTATGTTCATCTATTGACTCTGGAAACAAACAAAAGGAGGCCACTTCAAAGGCAAAGGGTAAATTGCCTTGTGTTAATTTGGAAAAGGAATTTGAAAAGGTTAACTTAAAGTCAGGGTCAAACAAAGTCAAATCAGAACCTAAAAGGGCTTTAAGGATAATCTTTCGCATACTTCAAGTCAAAAACCACTAACCAAAAGAAAAGGATGTTAAACAGGTTAAATCAGTTAATTTTGTTAAATCGGTGAAAACATCAAAAGAACCAGAGTCAAAACCTAAAGTGAGTGATGTTACTAGAGTGTCACACACGTCTCTCCACAGAAAGTTTAATCATAAAGTTGATAGCAGACGTGCTACAACTGTGGAGACTGTGGACTATTGCTTCCTATTGTTCTTATTATCAGACACCTAGGAAGAAGATTGAACTTCAGGACTCAAAACCTAGTCTTCTAAAAGGAGCTCTTTATCTCCACCTAGAAGAACTAGTGAACAGAAGGTTCAACCCGTTAGCCAGTCGACTGTTTATCACAAACAGGCATTGCACAAATCTGGCTTATGGAAGGAGAAGTCAATCTCTATGTCTGATAATGATGACAAGAAGAACCTGAGCTACCCTCACCTTCTAAGGGTCAATGGGTTGAATTTATGATGTGTGATGCCTCTGGGAAACCCAAGCCAGTAAAGGCTTGGGTTCCTAACTAAACTAATCCTTTACCTTGTATGTGCAGGTTGTTCAATACAGTGCTGAAACTAACACGTGGATAGTAGACAATGGAGCATCCAGGCACATGACAGGAAACAAGCTCTTTTATCAAACGTCAAGCAAATAAAAGGAGGGCATGTTTCGTTTGCTGGAAATAAGGGAGGCTATATCACAGCTAGGGAGAAGTTGGAAATCAGAAAGTTAAGTTTGATAGGGTGAACTACGTCCAGCAACTTCAAAACAACTTACTCTCTGTTTCTCAAATATGTGATAAGGAATTTAAAGTCATCTTCGACAACAAGAAGTGTTACGTACTGAAGAAAGACTACGTGATCCCAGAGGACCAAGTTTTGATGACTGCTTCAAGATATAAAGATCTTTATGTCTTGGATCTGTCAACAGCTTCTACAATGGATCATGAGGTTCAATGTTTTCTATCTAAAGCTACTGAAAAGGATTCCATCTCCTGGCATAGGAGAATGGGACACATCAGTCAAAGGAAGATGAATCACTTGATTCAAAGGATCTGGTAAGAGGAGTTAATGTTAAGAACTTTCAGCTTCTGATTTTTGTGTAGCTTGCAAGAAAGGCAAGCAGACAAAGAAGTCTCATATGGAAAAGAAAGTTAATTCAATAGAACTTCCTCTTGAACTTCTTCACATAGATCTGTTTGGTCCAATCAGTACAAAGAGCATTGCAGGCGACTTGTACTGTTTTGTGGTCACCGATGACTACTCAAGGTTCACTTGGGTAATGTTTCTGAAATCCAAATCAGAAACATTTGAATCATTCAAGGAGTTGGTAACCACACTAGAATCTCTCTACAAGCTGAAAGTTAGACAAGTACGCTCAGACAACGGAACGGAATTCAAGAACCAGTGGATGGAGGCATACTGCAAGGAAAAGGGAATTGTGCATCAATTCACTTCTGCCTACACACCTCAGATGAATGGCGTTGCTGAGAGAAAGATCAGAAGCTTGATAGAGACAGCATGGACTATGCTGGCAGATTCGAAACTGCCTATCCAATTCTGGAATGAGGCAGTGGCGAATGCTTTTTATACACTGAATCGAGTCCATCTCGGTAAAACATGTTACGAGCTACTACAAAGACGCAAACCGAACTTGGAGTATCTCGAACCATTTGGGCACCCGTGCACACTTCTGAAGAAGACACAAGAGGGTAAATTCAGAGAAGGCAGATGAAGGCATCTTTCTAGGATACAACATACCGAACAAGCGAGTTTACAACAACTCAACGGGTCTAGTAGAAGTGTGGTGTAATGTTGACGTTCAGCGATTCGCCACACCACCTACTGGCAAAGGACCCGCCTACTTCTTTGACTATGATGGATTCTTCAAGTCCTTCAACATCCCTCTCTCTCCCTCGGATGACGAATTAGCTACACGAATGATGTATGATAGCTTGAATCCACCAACATCTAGCTCACAGGGAGAATCATCTACTCAGTCAGGGGGAGTAGTCGATGACAGTGACTCCTCCTCTGAAGATGAAGCTGAAGAAGATAACCAGAATAATCAGGAGGAACAGGTTCCAGTTCCTGAAAGTCCACAAGCATCTACCAGTGATGCACCTTCGACTTCAGAGCCTCAAACTCCAACTACCTCAGATGCAGAACCAAATGTTCATCATCTTGGCTCTGAGGTAGCTATTCCTACTACTCCAGGATCATGACTAAATGTCTATCATCCAATAGACAATGTCATTGGAGATGTCAGATCAAGAGTACAAACCCGAAATCAGTTATACTCAGCTGATTACACCTCAGTTATGGAGAAGGGATATATTCATGATGTGCCTATCGGTGTTTTGTCTCACAGGTTGAGCCAAAATATGTCAGTGAAGCACTAAATGATGAGGCGTGGGTGAGTGCAATGCAAGAAGAACTTCTTCAGTTCAAGAAGTTAGGTGTATGGTCTCTGGTTGATAGACCTAAAGGTGCTAAGGTCATTGGCACCAATGGTTTTAAAATGCAAGAAAGATGACCAAGGGGTCATTATCGGAACAAAGCTCGACTGGTGGTTCAGGGTTTTCGCCAAGTCGAGGGAATTGATTACAATGAGGTGTTTGCACCCGTGGCAAGGATGGAAGCCATTCGTATCTTCCTTGCCTATGCATCGTACATGAAGATTAAAGTCTATCAATTAGATGTGAAGAGTGCATTTCTTCATGGGGAAATCAGAGAAACAGTCTATGTCAGTCAACCCGAGGGATTTGAAGATCCTTATCATCGGATAGAGTCTACAAGCTCGACAAGGCTTTATACGGGCTTCATCAAGCTCCAAGAGCTTGGTATGAGAACTCTCGACTCATCTTGTGAAACATGGCTTTTGCAGGGGAGTCATTGACTGCACGCTGTTCATTAAAGAAAAAGATGGCGACCTACTGCTCGTACAAATCTATGTTGATGACATAATTTTCGGTTCAAAGAACGAAGAGTTATGCAAGAGTTTGAAGTAGTTATGAAGAAAGAGTTTGAGATGAGTGCTATGGGGGAGATGAAGTTCTTTCTCGGCTACAGGTGGATCAAACACCAAATGGGATCTTTCTACATCAGACCAAGTACGTAAGAGACATTCTTAATCGCTTTGACATGGAGAATGCATCTGCTTCCGGTACTCCACTGGCTACGAATCACGACATAGCACCTGATGAAAATGGAGATCTTGTGGATGCCACGATGTATCGAGGAATGATTGGATCCCTCATGTATCTCACTGCCTCTAGACCTTATATCATGTATGCGACATGTTTATGTTCTAGATATCAGGCTAAACCTAAGGTCAATCATCTGATCGGGGTCAAAAGGATTTTTCGCTATCTAAAGGGTACACCCACACTTGGGTTGTGGTATCCTCATGATGATGATTTTGAGCTCACGGCGTATAGTGACTCGGATTACGGAGGCTGCAAGATGAACTACAAGTCTACATCAGCAGGGTGTCAATTCTTTGGAGAAGATTAATTACGTGGCAGTGTAAGAAGCAGACATCGGTTGCATTGTCAACCTGTGAAGCTGAATATGTTGCTGCTGCAAGTTGCTGTTCACAAATCATCTGGATTCAACAGCAAATGCGGGATTACGGTTTAACGTTCTATTCTACTCTTATTTGTTGATAACTCTGCTGCAATTGCAGTAACTAAAAATCCGGTCCAACATCCTAAGACCAAACATATCGGTATTAAATATCACTTCATACGAGATTGTTTTGAAAAGAACTTAATTGATGTGCTAAAAATTAATACTGATTTTCAACGCGCTGACCTCTATACTAAAGCCTTTGATAAACCACATTTTCAATATCTGCTAGAGGTCAACGGCGTTAAAAAGAGAAGTGAGGTTATTCCTGATGATGATCATGTATAGTCTGACGTAGCTTAGTTAATTCTTCATTTTATTTGAGCTTATTTGTTAAATTAGTCTGTTTAAAATTAAACTTATGTTATTCTGCTGTTTATTAAAATCCTTAAATAATGAAACCAGTTATGATTTTAGTATTTTAGGGGGAGAATAAGTCAGCACGCAACATTAAAAAAATAAAAAAAACCGAGGGAGGAGTGGAAAGCTGATATAAGGTAGATCGTATCTGTGATACCGATTCAAACCCTTTGGAATATGATAGTACACAGAACAAATCAAGAGGGACTTTGAAATTTTAATTTAGAAAAGGTGCAAAAACATTCAAAGTATAAGTCTGTGTAGTCTAAGCAATATAAAAGGGAAGATGATAGAAAAACTGGTAACTCTTAAGGTAACACAAGGAGAGTAGACCTAGAGGTTGCTAGATCACAATAGGTATGTCGGTAGATTCAACACAATAGATGATTAGACCTGACTGGTGATCTCAAGATCAAACTAAGTGGTTCAACTGACTGTGGGCTCCCATCTCATCGCTGGTTAACACAATCAACAATATTCCAATAAGGGGCAATGAGCATGTAAACGCCACAAATGTGTGCGGATGATCATAAATAGAGCAAAGCACCAGAAAAAAAGAAATGAAGAAAAATGCTATCAAGCTAATGACTTATGTTGTTGGTGCATTTGGTGCAAAATAAAATTAAGCTACTCTAACAAAGAGATAGGTTGTGCGCCTCTCTGCTGTGCGATGGCACTGACCTGAGGATTTGCTTCTCCTTGAAAGCTCTAAGAATAGTCTCTTCTTGTAAAAATAACCGTAGACCGCTCAAAAGCTCTTGAGGAATGTTGATTACCATATAAGTGTGGGATCCACAAATGTTCGTTGAAATAATTAAACCAAAAACAATCACCAGTTTGTGTCAAAGTCTGTGTATGGATTTAAGTGGACAAACATATTGACAATCATTGTGGCTGCAATTCTTGAAAGTTCAAATCAATGTGGTAATCTAAGAGTTCCAGTATGATTTCCTAAAGTTGCTAATGACTCTAGATGAACACCAAGAATCGAGCATCAAAAGATTTTGATAACAAGTCCCAAATGATTTGATGTGCCTGTATGATTCCAAAATTGAATTGGTCCAGGTGTGGTCAATCTAAGTTGAAGCTTTCTATTCCGGAACCAAATCCAGTAGATTTCCACCTTAGGTTCTATCTCTCACAAAACCAAAACAAAGTCTTAATTTTTAGTCTTTAGTTTAAGTTTCTAATTTAGCGAGTCGTTTTAGTTAATTTGTTTGCCGGACTACATCATGAAAATCGATAAGGGATCAACTCACTGAATGGGTCATGTCTGAGATGACGACATGAATTTTCAAGTTTAAAGCAGTCACGTCTGAGGGGACTAAATTGGTTAAAAATGATCATGTCTGAGATGATCAAAACTCATAATGTCTATTTCAAAAGGTTAAAATGTTCGAAATGGCAGAAAATCTACTAAGTGTGACCCATTCGCACGATTGGACCATGAATATGGACCACCATGCGAATGGATCCCATTCGCACGACTGGACATGAAATTTAGTCATTCACCCGAATGGCGTTTAAGAATGATCCTTTCGACCGAATGACAGGGTGAATGAGTCAGTCAACCGACTGAGACTCAGTCGGTTAATTGAGAAAGCAATGAAAGGGCACGAATGTTAGTCGACCGACTGAGACTCAGTCGCCAACTGAAAGACCGACGAGACTCATCGCCAACTGAAAGCGACCGACTGGGCCAATCGCACGGCTGAACCTCAGTCGCCCGAATGAACTGAGCGAATGAGCCAGTCGACCGATTGAAATTAGGGTCTGTATTTAAAGGGCCTCAGTCGATCGCATTTCACTCATCACTCCTAATCGCACCCAAATCGCTTTCTTTCCCGTTACTCAGGAAAAAATTTCTAGAGATCGTGTTTTCACATTGCTATTGATCTTCTGACATTCGATTGACAAGTATACAGGTACATTGCAGTTAAATCTTATGGAAATTAGAAGATCTTGAGTCAAATTTGTGTTATTCGAATGAAACATTAACCGGATTGAAAAATGCCCTAATAACCTACATAAACTAAGCAAAATGTTAAAATTAAGTTTAATAGGTCATTAGTGACAAGATGGCGAGTCTAATGGACCATTAAACCATGTTAAATTACTTGAATTAGGTCAAGATTCGAACCTCAGTCGACTGAACAGTGGGTCATGCGATTGGTCGTTCGGATGAACTCCAATCGCACGATTTAATCTTGCGATTGGATCAACCGGCAGAATGAACCATGCGTATGAGTTCAGTCGGCCGACTGAACCAATCGCAGACTTAGTCAGCAAATTGAACTCAGTCGCATGTCTCATTCACCCGAACGAGCTCAGTCGCACGAAAGAACAAACGACTGACTCCAGTCGCATGATTCATTCGCACGAATGTATCGGATTGAATTTAACTATACACCTTGAATTGAATTTTGAATGTATGACTTACAAATGGTTCTGTGTCTTGTGTTTCAGGTCAATGGCTGATAGATGGTCCATAAATCCAAAGCACAATATATGTGCTCATTTGGACCATACGACTAGGAATGGAGCCGAGTTTACAGAGATTATTGCATTTCTTTGACGCTCTCGGATACATAAAGCCATATCCACTAGTGTACTCCTTACAGGTCGTTACATCAGGCTTTCTGGGAAAATGCCTCCGTAGATCGTTCACATGAGCCTTACAGATACGGAGCTCCATTCATGGTCATGACATTGAAATTCAGCAGCTGACATCCAGAGAGTACTTGATTTTGGGGATGATATGATCAACCCACCAGACTACATCCACTTACAGTCAGAGGTTGCTTCCTCAGGATTAAATATGCTGGGGACATCAACTCAGGTGTGCTCAACAAGAGCACCTGTGTCCCCAGTATAAATACTTGGCGCATGTGATCCTGAAGTGTATTGCTTCTCGAAGGGGTGGGTTTGATGACCTGTCAGACCAGATTCAGAATGCCTATGTGGCACTGGTGCTGAACCACCCCTTCAGCTTCTCGAGCATGATCTTCTCGTATCTGGTGGAGAATCTGGAGACCAAGGGAAGGAGGGTTTTTGTATGTATCCCAGATTTCTGCAGCTGATCTTTAACGAAAGCTGCCATTACTTCCTAAGGAGAAACATGATGCGGTTGCCTTGAGGTTATGGATGACACGACTTTGGTCGCATGAGAGTGTATCGGGGCAAGCAGGTAAAGCCCCAGGTAAAAAGGTCGATCGGCCATCTGGCAAATGAACGTATGTGGCACCAGGTACGCAAATGGCGTCATGATGACAACGATTCAGAGGATGAGAGGTTGTTGCTCCCAGAGCATGATTCGAGATGATGATAGTGGGGATGTTGGGATGATATGCCCTTCCAACGAGGGGCACAGCTTCAGATGTTATACCCCCAGTGTCTGCCCCAACAGGCGACATAGCTGAGTCTGCAGGTTCACCAGACTTCATACCTGGTGAGAGGAAGAAGAGTCAGATGAGGAGCCCTTGACGAGGACCATGGGAAGCAAGGTTGTTCCCACCGAGTATGGACTCCGGGCGGTTGGTGAACGCACAGGATTCGGGAGAGACGACTGTAGATCCCAGCTATGCTCCTGAGTCTACTAGCCGTGTTCTAGGGGAGCATCCACCTCGACTGGATCGAGGAGAAACGGATGGCTCAGCCCCACGGCCAGAAGAAGAAGAGAAGAAGACTCACCTTCGTACCACCACAGCCACTACATCTACACCATCCCTACCACTTCTACAGCCACACCATCCACACACCACCACATCCACCACAGCCCCACAGCCACCACAGCTACCACTACAACTACCACACCTCCCACCACTGTATATGCCAACCACCACCACATCTTTCACTCCTACATCACCTCCAATATCTCACAGACCCACCCTACTTTACCATAACAACCACCACCACTAGCCACCAATCAGGACCCTCATCTAATCCCGCACGCATATATGGATCTCATCTACCTAAATTTGGGGTAGAGGACCAGCTGTCAGCGCTAAACCGTATGGTGATGCGACTGTTAGCTGCTGATGAAGAGAAGACTGCACCGATCCGACAGCTTGTAGATCTCACTACTGTGCAGTCACATCATATCTCGAGCAGGATTGGCTAATCAGGAGCAGGCCCACCAAATGGCTGCTCAGCCTCGAGATCGCCCAACTCCAAGAGCATAGAGTCACTTCTACTAAGAAATTGAAGAGTTGGAGAAGCTAAGAAGGCCATCATGCTCAAACTTAAAGGATCTAAAGATGAGCCTCTGAAGATTAAAGAGGAGATGGTGATGATAGTGAGATGATGATGTGGATGAGATGAAGAGTGACGATGATGAAGAGCAGAAGGAGGGATGCCCTGCATCGGCCACTGCTACAGGTCAAGAGAACAGACTAAGAACAGACAAGATCAATCAGCCTCTACCTATGCCCCTACCAGTGATGAAACCTTGATACAAGAAAAAAGTAAAGATTAGATGATTATGTATTTATCTTCTTTGTATTTGAGTCATGTAATTGAACACATGTACTTAATGTTTATATTATTTTAATGCCTTTCTGTTTGATGAATTACTAATGATTATGTGTGAAATGTTTAAATCCACAGATCAAATTACCAAAGAGATGAGTTTGACATTGCTCCCCTTGAGCAGGTCAAGTCTTAGCTAACATGATTCTTGATCTGCAAGGGATAGTCAGGAGTTCAGTGAATTATACCCCTGAAGAAGGGGAAATAATTCATGACTTATCAAATGAGCAACTCGCAGAGCTTTTCGAGCTAAATCCAATGAAATAGTAAAAGATGCTCCGACATGCGATTCGACTAGTGACGAAGAGTCAACGATATTGATGAGTAAGATCGAAGATGTCACTCGCCGAGAGTACCCTCATACGCTGACAATGAGGGTAATGTGGTCCCCAATCTGGGTGAATCCCTTATCAGCGATACATTGAGGTGTTAAACAATATGGAGCAAGAAACAAAAAGCAGAAGACACAGCCCAAGCCTCAAATGATGATGTTGACATTCGAAAGGTTGAGTGGCTGCATGTTTTGAAGAAGTTAGAGCCCAACGTACAACCAAAGAGGATTCCTACACCAAACTCTACAATCAAGAAACATCATAAGGTGTCGGTAGGATTATAGCAGGGCATATTTTGATGACCTTAACGTCTATGCAGTTAAGAGGGAGAAGGGCATAGAGTATTTTAGGTTTCCACATGATCTAAGACTCTACCAGATTTGAGCTCAACCAGCTGGCCAAACTAAAGCTTTTGTATGCTGACTCAGGAAGATGTCAGGCTGTTGGAGGCTGCCCTAAAGAAGGAGTCCACACTAATGGTTAACTTCAGACCTCACAGCCTACTAGGTATATCAGAAGGTCTGAGGTTGATTCCATTACTGGCAAGCCGAAGATTGTTGGACCAAAAGAACCAATGAGCCAAGATCAGAAAACCTCTAAGTCCCACACGGTATCACAACAACTGCTGAAAGCCTCATCAGTAGTTTGACAAGTGCTGAAGACTTCAACAGCTGAAGATCAAGTGCTGAAGACCTTAACAGCTGAAGACCAAAGTGCTGAAGTACAACAGCTGAAGAACACAAGTGCTGAAGCTGAAAGACCAAAGTACTGAAGTACAACAGCTGAAGAGTTCACAAGTGCTGAAGATCAACAACTGATGTACAAAGTCTGAAGACAAAGACTGAAGACATCAGCTGATGATATCTACTGAAGTCATCAGCTGATGAAACACCTGAAGGTCAAAGTCTGAAGATCAAGTACTGAAGCCTCAGTAGTTTGTCACAACTGCTGAAGAGTACTTCTTCAGTAGTTGTGATATCAGTAGTTTTATTTTATGTTTCAGTAGTTTTGTAAAACGACTGAAGAGCTTGTTCTTCAGTCATTGTAGTTTCAGTAGTTTTATATTTTGTACTTAACTTACTGATATGTTCTCAGTAGTTGTGAACATTTCAGTAGTTTGTTAAGAATTAGTTATTTCTGTATTGGATCTGCCAGTTGTCACTTTCCGTGATAACAGCAGTGACTGTTGCACTCTATATAAGGAGTGACAACCTATTGTAATCATTGAGGGACATGAGTTGAATGGAATGATGATTGATTCGATTAGAAATATTCTACATCTATAAACATTCCTAGAAATCAGAAATACATATTCTCTCCCTATAACCGTATGCGATCTTAATGCTTACAAATATCGATTGCTTGCTACAATTTGTCTAATTCGTGTTCGTATTCCGCTGCTTTATATTCTGATACATCAAACTTGTGATCACTGATCCTGTCAAATGGTATCAGAGCAGGTTATCATTGATCGATCTAATAATTGATCATTGAAACTGCTATTCAAGATCCAAGTTTGATTGAATTAGCTTTTGTTTTTGCAAGAAACGGTTATAGAGATTGAATTTTTTGTATTTCTGCTCATTCATCCTGAGATCTTTTCTTGGTTCTCATTGAGTTTGTTGTGGTTTGTCTAAAACTTTTTAAAACTTGAACTAAACTGTTTTTGAACTGAAAATGACCACTCCCTCCAATGATCCTCACAATACTGGTTCCTCAACCAAGCCTCCTATGCTGGTTAGGAATGAGTATAACATATGGCAAAGACGTATGCTCCATCACCTGTCTGTTAACAGCGCAGGATGTTGGACATCAGTGGTACATGGTCCACACAAGCCTATGGTGAATAACCCGGAAACCAATCAAATGGTTCCGAAGAGGAGGGAGCAATACTCAGATGAGGATAGAAGTTGCTTGAGATTGATGCAAAAGCCCATGGAATTCTGGCCATGGCTTTGCCCAATGAAATCTATTCTGGGCTAATGCATCATGAAACTGCCCATGACCTCTGGATTGCTTTGAAAGAACAATTTGGAGGAACAGATGAGGTCTTGGCAAATAATAGAGAAATTCTTGCCCAACAATATGAGACATTCTCTCATAGAAAGGGTGAGACACTGACTCAACAATATGAGCGGTTTTCTTGTTTGATCTCTGAACTAAAAATGGTCAAACTTGAATACACCAATATTCAGATGAATAACAGATTTCTCAGATCACTGCCTGAGAGATGGGACACATATACTATTGTCCTACGCTCCAGTGCAAGTTTGGACAAACTATCTCTCACCCAACTCCATGGGAAATTGCTCACTTTTGAGAGAGAGATAGAACAGAAGAGAAAGCTGTCTTCATCTGGAAAGCTCACTGAAGACTTTATACAAGGCAACACTGCCTTGGTTGGTCATGAGTCAGAATATGCTTCATCTGAATGCCAGTATGATGAGCATATTAATTTCTCTTTGAGCACTTCTAATTCTGCATTTGTTAGTGTTGATGGTCAGTTCACTGGTGTAATAATGACAATCTATGTTTCATTATGGATGATCTCAAGGGGATTGCTGATGATGACTTAGAAGAGATGGATATTTTGAGCCAATGGCCTTGATAAATATCAGATCTCAGAAGTTCTACAAAAGAACTGGAAGAAAATTCCCAGGACTCTCTGGCAAAACCAAAGTTGGTTTTGACAAGAGCAAGTTGAGGTGTCACAATGCCAACGGCTTGGACACTTTGCAAGAGAGTGTAGATCAACTGGATCTAACTCTACTGCACCCTTTGTGACTTTTCCTGGCAATAGTCAACAACACAGAGGGCAACATCCTGTCACATCTAGTCATCATCCTCAACAACAATCTCCGGCATATTTTGTTCCTCAGGGCCAATGCCATATCAGTACCCTGGTTATTACATGCCACAGTCAAATCAAGTTCAAGTTCCTATGACACCACAACCTCATGCATTACCAGAACCTCAGCCTTCCCTATCTCATCAACAACCTTCATCTCAACAACACAGCTTCTTCACCCCAGGAGTTGTTGACTGGAGCAGTTTACCAGATGACTTGTCTGGTCATGATCAACTGTTCTCAGGTGCTGGTCAACATGGTGGTGACAGTCCCTTTGGGAATCTAGCTCTTATGGCTTTGGAGTCTGCTGATACTTCATCTTCCAATGCCTCTACACCTCAGGTATCACAGGTATCCTCTGAGGCAAAAGCCAAATTATGTTCTGAACAATGCATAGCAGCATTTGCTTCCATTAGAGAAGCAAATGTAGCTTTAATTAATAAGAACATTGAGCTAGAACAAATAATTTCCAAAAACAAAGCTGAGTTTGAGTTTGTGCTCAAAGATAAAAATGATGAGGTTTATAAACTGAATTGCAAAATAATTGATGATAAGGCTAGAGAAGATGTACTTCTAGAGAAGTACAAAGATCTCAAAGAAACCCTTGCAGTTACCCAGGTCGAGTGTGATAGATGGGTACAATCATGCAAAGGTTTTGAAATGCTTCTTAGTAAGCAATCTGCTTCAAATGTGAAGTTTGGCATTGGCTACAATCACACTGCTCCACCTACAGATTTTACCCCAGAGCAGAGGTAGAATCTGATGGTGAGAGTGATAACCAATCCATCAAATCATGTGATCTACCTTCTGATACAGCACAATCAGAAGTAGCAGTCAGCATCAAGTCCTCTCTTGAACCTATCAGCTGATGTTGATGGTCCAAATGCTGACATTCACATGATCAATAAGTTGATCAACTCAGGAGTTAATCCTGAAGGTCCTGAAAGGACTGGAGAGCAGGATTAACACCTGAAGTTCAAACTTCAACTGCTGTCAGCACTGAAGAGAAGAAAACTGGCAGTAGAAAGAGTTTGAAGACTACTAAAGAGTTTTCAAGAAAGCAACCAATGCTTCCAAAGCATTGAAGAACAAGTCTTCTGTTGCTTCACCATCTTTAGTTGATGATCAACCTAAGATGAAGAAGAAACCATGTGAAATATGTGGTTTGTTCAATCATCTTACAGATGATTGTTGGTACAAAAGAGTTCCAAACTCAAACAAAAAGAAGAAATTAATGAGAAAATGGTAAAAATGAAAACTGAGTTTGAGACCACATTTGTATCAGCAACATCAAATCCTGTAACCCTTAAGTCCTTAAAGCAATCCAAAAAGGAAGGAGTTAAACAGGTGACAGCTGAGGGTGCTCAAAAGAAGAAGGTGCAACATAGGACCTTATCTAACTCCACTAGCAATGTGTCTGATGAGCTGAAAGCTTTATCACAAAATCAGACACCTGGTGATGATGGTACAACATCTGTTGGGTAGAGTTAACCAACTAGATTCTCCTATGTTGAAACCACAGAAAAGGAGGTCTAAGCCAAAGGACTCCTCTTCTACACCATCTTCTTCCTCTTCTCAGGCTGTTGTTACAAATAAACATGTTAGTTTACCATCTATTGATGAGACCAGGCCCAAAACCAAAAAGGTTTGGGTCTCTAAAACTAACTGATTGTTTATTATTGCAGGGTTCTTCAACATGCCAAAGTAGCATCTGGTATGTAGACAGTGGGGGATCTATGCACATGACTGGGAACATCTCTCTTCTTCATGACTACTCTCAAGGAAAGAAGGGATTTGTCTCTTTTGGCAATGATGCTAGGGGTTACATCATCGGTAAGGGCTTTGTCTCCAATGGAGAAATCAAATTTGATGATGTTAATCATGTGGAAAATCTCAAGTACAACCTCTTGAGTGTCAGTCAAATGTGTGATAAAGGCCATGTTGCCCTTTTCACAAGTCAAAACTGTAGGATTCTGTCATCCAAAGTTTGCACTTGATTGACAAGGTGTTGGATGATCACACTCTCCTGAAAGCCAACAGGACAGGAAGAGTGTATGCCTTAGATCTCTCTAAGAAGATAGATCTCAAAGGCAATCCTTGCCTATTTTCCAAAGCCTCTTTCAAGAATCTAAACTGTGGCACAGGAGGCTTGGTCATGTCAATCTCAAAAACATGAATCAGCTTAGCCACAATAGTTTAGTCAGAGGCTTACCAATAAAGGAGTTCCACTGTGATGAAACATGCACTGCTTGTTTAAAAGGAAAACAGCACAAGGTCTCATTTCCTCCTATTGAAGTGTCCAAGTCCACTGCCTGCTTGCAATTACTGCATATGGATCTATTTGGTCCTGTGAGAGTAATGAGCATGGCAAAGAAGAAATACTGTCTGGTAATTGTGGATGATTACTCCAGATTTGTATGGACTTTCTTTCTACATTCAAAGGATGAGGCTGCTCAGAAGATTATCCACTTTGTGCTGTACATTGAGAAGCAGTATTCCCTTCCAGTCAAGTGTATTAGGAGTGATAATGGAACTGAGTTCAGAAATCATACACTTGATGACTTCTATCTTTCAAAGGGAATCAAAAGGCAGTTCAGCATTCCAAGGACTCCAGAACAAAATGGAGTAGTGGAGAGAAAGAACAGGACCCTCATTGAAGCTGCAAGGTCCATGCTGGCTGACTCAGGTTTGCCATTGACCTTTTGGGCCGAAGCTGTCAATACAGCTTGTTATGTGCAAAATAGAGTTTTAGTAAATCAGAGGTTGATGAAGACTCCATATGAAGTTCTCCATCATTTGGCTCCTCTGATTTCATTTTTCAAAGCATTTGGGTGTCCCTGTTTCATTCTCAACACAAAGGATCAACTCCACAAATTTGATCCTAAGGTGGATGCAGGATACTTTGTTGGTTATTCATCTACTTGCAAGGCATACAGAGTTTCAACTGCAGAACAAAGATGGTTGAAGAAACTCTACATGTTAAGTTTAATGAATCTCCAAAGGACAAGATTCCACAAAGTCCTGTGGAGTTATTTGATTTGGACATACTGCAATATGTTCCTTATCAAACTCCTGCTGTTGCTCCTGTCAACAGTTCACCACCTGGTGGTACTGCTGATGATGATGATGATGATTGCAGTACTCACCTCTTCAGGTTTAGTGATCAGCTGCCTGACTCAACTAGACCTGATGTTCCTGTAGCGCCAGTAGCACCATCCACAACAAATGCTGATGAGATTTCTTCGAATTCAACTTCCTTTGAATTACCATCCACTGATTGGTTTCAAGGAAATGATTCACCATCACCATCTGTTGCTGCTGAACCGGCTACAAACACTTGCACAGATCTCATTGTGTATCAAGATCTGAAGAATCACCCTATGTCTCAAATCATTGGTGATATCACTGCTGGAGTATCAACAAGAAGTCAATTGTCAAATTTCTGCTTCTATGCTCTCTTCATCAGTCAGCAAGAGCCAAAGAATTATCACATTGCTTTAAAGGACAATGGATGGGTTGATGCCATGCTGCTTGAGCTTCTTCAGTTCAAGAAACAGCAAGTGTGGGAACTGGTTCCTCTACCTCCAGGTAAGTGTGCAATAGGCACTAAATGGGTGTTTAGGAACAAAACTGATGAAAATGGGCTTATTGTTAAGAACAAGGCCAGACTGGTTGTTCAGGGGTTTGCACAAGAAGAAGGTATTGATTATGATGAAACCTTTGCCCCTGTAGCCAGACTGGAAGCAATTCGATTGTTTTTAGCTTATGCTGCTTATCAAAAACTTAAAGTCTTTCAAATGGATGTCAAAAGTGCATTTTTGTATGGAAAAGTTAAAGAAGAGGTTTATGTATGTCAACCTCCAGGCTTTGAGGACAATAAACATCCTAATTGGGTGTATAAGCTTGATAAAGCTCTTTATGGGTTAAAACAAGCTCCCAGAGCCTGGTATGAGACATTATCAAACTTTCTTCTGGAAAACAATTTCACTAGAGGCTCCATAGACAAGACTTTATTTATTAAGAAAGCTGGGCAGCATAATCTACTTGTTCAAATTTATGTAGATGATATCATTTTTGCATCCTCTGATCCAAAGTTGTGTGATGCCTTTACAAAGTTGATGCAACAGAAGTTTGAAATGAGTGCCATGGGAGAATTACAGTTCTTTCTGGGGTTGCAAATCAAACAAAAGGCTGATGGAATTTTTATTCATCAATCCAAATATACAAAAGATCTTTTGCAAAAGTTTGATTTACAAAACTGTAAGCCCTGTTCTACTCCCATGAGCAGCACCACACAACTGGACTCAGATCAGAAAGGTACAGTGGTTGATGAAACACTTTACAGATGTATGATTGGGTCCTTGATGTATTTAACAGCTTCTAGACCAGATATTATGTTTGCTACATGTGTTTGTGCTAGATTTCAGGCTGCACCTAAAGAGTCTCATCTGATTGCAGTCAAGAGGATCTTTAGATATCTGCAAGGCACTCCATCTCTAGGTTTATGGTATTCTACCGGACATTCTGGTAAATTAGTTGCTTTTTCTGACAGTGACTATGCAGGGTGTAAGTTGACCAGGAAATCAACTTCTGGTGGATGTCAATTCCTAGGCAACTGCTTGATTTCTTGGCAGAGCAAGAAACAGACCTCAGTTGCTACATCCACTGCGGAAGCAGAGTACATTGCTGCTGCAAGCTGTACATCTCAGGTACTCTGGCTTCAAAACCAACTTTTGGATTATGGCATTACAGAGACTAAGACTCCATTGTTAATGGATAGTGCTTCAGCTCTTTGCATTGTCAAAAATCCAGTCCAGCACTCTAGGACCAAACATATAGAGATCAGACATCATTTTATAAGGGATTGTTTTGAAAAAGGTCTGATTGATCCTAAGTTTGTGCCTAGTGTTGATGAGCTTGCAGACATTTTTACTAAGCCTTTGGATAGTTCAACTTTCCAAAACCTGGTGTTAAGGCTTGGTATGCTGCAGCTAGAATAGGTGACAACTACTGATGATCTCAGTAATTCATACTGATGATCATGAGTACCTGTCACATATAAGTACTGATGAGCTCTTTTAACCTCAGTAGTTTTATAACTACTGAAGGCTAAATGTCTCACAAGTACTGAAGTACTTCATCTGTTCGAAACTACTGATGTAGTTACAACTACTGATGCAGTCATAACTACTGCAATCAGTAAAAACAGATAAGTACTGATGTCCTATGAAACAACTGAAATCAGCCATAAAGACTGATGAATGTGTTGAGGACAGTTTGAAACAGCTGAAAAGCTAAGAATTGACGAAAACAGCTGAAGAGACTTTCTCTTCAGTCGTTTGTACAACTGCTGTTTCATTTTAAACAACTGAAGCAAACCACGTCTTCAGTAGTTTTATAACTACTGATGACCAATACAAGTCTTCAGTTGTTTACAACAGCTGATGACAAAACCACTGTCTTCAGTAGTTTCATAACTACTGATGACAAACACCATGTCCTCAGTTGTTTCAATCATCTGAAGTCAAAACCACGGTCTTCAGTAGTTTTCTAAACTACTGATGCCTAACACCACGACTTCAGCTGTTTCAACGTCTGAAAGGATAATACCATGTCAACGGTCGTTTAAAACTACTGATGACTAACACCACATCCTTCAGTCGTTTCCTCACCCGTACCCTATAAATACCCTTAACCTGAGCTCTCCATGCTTCATCTTCTTCAAACCTAACGTTCCTCTCCAAAACTTCCATGGCGTCTATGCAAATTAAACCGCGACACAACTGTGTTGCCTACCTCACAAAATCGCCGATCTGGACTAAGTTCGATACTGCTATCGATCTTATGGTTCAGTCCCAATACAACAAGGCATTCCTTCTGAACCCCGTCTTACATGCCGAATCCTTGAACCAATTTTGGATGAACGTTACTGTTACAACTGAGGAGAGCACACACGATCCCTCCGGTCAGTCGTCAACAACAAAGAAGTAGTGATTACTCCTGCAACAATCCGTAAAATTCTTCAACTGAGTGATGCTACCTCTCCTGCTGGATATCCGAAGGGCACCATAGATCTATCATTTGCTCAGCATGGATATCAAGGTGATCTCAGTGCCACCACCATCATGAAGAAACACTTTAATGACGCTGAGCGCCTGATTTTTCACATGGTCAATGTATGTTTGGCCCCTAAGACATCGTCTTGGGATCAAATGTCCACCAAATGGCAGCAGGTAATGTATTCTATCCTTGAGCAACAACCACTGAATTTTCAGAATTAATATTTTCAGAGCTCAAAGATATGGCTCAAAAACTAACTGCCAACCGTTGGATACTCTATCCACGGTTCACAATGGCCATTATTATAGACCAGCTTAATGCTGAGGGACTTGTTGGCTTGGGAGTCCCTGCTACGGCTGTTCTGCCAGAAGTATACTCCCGGCACAACTCTGACCGGACACTCAAACTGGCTGCCAAGCTGCGAAACCCACGCAGCTGGAACCCACAGCCACCACCTCCAAATCCAATGTCCCCACCAACCCACCAAAAAGAAACCCAAAATGGCTACTCAGGGAATTGAGTCCCCTGAGGATGCTCCTGCACCACAAACAGCAGGTATATCCCACTAGTCCAACCCCCTAGTGGATACAATGACTCTTCCAGCCACAGCCGCTCAGGCTTCCTCTCAACAGGAGCCTGCAGCAACCCAAGGGGCACCTACTTATCTGGGATCTTCCTCACTTGAGGAGATTGCCATTGAAGAGCACCATCCACCCCAGGTGCACACTGCTTCTAACCCTTACCCAACAAACCGCCCCTCACAGCCCAACTTTAATAGTTGCACAAGTGCTGACTCAATTGCACTCCTCACCCCCCTCCCCAGAAATCACTTACTACTGGGAATTCCTCTACAATTGAGGGGGAGGAACACAGTGCACCTGAGAACCCACAGCACAGGGGTTTCCCAATTCTATCTCCTGGTGTAGACAAGGAGCTTAGAATATCTAGTGAGGCTGCCACCTCCTCTGACTCAGCACATGACCAGAGTGAGGCTGGTAACATTGCTAAGACCTCCCTAGAGGCAACAGCTGATGATGGACATTGTCCTGAGGCTGGAAGTCCCCAGTACCAAGCACAAGGGGCACATGCACCAACTGGTCTACACCCAGTGCATGTAAATCCTGCTCTAAAGGAGGTCAGTGATTCAGTATCACTGATGATGACCTGAGCTTCTTCTATGATGTAGTTGCTCAAAATACCATTCTAGAGGATGAGGTTAGCAGACTCAAAGAGCTGCTGTCCAAGATGTCTCAGGATGCAAGTCCATCTGCCACCATCATACACCCACAGATGGCACCTTCCCTTGAAGGTTTCCCAAACACAGAGCCACCCCAAAATCAACCACCTGCCTCTGCTTCAGGCCCTACTTCTCAGGAACAGAACCCTCCTGAGCAAATAGGTGCTGCACTCCAAAATTCCCTTCCTCTCATCACCCCAATAATCACTGATATAGTGATCAAAGCCCTGATGAGAGGCTTTCCTCAACATTACAGCCCTTGGTTGATGCTGCTGTCCAAAAGACTCTTTCTGCGGTACCAACCCCTTCCTCCAATGCAACCAAAAAGGGGGAGAGTACTGCAGTGAAAGAAAGGAAGAGGAAAAGATCTGAGGAAAAGGAAGAGGAGAGAAAGAACAGCAACCAATGCTCACCTATAAAGAAAGAAAGGTGCTGATGAGCACATTGCTGAAGATAAAGCCTTGGAGCTACTGATAAAAGAGGCTGATGCCGAACACAGCAGATCAATGGACAACATCATTGATCAGCTGTTTAGGCAAGGCCATGACACCAATAAACTTGACTCTGAGATTCGACGACTAGAGATTGAAGAAATCCAGAACAGATGGGCAAGTTATGAAGTGTTAGAAAGAGAAAGGCTTGAAATCATGATCAGATTTATTGCAAAATATCTTGGAAGTCAATGATCGAAATCAAAGCTTGGTCCAGGGACAGTATCTTGGCAATCACCACCAAGATCTGTTCATCTGAAGTATATACTAAGGGCTTGTTATTGAAGCTTTGAATGAAGCGGGTGCTGGGAGCAGGACTGAGCTAGCCAAGCAATCAAAAGCCACACTCACCTCAAGGATGTTAGAACAGCCTGTCAACATTCCCACACCAAAACCACCCAAAACAACCCACCAAACCAACTCCCTTACCCTCAAAACCCATAGCCGATGATATACCCTTGAAGAAGAAGAGGATATTGAGGCTAGAAGATGATGAAAGATGATGAAGACAGGCTGCCGCTCTCAGCTGTGATTCAGTTGCCTAAGGCCACAAGTCACTCCTCAGCAATTACTCCTGAAGTCCAGAGACAAATGGTTAAAGTGAAGCTAGAAGAAGAAGAGCTTCATAAACTGCATGATGAGGAATTGCTGAAGAGAGTTGACAAAGCTTATGCAGCCACATCTTCTATCATCAATATGAAGGAGCAAGCCCTCAGACTTTACACTCTCAGCATACCTTTCAATATCAAAAGGAAAGAGTGAGGATTTGGCCTGATCCCAGGGTCTCTCACAGAATTCATAAGAACAATATACCTCAGAGATACATTGGCCAGTGAAAAAGATCGTAGATGAAGTGATCTCTCTGGTCTTTGTAGTTTCACCCTGGAAATCCTAGAAGACTTCAAGAAGGCCTACAAAGCTAATCTAACCCCTCAGAAGATGCTGGAAAACAAAATAGTGAAAAAGGGGTTAGTTTACAAGAGGCTTGAGGAAGTCAGGAAAAATGAGCTCCAGTTGTTCCTAGAGGGTAATCACCCGGATGAGTTTGCTTACAGAATAATAACAACTGTGGAGCTAAAGAATGGGAAACAGGCCAAATACCTGTCTGAGTATTATGGGCCTGAATCATTGTTTGAAGGAGGTACTGAAGTGCTAACTATGGAGGAACAAATCACCTTCCTTGAGGCCTACACAAGAGAGTCGTACAGACTCATTATGGGGAAGTAAATCTCATGAATGGGATAACAACTCTGTGTCCAGTTCCCCAAAACAGAGTTCCCATTCATACTCTGCCAAACAAATATTTGAGATTTCTTCCCAGGCCGGAGCTTACATGGGTCATCTTCTCTACTGATCAAGAAGGAAAAAGACCAACATTTTGCCATCAATAGGTGAGAGTATAAATAAGTTAGAGGTTTTGGCTGCATTGGTTCAGGGGAGTTTGTTGGACCAAAAGAACCAATGAGCCAAGATCAGAAAACCTCTAAGTCCCACACGGTATCACAACAACTGCTGAAAGCCTCATCAGTAGTTTGACAAGTGCTGAAGACTTCAACAGCTGAAGATCAAGTGCTGAAGACCTTAACAGCTGAAGAACCAAAGTGCTGAAGTACAACAGCTGAAGAACACAAGTGCTGAAGCTGAAAGACCAAAGTACTGAAGTACAACAGCTGAAGAGTTCACAAGTGCTGAAGATCAACAACTGATGTACAAAGTCTGAAGACAAAGACTGAAGACATCAGCTGATGATATCTACTGAAGTCATCAGCTGATGAAACACGTGAAGGTCAAAGTCTGAAGATCAAGTACTGAAGCCTCAGTAGTTTGTCACAACTGCTGAAGAGTACTTCTTCAGTAGTTGTGATATCAGTAGTTTTATTTTCTATGTTTCAGTAGTTTTGTAAAACGACTGAAGAGCTTGTTCTTCAGTCGTTGTAGTTTCAGTAGTTTTATATTTTGTACTTAACTTACTGATATGTTCTCAGTAGTTGTGAACATTTCAGTAGTTTGTTAAGAATTAGTTATTTCTGTATTGGATCTGCCAGTTGTCACTTTCCGTGATAACAGCAGTGAATGTTGCACTCTATATAAGGAGTGACAACCTATTGTAATCATTGAGGGAATGAGTAATTGAATGGAATGATGATTGATTCGATTAGAATATTCTACATCTATAAAATTCCTAGAAATCAGAAATACATATTCTCTCCCTATAACCGTATGCGGTCTTAATGCTTACAATATCGATTGCTTGCTACAATTTGTCTAATTCGTGTTTGTATTCCGCTGCTTTATATTCTGATACATCAAACTTGTGATCACTGATCCTGTCAAAGATAGTGTTGAAGTGGAATCCTCCGCGCACAATGTCAAGAATCCCACTCAGGGAAATGCCACAGGATTTTACTCCACACTTTAAGTGGTGGTACTATGATTGGAGAACAGCTGAAGCGGTCATAGTCTAAGCAATGAGGGACAAATGGATACTATCAGGGTATTCGACCCGATGTGGCTTACAAACTTATCAGAAAGTGATGTTTATACGCTATACAAGTGGCCACTGTTCTATGATATGCAAGATATTGTACAAGCTCTTCAGTTCCAGAACGTTATACGACTCTGCTTCACGTTTGAGATTCACACGGGAGTCACAAAAGAGGAGAAGTACAAGAAATACATAGAGGTTATGCAAAAAACAGAAGATTAGAGAGATCTAGGTCTAAGGGGGAGTTTGTTGATACATGTATGTCCCTAGATCATGATATGAAATGTAATAGATCTTGTTTATCTGATTCTGGTGTAATTTGATATGATTAATGAAATGATATTGGGTGTTTGTGGTTTGTAATGATTAATATTTCATTAATATTGAGTTAATTAATTAATTAGGTTAGTGTTGGTAATGTTTACATATAATTTTACTAATTAATACATTCAAACTTAAAATAATGAAGTTATCATGCGAATGGCCCATGCGAATGGCCCATGCGAATGGACCATAAGCATGAACACCTTCGTTCGAATGACTCAGTCGCACGACTGAACCAGGAGACTGGATCAGTCGTATGATTGTAACATAAGATTGGCTCAGTCGCACGACTGAACACTCAGTCATGAGAATGAATCAACCGCATGGTTCAATCGCACGACTGAACCATACTAATGGTTCAGTCGCACGATTGAATAATACCAACCTATAAATACAACTAAATTCGTGAAAAATAAAACTCTCGATCAATTACGATTCCAGACGTACCCTAGCCGTCCAGAAACCTCCCAATTCGTTCTCCAAGTTCACAGAACATAATAGATTGATTCCCAATCGATTTCTAACGTTAGTTTCAATTCCTGATTGATTCTTCGTGTGTTCTCACTGATTGGATTGCCAATCAAATAGGATTCTGCACTATTTGATCTGCTTTACACGCTAATCTCCAGGTACTTCGTTCAAATACCAGGTCCTAACAAGATGAGGAGAAGAGTACTCGGATACGACAGTTGATAGACCTGACCACTGCCCAATCCCAGCAGCTGTCGCATGAGGCTCGATTGCTCGATGAGCAGGCTCATCAGATGTCTCAGCTCCAGGAGCAACACACCAAGAAGATAGAAGAGCTGGAGGCTGCAAACAGGTCCATCCTCTTAAAGCTCAAAGGATCTCGAGACGAGCCATTAAAGATAGGAGAAGGGGATGGAGAACAAGATACTGATAATGATAAGAGTGATGATGATGATGATGATGGTGACAATCACCTTGGTGATACAGATGCTGTTGATGATGATGATGACTCTTCAGCTGCAGGCGCTACATCAGCAAGCGAGAGGAGTACCAAACGTACTCAAGATCCGAGTGCCTCCATATCCAACCCGGCAGTAGAAGAGCCGATGATCCATGACAAGAGTAATGCTTAGATGTTTTATTGTTATTTAAAATCTTTTGTATTTGGATTATGTATGAAATTAACGAAATACATGTTTATATGTAATGTAAATAGTTATGTTTTCGATTATTATGGTTATGTCTTGATTGTTAACTAATGATTGATATATTAAATGTTTAAATCAAGAAGATCCAAATTATCAAAGGGATGAACACGATATTGTTCCCCTTCAATAGATCAAGACTCAACTAACCATGATTCTTGATCTGCAAGGGATTGTCAGAAGATCAGTGAGTTACACCCCTGAAGAAGGGGAAATAATTCATGATCTTACTGATGAGCAACTGGCAGAAATGTTCAAGCCCAATCCTGATGAGATTGTAAAAGACGCTCCAACTATTGAAGGAGACAGTGATGACGACCTGAAAGACATCGATGAGATAGAGATCGAGGATGTCACGGTAGCTCACTATCCAGAGTATGCTGACAAAGAGGGAAATATGGTCCCCAATCTGGGTGATTCCCTAGTCAGTGATACATTTCATATATTGGATCAGATGGAACAAGAGACTGAGAAGGTTGAAGAACAAGCCCAAGCCTTAAACGCCGATGTTGATATCAGAAAGGCTGAATGGGTTGCATGCTTTGAGGAGATTCGAGCACAACGCTCTGCTCCTAAATCGAATGTCTACACCAAGCTCTACAAAGTGAAGAAACATCACAAGGTGTCAGGCAAGATTATCGCGTGGGCTCATTTTGATGATCTTAATGTATACGCGGTAAAGAGAGAGATGGATATCGAGTACTTTAGATTCCCGCATGATCTAAAGTCTCTACCTGGTTTTGAGCTCTACCAGCTGACGAAAATGAAGCTACTATATGCTGACCCAAGGAAGATGTCAGGCTGGTTTGAGGCTACCCTGAGGAAAGAGTACCACACCAGGTGGGTTAACTTCAAACCTCAACAACCTACGAGGTATATCAGACATTCTGAAGTTGATACCATAACTGGAAAGCCCAAGATAATGCTGAAGTGGAGTCTCCCAAGAACAATGTCAAGAATCCCTCTCAGAGAAATGCCACAGGACTTCACTCCATACTTTAAATGGTGGTACTATGATTGGAGAACAGGGGAGGCATGTTGGACCAAAAGAACCAATGAGCCTGATCAGAAAAACCTCTAAGTCCCAAAGACATCACAACAACTGCTGAAGACTTGATCAAATGTTTGACAAAGTCTGAAGACTTGAACAACTGAAGACTAAAGTACTGAAGACTTCAACAGCTGAAGACCAAAGTCTGAAGATCAACAGCTGAACACTAAAGTACTGAAGACTTGAACAGCTGAAGACTAAAGTACTGAAGACTTCAACAGCTGAAGACCAAAGTCTGAAGATCACAGCTGAAGAACAAAGTACTGAAGATCAACAGCTGAAGTACAAAGACTGAAGACATCAGCTGATGACAACAACTGAAGTTCAAGTACAATATAGAAGCCTTCACAGTTTGTTACAACAGCTGAAGAAGCATTCTTCAGTTGTTGTGATGGTTTCCTTTCAGTAGTTTTCTTTTGTTTCAGTATTTGTAAAATGACTGAAGAGCATGTTCTTCAGTCGTTGTAGTTTCAGTAGTTTCTTTTTAGTAGTTGTAGTGATAGTTAACACTTAGTATTTTTGTAAGAAGATGTCAGCTGTTTTGACATCTTAGTAGTTGTGTTAACTTTCAGTAGTTTGAATAATTCTGTTAGATGTCACTATCAAGTGACATCAGCAGACGTCACATCTCCTATATAAGGAATGTTCCACCACGACATTCCTATATAAGGGATGATTGACCTGATTGTATGTGTGACATTTTGCCACCACGAAAGCGCGTATTGAATGAAATCTTTGATTTGCAGAATTCTTTCTATAATCGTTTGTTCTTACTTTGAATATCAATTGTATTCTTGTGAATTGTCTAAATTCATTGTTCGATTTCCGCTGCAATACTCTCTAATCAATCAAATGTAGATCACTGATCCTAACAATTGGTATCAGAGCAGGTTCATCATTGATCGATCTAACAATTGATCATTGAAACTGCTAATCGATATCTGCATTTGATTGAATTGGCATATTTGCAAGAATTGGTTATAGTTAAATTGAATTTCTGCTACTTTTGTTTTATTGCTTTCTGTTTTCTTTTGGTTCAATTTGGTCTGTTGTGTTATGTTCTAAATCTATTAAAACTTAATTGATTTTGGTTGAATCTGAGAATGACTACTCCTTCTAATGACCCTCACAATACCGGTTCCTCAACCAAGCCTCCGATGCTGGTTAGGACCGAGTATAACATATGGCAACGAAGAAGGCTTCATCACCTGTCTGTTAACAGTTCAGGTTGTTGGACATCAGTGGTACATGGTCCACATAAGCCTATGGTGAACAATCCGGAAACCAATCAAATGGTTCTGAAGAAGAAGGAACAATACTCAGATGAAGATCGGAAACTGTTTGATATTGATGCTAAAGCCCATGGAATTCTGGCCGTGGCACTGCCGAATGAAATCTATTCAGGGCTTATGCATCATGAAACTGCTCATGACCTCTGGAACGCACTGAAGGAACAATTCGGTGGAACTGATGAGGTCTTAGCAAACAACAGAGAAATCCTTGCCCAACAATATGAAACCTTCTCTCATAGGAAGGGTGAGACATTGACTCAACAGTTTGAGCGTTTTTCCTGTTTGATCTCTGAGCTAAAAATGGTCAAACATGAATATACCAATAGCCAGATGAACAACAGATTCCTTATATCACTGCCTGAGAGATGGGACACATACACTATTCTCCTACGCTCCAGTGCAAATCTGGATAAACTATCTCTCACCCAACTTCATGGGAAACTGCTTACATTTGAAAGAGAGATAGAGCAGAAAAGGAAACTGGCATCATCAAGAAAGCTCACTGATGACTTTGTACCAGGGAACACTGCCTTGGTTGGTCATGAGTCAGAATATGCTGCATCTGAAAGTAATTATGATGAGCATATAGATTTCTCTTCAAACAGTTCAGATCATGCATTTGTTGGTGTTGATAGTCACTCAGGCTGTACTAGTGACAATTTATGTTTTATCATGGATGATTTGAAAGGAATAGCTGATGATGATCTAGAAGATTGGATATTCTGAGCCAAATGGCCTTGATTAATATCAGATCTCAGAAGTTCTACAAGAGGACTGGCAGGAAATTTCCAGGACTCTGGCAAAACAAAGTTGGTTTTGACAAGAGTAAGTTGAGGTGTCACAAATGCCAAAGGCTTGGACACTTTGCAAGAGAGTGTAGATCATTGGATCTAACTCTTCTGCACCCTTTGTGACTTTTCCAAGCACTAGTCCACAAAACAGGGGGCAACAACCTGCTAGTTCTGGTCATCATTCACAACCTGTTTCACCTGCATATTTTGTCCCTCAGGGTCCAATGTCATATCCGTATCCCTGCTATTACATGCCTCAGCCAAATCCAGTTCAAGTTCCTACTGCACAACATCAACAAGCATTACCTGAGCCTCTACCATCTCATTCACAACTCATCACAGCTTCTTCACCCCTGGTAATGTTGACTGGAGCAGTTTACCAGATGATCTCTCTGGTACTAAGCAATTATTACTGATGATGGTCAATATGGTGGTGAACATCCTTTTGGGAATCTAGCTCTCATGGCCTGGAATCTACTGAGGGTTCTTGCTCCAATGCATCTCTTCACAGGTAACCCAGTATCTTCTGAGGCTAAGGCCAAGCTTTGTTCTGAATCTTGCATAGATGCATTTGTCTCTATTAGAGAAGCAAATGTAGCTGTAATTAATCAAAATCTAGAGCTTGAGCAAACTATTTCCAAAAGAAAAGCTGAATACGAGTTTGTCCTTAAGGACAAAGATGATGAGATTTATAAGCTTAAATGCCAATTAAATGATGAAAAGACTAAGCTAGAGGTCATTCTTGAGAACCATAAGGAACTCAAAGAAAAACTTGCAGTTACCCAAGTTGAGTGTGACCGCTGGGTGTCATCCTGCAAGGATTTGAAATGCGGCTCAGTAAGCAATCTGCTTCGAATGTGAAGTTTGGAATTGGTTATAACCATATTGCACCTCCAACAGATTTTACTCCAAAACCAATAGTAAAATCTGAAAGTGAAAGCAATCTCCAAACCACATTATCAGGTGCATCATTCATAAGTGATCTTCCAAAATCACAAGATGAAATAAGGGTTGATACCTCAGCAAGTCAATTGGCTGATGGGTTAACTACTGATAAGCACATGAAGCTGAGTATTTTAGATGTTGTCCCTCAAAGTAACTTAAGTACTGAAAGAGCAAGTTACAACAACTGAAAAGCATCTCAAATCAGCTGAAAAAATGGATTAACAACTGCTGACAATAAACAGCTGAAGAACAATTCTTCAGTTGTTACAGATTCTTCAGTACTGAACAAAATTACTGAAAGGAGGAAAGTACTAAAGAGCACACCTTCAGTAGTTTCCTCATCAGCAGTTGATCAATCCAAGATGAAGAATAAGCCATGTGAAATATGTGGTAAATTCATTCATCTTTCTGATGAATGTTGGTACAGAAAGGGTTCCAAACTCAACAGAGATAAGCTCATTAAAATCCAGATGGATGAAATGAAAACTGAGTTCGAGACCAAGTTTGTACTGCAATCATTCCATTGTGATAAACCCAAGCCTTCAACCAAATTAAAAAGAAGGATAAGGTTAATCACAAAGCAGCTGATGGTGCTCCTCATGATAACATCAGACTAGGTCTGTTAATTTTAAGGAGGAAATGGTGGATCACAGGAACTCATCAAACACACGTACTGATAGGTCACAAGAGCTGAAAGCTTTGGAACAATCAGACACAACTTGTTATGATGGTTCAACATTTGTTGGGGAGAGTTAACCAATTAGATGCACCTGTGATCAAATCACTGAAAAGGCATTCCAAGCCCAAATCCAAGGAATCCATTTCAGCATCATCTCCTCCTTCAGCTGTTAATCATAAGAAACAAGTTATGGTTGCATCTGTTGATGAAATAGACCCAAAACCAAAAAGGTTGGGTCTCAAAATCTAACTAGTTTTCTTTCATGCAGGGTTCTTCAACATGCCAAAGGAGCATCTGGTATGTGGACAGTGGAGGATCTATGCATATGACTGGGAACAGTTGTCTTCTTAATGCCTACTCTCAAGGAAAGAAGGGATTTGTTTCATTTGGAAATGATGCCAGAGGTTACATCATTGGGAAAGGATATGTGTCTAATGGACAAATCAGGTTTGATGATGTCAACCATGTGGAGAAGCTCAAGTACAATCTGCTGAGTGTCAGTCAGATGTGTGATAAAGGGCATGTTGCACTTTTCACAAGCCAGAACTACAGGATTCTGTCTTCCCAGTTCTGAGGCTGATTGATAGGTAATGGATGGACATACTCCTGAAGGCCAACAGGATTGGAAGAGTGTATGCCTTGGATTTGTCAAAGAAGATTGATTTGAAGGGTCATCCATGCCTATTCTCCAAAGCCTCTCTTCAGGAATCTAAACTATGGCATAGAAGGCTGGGTCATGTTAATCTCAGAAACATGAACCAGCTGATCCAAAATCGTTTAGTGAGAGGTTTATCAACAAAGGAGTTCCACTGTGATGAAGCCTGCACTGCTTGTTTGAAAGGAAAACAACATAAACTCTCATTCCCTCCCATTGAAGAACCTAAGTCCATTGCCTGCTTGCAGTTACTGCACATGGATTTATTGGTCCTGTGAGAGTGATGAGCATGGCAAAGAAGAAATACTGTCTGGTAATTGTGGATGATTACTCCAGATTCGTATGGACTTTCTTTCTACATCCAAGGATGAGGTTGCTCAGAAGATTGTAAACTTTGTGCTGTATGTTGAGAAGCAGTATTCCCTATCAGTAAAGTGTATAAGGAGTGACAATGGTACTGAATTCAGAAACCATACATGATGATTTTTATCTTTCAAAAGGAATCAAAAGGCAGTTTAGCATCTCAAGGACTCCAGAACAAAATGGAGTAGTGGAGAGAAAGAACATGACTTTAATTGAAGCCGCAAGGTCCATGTTGGCTCACTCTGGTATGCCTTTGACCTTTGGGCTGAAGCTGTCAATACAGCTTGCTATGTGCAGAATAGAGTGTTAGTAAATTAGAGGTGATGAAGACTCCATATGAAGCTCTACATCATTGGCTCCTTTGATTTCATTCTTCAGAGCCTGGATGTCCCTGTTTCATTCTCAACACAAAGGGTCACTCCACAAATTTGATCCTAAGGTGGATGCAGGGTATTTTGTAGGTTATTCATCCACTTGCAAGGCTTACAGAGTCTTCAACTGCAGAACAAAGATAGTTGAAGAAACCTTGCATGTGAAATTCAATGAATCTCCTAAGGATAAAATTCCACAAAACCCTGTGGAGTTGTTTGATCTGTACATACTGCAATATGCTCCTTATCAAACTCCAGCTGTTGCAGATCATGGGCATAATCATCTTCTGCAGCAAGTCTTCCACCTGGTGGTACTGAAGATGATGATGATATCAGTACTCACCTTTTCAAGTTCAGTGACCAACTGCCTGAGTCTGCTAAACTTGATGTTCCTGTACCTTCAGCAGCTCCATCCACAACAAATGCTGATGAGATTTCTGATTCCTCAACATCGTGTGATTTGCCATCTAATACTTGGTTTCAAGAATCTGAATCAACATCTGATGATGCTGAACCGGCTACAAACACTTGCACTGATCTTATTGTGCACCAAGAGCTGAAGAATCACCCCATGTCTCAAATCATTGGTGGTATCAATGGCGTCTCAACCAGAAGTCAATTGTAAACTTGTGCTTCTATGCTCTCTTCATCAGTTAGCAAGAGCCAAAGAACTATCATGTTGCTTTGAGAGACAATGGATGGGTGGAAGCCATGCAGCTTGAGCTACTTCAGTTCAAGAAACAGCAAGTGTGGGAACTAGTTCCTCTACCCCCAGGTAAGTGTGCAATAGGCACTAAATGGGTGTTTAGGAACAAAACAGATGAAAATGGGCTTATTGTTAAGAACAAGGCCAGACTGGTTGTTCAGGGGTTTTCACAAGAAGAAGGTATTGATTATGATGAGACCTTTGCCCCTGTAGCTAGACTGGAGGCAATTAGATTGTTCCTAGCCTATGCTGCATTTCACAATTTTAAAGTTTTTCAAATGGATGTTAAAAGTGCATTTTTATATGGTAAAATAAAAGAAGAAGTTTATGTATGTCAACCACCAGGTTTGAGGATAATAAACATCCAGATGGGTATACAACTTGATAAGGCTCTTTATGTTGTTGAAACAAGCTTCTAGAGCCTGGTATGAGACATTATCAAATTTCTTCTTCAAAATAATTTCACTAGAGATCCATAGATAAAAATTTATTCATTAAGAAGGTGAATCAGCATAAGTTACTTGTTCAAATTTATGTTGATGATATTATTTTTGCATCCTCTGATCCCCAGTTGTGTGATGACTTTACCAATTTAATGCATAAGAAGTTTGAAATGAGTGCAATGGGAGAATTACAGTTCTTTCTAGGATTGCAAATCAAGCAAAAGGCTGATGGGACTTTCATTCATCAGTCTAAATATACAAAAGATCTTTTGAATAAGTTTCATTTACAAAGTTATAAGCCCTGTTCTACTCCCATGTGCAACACCACACAATGGATGCAGCAGATCAGAAAGGTAAGGCTGTTGATGAAACACTTACAGATGTATGATTGGGTCCTTGATGTACTTAACAGCTTCTAGACCAGATATCATGTTTGCAACGTGTGTTGTGCTAGATTTCAGGCTCTCCTAAAGAGTCTCACTTGATTGCAGTCAAAAGGATCTTTAGATATCTGCAAGGTACACAATCTCTAGGTTTATGGTATTCCACTGGACACTCTTGCAAATTGGTTGCTTTTTCTGATAGTGACTATGCAGGATGTAAGTTAACCAGAAAGTCAACTTCTGGTGGATGTCAATTCCTAGGCAACTGTTTGATTTCTTGGCAGAGTAAGAAACAAACATCTGTTGCTACATCCACTACTGAAGCAGAGTACATTGCTGCTGCAAGCTGTACTTCTCAGGTACTCTGGCTTCAGAACCAACTTTTGGATTATGGCATTACAGAGACTAAGACTCCATTATAATGGACAGTGTTTCAGCTCTTTGCATTGTCAAGAATCCTGTCCAGCACTCTAGGACCAAACATATAGAGATCAGACATCATTTTATTAGGGACTGTTTTGAAAAAGGTCTGATTGATCCAAAGTTTGTGCCTAGTGCTGATGAGCTTGCAGACATTTTACTAAGCCTTTGGATAGTTCGACTTTCCAAAACCTAGTGTTAAGGCTTGGTATGCTGCAGCTAGAATAAGTGATAACTACTGATGATCTCAGTAAATAAGTACTGATGATCATTGTAACCATATCACAAATAAGTACTGATTCTGTTACAAGAACTGATACAGTCAGAACTATTAATATAAGTACAAACAGATAAGTACTGACGTCTTATGAAACAACTGAAAATAGCCAAAAAGACTGATGAGTAAGTGTTGAGGACAGTATGAAACAACTGAAAAGCTGAATTGACAAAAACTACTGATGAGAATTTTCTCTTCAGTTGTTTCTAAAACTGCTGCTTCATCTTAAACAACTGATGACAAAACCACGTCTTCAGTAGTTTCACAACTACTGATGACTAACACCACGTCGTCAGCTGTTTACAACAACTGATGACAAAACTATGTCTTCAGTAGTTTCACAACTACTGATGACTAACACCACGTCGTCAGCTATTCCAACATCTGAAGCTAAACCATGGTCTTCAGTATTTTTATAACTACTGATGCCTACAACCAAGACTTCAGTTGTTTCAACCTCTGAAGGTTAATACCACGTCATCAGTCGCTTAAAACTACTGATGACTCATACCAAACCCTTCAGTTGCTTTATAACCCATACCCTATAAATACCTTGTCTTACAGAGCTTCATCATCTCAAACCTAATGTTCAAAAACTCAGAACCCTCTCACATCAATGGCGAACATGAAGCTTAAACCACGACACAACTGTGTTGCTTACCTTACCAAATCATCCTTCTGGACAAAGTTTGACAATGCCATTGATCTAATGATCAACTCTCCATACAAAACGGCTTTCCTTCTAAATCCTACCATTCATGCCGAATCCCTCCAACAGTTCTGGACGAACGTCACCCTCGTCACTGGGGAGAATGACACCGACTCTCTCCAGTCGTTCGTCAACAATCGTCAGGTGGTCATCACTCCAGAAATCCTTCAAAACCCTACAACTGGATGATGCCACTTTTCCCACTGGGTATCCAAAGGGCACCACTGATCTATCATTTGCCCAAAATGGATGCCAGGGTAACCTTAGTGCCTCTACTATCCTGAAGAAGCATTTCCATGATGTGGAACGACTAATTTTCACATGGTGAATGTATGCTTAGCTCCTAAGACTTCTTCTTGGGATCAAATGTCGACGAGGTGGCAGCAGGTATTATTCTCTATCCTTGACCAACAACATTTAAATTTTTCTGAAATGTTATTTCTTGAACTCAAGGATATGGCCTCCAAGCCTATAGCTAACCGATGGATATTATATCCTCGGTTCCTAATGGCCATTATAGTAAACCAGCTGAAAGCTGACGGACTTGTTGGCCTTGGAGTCCCTGCCACGGCTGTATTGCCTGAAGTATACTCCTGGCACAACTCAGACCAGTCACTCAAACTGGCTGCCAAACTGCGAAAACCCACGCAGCTGGAACCCACAGCCACCACCTCCAAATCCTTTGTCCCCACCAAACCCAAACACAAGAAAACCAAAAAGGCTGCTCAGGGAAATGAGTACCTGAGGATGCCCCTGCAACACAAACGCAGGTTATATCTACTGGTCATAACCCCCCAGTAGATACACAGACTCACTCACCCTCAACTGCTCAGGTTTCCTCTCAACAGGAGCCTGTAGCAACCATCTCTGGGGCACCTATACATCTGGAACCTTCCTCACTTGAGGAGGTTGCCATTGAAACGCACCATTCTCCCGGGCATACTGCCTTCACACCCTCTCCCACTGCAACCGCCCCCCAAAGTCCTACCATCATGATTGCCAAAGTGCTGACTAGTTGCGCTTCCTCCCCTCCCCAGATACCAATCACAACTGGGATAGCCCCAACCATTGCGGGGGAGGACCAGGTGTTTCTGACACCCCACAGCACAGGGGTTACCATATTCAATCTCTAGGTGTAGAAATGAAGATTCGAATTTCTGGTGAGGCTACCACTTCTCCTACTTCAGCAAATGATCAGGATGAATTTGGTAGTGTCCATAAGACCTCACCAGAGGCAACTGCCAATGAAGGACATGGTCCTGAGGCAGGAAGTCCCCAATACCATGACCAAGGGGCACATGCTACTACTGATCTACACTCAGAGCATGTTCATCCTGATGTTGGATTCTATGTGCCCAAGACACATAGAATATTGATGCGGTTAGTACGTTATGATCCAAGTCGGGTTATACCCAATAACAAGCTTAGCAAACACAATTAATAATTTAATTAATGATGTGATCATGCAATTAAATATTTACACCATTTAGAAAATGAGTTTTCTAAATAAATTGCATATGAAGTGGAACAAATTATGAGGATAATTTGTTGAGGGTTTATTGTTATTTTGTTATTTAAAGGGTTTAAATAACACAAATAACATGAGAGTATACTTTAATTAAATTGTTTAATTAGAGAGACATGTCACATTAAATATGTCTAGTAAATGACTTATTTTATATGTGACAAAAAGGCTTATTAACAAGAGTGTGTATGTATGTTATAAGAGGAGGGAAAACCCATTTTGGAGGGGCAATTTTCGGCCGCCCCATTTGGCTTTGATTGACCCTTTTTATTTGAAAACTAAAGACACACTCTACAAGCTTGACACACTACTCAAAATCTGATCTATCACATATGCAAGCAACACAAACACAACCCCTCTCTCTCTCTCTACACCTCTCGAAAGGCGACAGGGTGTAGGAGCAAAATTTTCAGGTTTTTGAGTTGTTTTGGTGTGCTCTCCCTAGCAAGAGTGGTGTTTACTACAAGGGCTTGGTGTATACAAGCTTGAGTGTTTCTTCCTTGAAGTTTTGGCCGATTCACAAGCATTTTCAACCTATTCTTGGTCGACAACTTTGGCTGGAACAAGGTAGTAATCACAGCTCATTGAAGCTGTGATTTTATGTTGCTTAACTTGTGTTTAATAGCTTGTTCATTCACATATTTAAGATCCTTTGTTTTGGGTTTGCTTTATACATTCAAATGGTCACCTAAAGAACATATTTTCAGCTTATAAGTAAGTCAATAATATGTTGATATTCCGCTGCGTTTTCAGTGAGTTTAATGGGTTAAACTTAGTTTTATGTTCTTGCAAACCCATCAATGGCATCAAGAGCCGGTTATGTGGATAACTTGCTTGTACTTGTTCTTTAAAATCGGTTTTAGAAGATTATTATCAACCTATTAGAGGCTGATTTTGGCTGATTTTGTAAACCCCAAATCTTTCATAGTTATATCTTCATGCTTGTGATTAAACTTTGAAAGATGGAAATGTCAATTGGTTGATAATGTTGGATGTTGTTTGTTTGGACAAACAAACCCAAATTTTCAGTTTATGTTGGTGAAAATTTTGGGTTTGATGGGGTTTATTTAGTTTGTTGAATGATGTTTATGATTGTTCTCTTGATAGTGCATAACCTAGCTTTTGGCCTTGTGTTGTTTGGATGATTGGAATGGTTGTTTTATTCATTCAATTGGGTTGTAATGTTCATCTTTATTATTTGGGTTGTAATTATTTATTCATTGGTTATGTAATTAATAGATTAGGTGCATTTCTTTTATTAGAAAAATGTATTAGGATAAATTTTTGTAATAGGAAGATGCACAAGATCAAGACCCAAGATGGACATCAAAGACATGGAACTTGAAGCATATGGATGCAAGTTCAAGTGGGGGCCTATGATGACCTCAATTTTGTGTTGATTTCAACCCTTAGGAAAGACCAAATGACCACACTTGTGATGGCAAACAAGTTGGTCACAATAGTAGCTATGGTTATGCACATTATGGTTGTTTATGTTTATGCTTGTTTGTATGTTTGTTATTTGATTGTATGGTTGATATTTTGATATGCATTACAAACTAATTAACAAACTTAACAAGCTATAAAAATGATGGTTCTTAATCATTAAAAGGTGATAAAATGTTATTAAAATGATTTAATGATTTTAAAGATTAAAATAGGTTTTAATCAAAGGAACAAAGGGTACCTTGTATTTGAAAGCATGCAAATACAAGTACAAAGGGTTTTCTAAACTAAATTATGATATCTCTAAACATTTGGAAACAAGATCAACACCGTCCTTTTAGATAGCACTTGAGTCACTTGGGAAATCTTAGTGGGATAAAGGTCACCTAACCACTTTGAGGGAACTTATGACTCAAGGTGAGAATGCCATATTCATGGGATAAAGGTCACCTAAACACTCATTTTGGCAAACTCACACGTGTGTGTAAGTAGGATGTCTTGATTTGCAAACCATGTTAAATGGATCACCTACAATATGGTTTCCAAATGGTGTTGATGGGATCAACATGCCGACTTTACACACGATGTTTAAAGTCGATCCCATACCTCTAGAAGTTGTAAATGGTTGCAACCGTCAATTGTTGACCACCTTATGAATTTAAATCGTGGATAAAGGTCACCTAACCACAATTTAAATGTAATGTGGGTTCTAGACTTTAATAAAAAAATGACCTTAAAAGGCATTAATTATTAAGATAGCAATATCGAAAATACTAAAATAGATCTTTGTTAAATTTTGTAGATGGCCACCAACAATGAAAATCACGATAACTCATCCGCGTCAAACCAATCATTACGAGCGATCCTCCAAAAGGAACGTCTAAATCATAACAACTTTATTGATTGGTATCAAACTTGAGAATCGTTCTCAAGCAAGAGAGAAGATCATATGTTTTAGACGACCCTATCCCCGATCAACCTACTGAGGATGACGAGGAGGCCTACAACGATTGGCTCAAGTACACTGAGGACTCTGTCCAAGTGTCTTGTCTCATGCTAGCGAGCATGACTCCGGATCTCCAAAAGGAGTATGAACATCACGGAGCATATGTGATACCCAGCTGAAGGTGATCATTATGTTAGGTTGGACTCACTTTAGTATAGATGTTTACTTTACATTGTAATAGGACTTTTGTTAGTTTCATTTGTATTTTGTTTGTAATAGCAGTTTTGGCAGTCCAGCGAAACTGTGAGCGAATCTATACATTCGCTCACAGTTTGTTGTTTTGGTTTAACCGGCGAACTTGTGTTCTGCCGGGCGAAACTATAGTTTCGGCATGACAGTTTCGCTGGTAGCGAAACTGTCAGCGAATCTATGATTGCTATATATACTATTGTCATTTCACTTTGTACGGCAAGCTTGCAAAACCCTAATCGTGGAATTTTGTTGCAAGCTACCATTTCTAAGCAGTACTTCATTGAAATACAATTGTGCTTGTTGTTATTGAGTGAGTTTGTTCATTTGAGTACCAATTATGTCTTGATTCATCATATCACTTCTCAATTGTTGTTATTTGGATTGTGTGTTTGATATTGATCAAATTATCCTATCAATTGTACTGTTCATCGATCACATGGACCAACAGTATGGTATCAGAGCCTTAGTGCTCTTGATTTGTTGAGTTTTTGTGGTTTTGGTCAATATCTAGTTTCAATCAATTTTCATTGGATTATCAGCTGTTTTTGGCATGGAAATTGATTGGATTATGCTTGTTCTTGATTGAGGAAGATTCTACAATCATCAGATCTCAAATTCATTGAGATTTGGATGATTTCAGATTGATTTTGAGGTGAAAAAGGGTTTTGAGATCGACCAGCGAAATTACTATTCTTACAGCGAAACTGTCATCTTCATTCAGCGAAATTATGAGTTATTTTGGATCAGAAGTTGTTTTCTAGAGTTTCAGCGAAAGTATTCCCTTGAACGAAAGTTCATTAGTGTTTTTGACCAATCATCAAGCGAAATTGCTGCCGAATCTATTTTTGAACGAAAGTTCAAGCTTGTTTCCTGTGAATTTAGCAGCGAAACTAAGCAATTGTTGTCTCTGTTCAAGTGAAAGTGCTGCTGAAATTGCAAGCGAAAGTGTCTGTTTTTGCGAAAGTATCTGCGATAGTATTGTTTCAGCAAAACTGTTAGCCAAGTCACCTCTTTCAGCGAATTTGTTAGTGAATTTGTCAGCGAAATTATCAATTTTTCTGCCGAAACTGTCATGTCGAAATTAACTACTCTTACACTTGCGGATCTTGAAAGTGTTGCTCCTAATAGACCTCCAAGACTCATTAATGGAGATAATTTTGAAGATTGGAAGAGATGTCTCAAAGCTTTCTTTTTCTACATAGATCATAATCAATGGGAATCGATTATTTCAGGTCCTCATATACCTACGGTTACGGTTGGTGATGTCGTTTCTCAGAACAAAGACCCATCTTCTTATACTGAAAGAGATCTGAAACTTATTGATCGTGATCAAAAAGCTTTTGGTGCTCTAACTCTCTGCTTGGCTCCAGATATCTACAATCGTTTTGCAGAGCATAAAAATGCTAAATCTCTTTATGATGCTCTCTGTGAATTCTATGATGGGAATGCAGATCTGGTGAAAGACAAGAGTATTCAAGCTGAAAAGGAGTTCAATTCGTTTGTAGGATACAAGAATGAAAGTTTGACAGATCTGACAAATCATTTCTTAACTGTCTCAAGCACTCTGAAGAAGTATGATGAAAGACTCTCCAACAGTGAACAAGTTAACAGGCTTCTCGATTCTCTTCCACCACAGTGGAGTCTTCAAGTGAGGATGCTCAAACAAGAAAGAGGTTTTACAGATTATAAGCTGATGGATATCATTAACAAGTTGAAATCTTTTGAGTTGGATATGAAAAGAAGAGAATTTAACCAGACTATGATGCCCACATCTGGTTTTTCTCAAAATGCTGCTTTGTTGTCATCCGCTGCAAACTCTCACATTCAAAATCCAATTCTAGGAGGGAGCAATACAAGTAATTTCTCGAGTGGTAGTAATCATGTTGGAAAAGAATTGGGAAATTCTAAGGTGAATGCTGAAACTTCAATTTCATCTGAAACAATGGCTCTTTTGGAATGTTTGTTCAGAGCTATGAAGCTCTTGTTGCTGGTGAATTGAAAGGTAAAGGAATGACTATGGAGGATATGTATCAGGTTGATCCTGATGATTTAGAAGAAACTGACATTCAATGGCAAATGGCGATGTTAACTTTAAGAGCCAGGAGATTCATGGAAAGAACAGGAAGAAAGAACTTTGGTGGTCAATCATCTACCTCAAAACTAGGATTTGATAAGTCAAAATTGAGGTGCTTTAACTGTAAACAATTGGGACATTTTAAACGTGAATGTCCATTACCAATTGTCACAGATCCTAGTAACATGGAGTACCAAGATTGACAGCAGAGAAAGAAAAGGAAGAAGGAAATTCAAAAAAGGAGTTAGCTTTGATCTCAAACTTTGACTGGAGTGTGGAGGTGGAAGAAACAAGATCTGATATTAATCACGCGTTAGTTGCTGAGGTTGTGGAAAGTGATGAGATGGAAGTTGATAAAGATGGATTTGTGCTGTTCAAGGAATTCAAAGGAACAAATGAATCTTCAGTAAAGGAGAAAGAAGAGAAGGCAGATGGAGAGGAGAAAGAGGAAATTACAGGTTCAGATGAAGAAAGGAATTCAAAAGCTGCGAAAGGAAAAGAGAAGGATGATGCGGCCATACTGTTGAGGAAAGGAAATCAAGTACTCCAACATGCATGTGCGATAAAGCTTTAGCTGCCGAAAGGATGGTAATGGGACTTCCTTATGAGGGATCCTCTTCAAAGATTGTACACAGTCTGTGGCATGTTGATAGCGGATGTTCCAAGCATATGACGGGATTAAAGGATTTGTTGACCAATTATCGGATTATAGATGGAGGATATGTGGCATTTGCTTGAAATAAGAAGGGTGGAAAAATGATTGGACAAGGAGAAGTTACCAATGGTTCTCTTACTCTAGAAAATGTCAACCATGTTCCTGAATTGGCTTTTAATCTCTGAGTGTCTCTCAATTTGTGATAAAGACATTCATGTTCTATTTAAATCTGATGAATGTTTATTTTTAAAATCAACGATAGCTATTCCGGAGGATTTAGTTCTCATGCGTGCTCCAAGGAAACATGATACATATCTTCTTGATATGAATTCAAATGAGTCAAAGACTACTGCAACTTGTCTTCTCTCAAAAGCATCAACCTTGAGTCACTCTTGTGGCATCGTCGCTTAGGCCATGTCAATTTTAAGATAATTAATAAATTAGTCAAGAACAATCTTGTTAGAGGACTTCCTTTAAAAGATTTTCTGTTACTGAAAAATGCATGGCATGTGCCAAAGGGAAACAACATAAGAAACCTCATAAGCCCAAACTTTTAAATAGCATATCAAGTCCTCTTGAGTTGTTACATACTGATTTATTTGGGCCAATTAGTGTTAAATCAAATGCTAAAAAATCTTGTTGTCTTGTTGTTACAGATGATTTCTCACGTTATTCATGGGTGAGGTTTCTTGCCCACAAAAGTGAAGTTGCAGAGGAATTGCAGAAATTAATCATTTCTATTGAAGCAGTCAGTAAGCGAAGAGTTATGGGATTAAGAAGTGACAACGGCACTGAATTTAAAAATCAGATTCTTGATTCATTTTGTGCTCAAAAAGGGATTGTGAGACAATTTAGTGCTGCAAGAACACCCCAGCAGAACGGTATTGCAGAAAGAAAGAATCGCACTCTTGTGGAAGCTGCTTGTACAATGTTGATAGAATCCTCATTACCCATTATTTTCTGGGCTAAAGCTGTTAATGTGTATCTTATGTTCTAAACAGGGTGCCAATTGTGAAAGATAAAATGAAGACTCCTTATGAACTTTTTCATAAGAGGAAGCCACTAATTGATTTCTTTCGACCATTTGGATGTTCTGTACTCTTCTGAATACTCAATCTCAAAAGACAAAATTTGGTGCTGTTTCTAACGAGTGTTATTTTGTTGGATACTCTTCTTCACAAAAGGCGTACCGAGTTTATAACAAGAGAACACGTATTGTTCAAGAGTCATTCTATGTTGATTGGCAAGAATCCAATCCTTCTGAAGTGAAATATGAACCTGCATGGTTCTTTGACTCCAATACTGTGTTCAATTCATTTAATTTGCCAGTTTTCGATGATGATACATCAATTCCAAGTACTCAAACGAATATTATTCCATCATCTCCATCGTCTGTTCCATCCATCCGCTAGTAAATGATGCTGTTTCACTGATGTCAGCTCATCGTCTCCAATGCCTGATCAAGCTCCATTATCTGATTCTTTATCTCCTACATCTCCTAACTTACTGATTCCACACCTGTCATTGATACACCTTCATCTAATCTTTCTCCGGACATGGCTGATACTTCTTCAACTATCTTTCCTTCTTCAATGATTACAAAACTTTGAAAGATCATCCGCTCGATAATGTGATTGGATCTGATTCTGATGGTGTTCGCACGCGAAGTCAATCTGGTCTGATTAATGTTTGTCTTTTCTCATGCTTTATTTCTCAAATTGTTCCAAAAAATGTTCATGCTGCTCTACAAGATCCTTGTTGGGTAGAATCTATGCAATTGGAACTTCAACAGTTTAGAAAGCTTCAGATTTGGACCTTAGTTGATTTACCTCCCACAAATATCCAATTGGTACAAAATGGGTATTTAAGAACAAACCAGATGATCGGGGTGTGGTGGTGCGCAACAAATCTAGACTTGTAGTGCAAGGCTTTGCTCAAGAAGAAGGAATTGATTATACAGAAGTCTTTGCTCCAGTTGCTCGTCTTGAAGCAATCAGAATATTTCTTGCTCATGCTGCTCATAAACAATTCAAAGTTTACCAGATGGATGTGAAATGTGCTTTTCTCTACGGAGACATTGATCAGGAGATATATGTGTGTCAACCACCAGGCTTTAAAGATCCTGATTTTCCTGATAAAGTGTATAAACTTGATAAATCTTTGTATGGTCTTCATCAAGCACCCAGAATCTGGTATGAGACTCTTACGCAATATCTTCTAAGCAATGGTTACTCTCGTGGTACCATTGATATGACCTTATTTAAAGAGAGGTGAATGGTGAAATGATCTTTGTTCAAGTGTATGTCGATGATATTATTTTTGATCTACAAACTCTCAATTGTGTAGAGAGTTCGAAGAAGTGATGAGCCAAAGGTTTGAAATGAGTATGATGGGTGAAATGTGTTTCTTTCTTGGATTGCAAGTTGAACAACAGACAGAAGGAATTTTTATTCATCAAGAAAAGTACATTAAGATATTCTAAAGAAATTTAAGATGGATGATGCGTCTACTGAGATGACTCCTTTTACTGCTCAGACATGTCTAACTCCGGATGAAATGGAAAACCAGTTGATCCTCATCTTTTTTGGTCTATGATTGGCTCTCTCATGTATCTTACTGCAAGTCGTCCTGATATCACTTTCGCTGTTGGTTACTGTGCTAGATATCAGTCGGCTCCAAAGGAATCTCATGAGAAAGCTGTCAAACGAATATTTCGTTATCTCAAAGAATCGTCTCATCTCGGGTTGTGGTATCCGTATGGTGGAAATTTTGATTTACATGCTTACTCTAATAGTGATTCCAATGGTTGCAGGTTAAACAGAAATCTGTGTCTGGAGGTTGTCAATATTTGGGAAATTGTCTGGTATCCTGGCAGAGCAAGAAACAAACTACTGTTTCTCTTTCTATAGGGGACTGAATATATTGCTGCCTCCAGCTGCTGCTCAAGTTCTCTGGATCCAACATCAAATGATTGATTATGGCATTAATTTCCTTCATACACCTTTATTCTGTGACAATGACGCTACCATTGGAATTGCTAAAAACCCCATTCATCATTCCCGCACAAAGCATATGAAACACGAATCCATGCTATTCGTGATGCTCAAGAGAAGGGTTTCATTAATATTATATCCATCGCTACAAAAAATCAAAAGCTGATCTTTTCACAAAAACATTTGATAAACCTCGTTTTTATGAATTGATTTCTATGCTTGGGTTAATATCTTTTTAAATTTTTTTTCATTTTCTATTTCTTTATTAAAAAAAATATATTATAATATAAATTTATAACAAACAATAATAATTATTTAAAATGAAAATTCATTGATAATAATTGAAATATGAAAATAAAAATTTGGGGGAGTAATATCATTATTCTGAGATTGGAATTTAACATGAGAAATGATTGTATATTCTCTAAAAATTTTATTTACATGACCCGTACTTCTATGAGAAATGATAGTAACTGTTACTGGATTCTGTTTCACATTTAAAAAAGGAAATGGATCAGATTCTTAACGATATGCTTGATAGACTCTGCCTGACGAATGAAGTAGACATCAGCTTTTTGATTAAATTAAACTTTATGCTTAAGAATGTCTGGATTTACTCAATTGTTTTGGATTGCACAAAAACTGAGTCCTGACAAAAATTGGATTGAGAATGAATCTTTCGTTCATTTTGCTTTGTTTTGTTATCATCCTCTGCTGGTAATTTTAGTGTCAAGATGTCTTGTGTCTGTGCTTATCTCCTCTGCTGTACGTGAGTACTGACCTGGAGTGATGATCTCCTCTGCTGTACGATAGTACTGACCTGGAGCTCTCATCAGCACATGTTCAAATGGTTATCTCCTCTGTTATACGTGAGTATAGATCTGGAGCTCTCACCATTTTGATATAATTATGTCAAATCATCTTATCGATGAATTTCTCTCAGAATGAAATATTCTGTTGATAATCATTTGCACACTAATTCACAAACCTTGTTCTTTGAAGATTGATTCATAATTCAAGAAATCCTAAGGTTGGGTGATGGTTTTTTTTCCAAATGATTGTGGGGTCTTGCATTTTAAAGCATCTAATCGAACCTTAATGAATCATAAGCTGTTGTTCGAAAAGGATAAGGCATGAGTTTAAGTGGACAATTATATCAGCAATCGTTATTGATTTGTTCTAATTTCAGTTGTTTCTGTGCAGATTGTGATCAGATCTTGTATTCAGTATGATCTTATGACTGGTAGATGATTTTTTGATCATCTTTATGTTCTAAAATATTTAGAGAATGTGATCTCTGATTATTTTAGATCTCATTATTAGATGTGCTTCCTTTAAGTATTATAATTTAAAAAAAATAATAAAAAAAATAAAAAAATAAAATAAAATAATAATATAATAAAATAAAAGGTGCGAAAGTATTCTTTCGCTAATAATTCGCAAAGCGAAACTGCAATTTCGCTAGGTTGGCTAATAAGTTGTTAATCATTACCTCCTAGCGAAATTACAGTTTCACTGGGCGAAACTGTAAATTCGCCAGACGAATTTATAGTTTCGCTGTCTGCGAAACTATTTGCTATATAAGTCATGTTTGCGAATTTTCTCTCATAATTTCGCACAATCGCTCAGTTTCACTTTTAGGGTTTATCCGTAACTTTTAAGGCGATTTTGACTTGTGTTTGTGATTTGGTCTGATTTTTCGTGAGATTCACTTCGTATGTGAGTTTCGAACACTGATTCACTTTCTAATCTGGATTAAATAGTCTATTCTTAAGTTATCTAGATTGTGTCTCTTCGGTGGTTTCGCTGTTCGTTCAGCGAAACTACTAATTTCTCTGCGAAATTGAACGAAAGTTCACATCTTTTCTGCGAAACTGTAAAGTTATGTTGTCCGAGCAAACTTAACAGTTTTGCCATATCTTCTCTAATTTCGCAATGACTGATCTTTAATTTACACAGTTTTGCTTGTATTTTCTTATGTCAACGAAACTAATTTGTAATAGCGAAACTAAATTAATATTTGGTGAAACTAATTGCGAAACTACTTTAATTCATTCTAATCTTGTCGAAACTATTTTTTGTTTTGCGAAAATAACAAGTTTCAATGAGCGAAATTATAGTTTCGCTTGTCGAAACTGTTTGTTTTCCTTGTCGAAATTGTCTTTGATTTAGCGAAACTATCATGTCTTAGTGAGCAAAACTATTGTTTCGCTTGCCAAATTGATTGTTTCTTTTGTTTTTGTTTTATTTTCTTAATTTTTGTATTTCTTATTCAAATTTATTTGTTGTTCTTCTCAGGTTATCATGGCGAATCTCAAGTTTGATGAGGAATAACATCACTGCCATATTAGACGATACTCTTCCAAAGGCGGCCGGATTTCGTGACTGCATTAGATGGCTTCAGAGATCACCCATGCATATGCTATCTCACACTCACCCACTATCTATGATCTTAATATTAGAGATTTTTGGAGATCAGCAGAATACAACACTGGAGGAGATGTACAGAGAATCACAGCTAGAGTGATTGATCATGATATAACTATTACTGCTGAGAGCGTGTCGAGGATTCTTAGACTAGAAGATGATACTGGTGATGAAGTGGATATGACGGAGTCTGAAGTATTCCAAGCTTTAGACAAATGGGGTATGAGGGACCAGCTTTTGGTTCGAGGAAGGAGATTAAAAGTCTTTTTTATCTAAGGAATGGAGATATATAGCTCATGTTTTTATTATGTGCTTAGATTACAGTAAGGGTGGATCCGATGGACTTAATTTGACTGGGCCAAAGCTATGGTTGATATGTTGTAAAGGGGAGAAAGCAAACATTGCTAGACTGATCTTTGCGTGTATGGCAGAGAATGTGAGGCTGTGAAGAAGGATAAATGGTTGTTATATCCTCGCTTTATTCAGATGATTATTGATGATCTTATTCCTGATGTTCCTAACATGTGAAGTCAAGAGATTAGTGCAGAGAACCCTCGGAATTTGCTGATTGTTGTGCTATCCGCCATGATTTCAGTGGTAAAATCACCCATCTCTGGGAAAATATGTACCCTCCAGAATGTTGGAATTATATCAGACGGGTCGATGAGTCTGAAAACAAAGGACTGAGGAAACAAGGGTGCAACAAGCTGATGCAGTAAGAAGAGAAAGAGATATGCAAAAGAGAAAGATTATGATTTTGAAGAAGAATATAGATGCACAAGCAGAGGAGATAAGGGTGGAGAAAGAACGGAGATCTAAAAGAAAATGACTTTGTTGAGCCTGAACGGAGATCAAAACATCGCGACACGAGGGTTTCACAGCAAGGAAAGAGGCTAGTGCTGGTCTTGATGAGGATGTTATTCGTAGTCTAAATACTTCATTGGCAATGAGTTGAGTATGATAAAGACTAAACTGACGAATCAGGAGATTAGGGAAAAAGAAGGATGAGGTAATTGAAGGAATGAAAAAGATGTTGGTTGACCAGAATAATTTGATAAGAGATTGTTTGAAGAAATTTCTCAGATGAAAGCTGCTGCGGCCTACCTAGTCAACTACTCACATCTGAGTTAGATGATATGACTGATATCTAAGTACTCATTCTTGAATGTGGGTACTCATCCAAGGTAGGAGAGGGCACTTCTGGAGCAGCTAATACTGAAGCAGGGGAACAAGAGATCCCAAGAGAAGCTGCTGGAAGAAATGAGGATGATGAATTTATTGAAGCAGGTTTGTTAACCTACAGTTTGATTTTGATAAGGATAGTGTGTGGAATGAAGAAGTGGTTGTTACTGCTACCACTGAGGGAATGTTGATGATAAGGAACAGGTTTGATTGATGAAGAAGAGGAGGATGAGCAATTGGTTGATTATGATTCTGAACCAGAGTTTTATGAAGTAGATGAGAGACCACTGGTGTATGTTGCTAAGAAGGGAGATGATGAAGCTGATGTGTTGAGTTGGATAAGAGTGACTGGGTGGTTAAAGGAGAAGGGGCTGAAGAACTTACTCCTTTGTTCAAAATATGGAAGGTTTAAGCAGGAAAGAGGCAGACAAGAAGATAATAAGTTGGTTTTATAATCCTAGTTTAAAGATGTTTATGATTAAAAGAAGAGGAGGTCATATCAGCTACATGCTCAAGAGGAAGGCTTTTAAGACCTTGCCCAATGGGATCTGAGAACGGTTGGCCACTTTGCCTTTGATTAATGCTCATTTAAGTGAAAAGGCAGTATTTCTTGAGAAGGTAATTAAAAATGGACTTAATGATAATTTTGAGTCATTGGATACATGAAGGCTGAACGAAAAAGATCAAAGAAAGATAAAGACTGGGAGACTGGCAAAGGGAGGATTGTTTTGAGAGTCAAACCACCAAAGACTGTAAACAGGGTAAGATTGGATGATCCTCTTCCCCAATGTTTACAAGACTTTGAAAAGTGGTTTTGTGATAATAACATTGGCGAGCGCGGTGATTAGAGCCAAACACGGAAAAGAGTTTAGGGTGTTTGACCCGATGGAATTATTCAGCTTCAGTGATGAAGATCTTTTGACTCTTTGTGAAAATCATATTAAGGCTGGGGCAGGAGAGGAAACACGAAAGAGGCAAGCTTGTTTATGAATGTGGCAAACAAAATAAGAGGAGTACGGGCGGAGGTAACAGAGTTTGGCTGAAAAGGTGAGAGCACAAGATGACTTTGCCATGGATTTCAAGACATGACCAGGCAGTTTGCTAGAGCTAGTGGTCATTCTGGGAAGCTGGTGATGAGGAAGGAATAACCTGGGAGGATAAGTGGCTGAAGCTTAACAGCAGCAGAGGAAACCGGAGCCGACGAGTCAAATCAAGAGAAGTGAAGATAGTGAGGTCCACCTAGGGGGAGTATTGAAGATCACGTTAGTTGGACTCACTTTGTATAGTGTTTACTTTACATTGTAATAGGACTTTTTGTTAGTTTCATTTTGTATTTTGTTTGTAATTAGCAGTTTTGGCAGTCCAGCGAAACTGTGAGCGAATCTATACATTCGCTCACAGTTTGCTATTTTGGTTTACCGGCGAACTTGTGTTCTGCCGGGCGAAACTATAGTTTCGGCATGACATTTCGCTGGTAACGAAACTGTCAGCGAATCTATGACTGCTATATATTATATTGTCATTTCACTTTGTACGGCAAGCTTGCAAAACCCTATCGTGGAATTTTGTTGCAAGCTACCATTTCTAAGCAGTTACTTCATTGAAATACAATGGCTGGTTGTTATTGAGTAAGTTTGTTCATTTGAGTACCCAATTATGTCTTGATTCATCATATTCACTTCTCAATTGTTGTTATTTGGATTGTGTGT
>CM046448.1:50309351-50604720 GCA_025506515.1 Flaveria trinervia | reverse complement strand
ACTGGTCCAGACGAACCCTAGCCGTCCAGAAACCTTCCAATCGTTCTCCAAGTTCATAGAACACATTAGATCGATTCCTTATCGATTTCTAACGTGGTTTTCAATCCCTGATTCATTCTTCTGTTCTCTTTATAACAATTCTCATTTTGTTTTAGTACTCGATTGCCTCAGTGCACAGACGTAAATCTTTTACTAGTTATCATTATGATCTAATAACCTAGCAAATTTTTCATCTATGCTATTTCTAAAAGTGTCACAATCAGAACAAGCATGGTTAAAAATTGGTCAGTGGTACTTACCTGAGTTGGTTCAGAAGTATTAGCCATCAGTGCCGCATCAGATGATTCTGGTTCTGTCGACTCTGGTTTTTTGTCTCTGAGGTGGAAATTCCTCATTTGGCTTGTAGCTGACCTCGGCTGCAGTTGTTTCTTCACGATGTGACATTGCAATTTCAACTGCTATATCACCTTCACTCGCAGAATCATCGTCAATATCCTCGACACTGGCAATGTTAGATTCTCCTGGTGGGACAAACCTGAAACTCCAATCCTGTCCTTCATCATTCAGAGCAGTTAGTGCTTTTGGATCCTTGTTCGATGAAGTAGAATTAGAGGGTTGCTTGTCCTGGCGAGTAAAGGATGAGAACGGGTCCCATTCCCCGTCTTCTTTGGCTTGACACATTCTCGTTTGAAGTGCCCCTTCTCACCACAGTTAAAGCAGGTCACTTTACTCTTGTCGAAGCCAAAGGTGGTGTCCTAGTAGCAACCAAGTTCTGTCCAGTCTTTTTCACAAATTTCTTCGCTCTCCTGACAGCACTTGCTAAAGCCCACATTATATCCATTCTTTCAAGCTCCATCTCATCCACCTGCTCGTAGTCCTCATCTGCCAGATGACAGTTTCAAATGTTCCCAGCAACAAGTCCATCATATGAATGAACCAACCGCATGGTTCAATCGCACGACTGAACCAAACTAATGGTTCAATCGCACGATTGAGAGTGCCAACCTATAAATACAACTCAATTCGTAAAAAACTTGATATTCGATCAAGTATAATTCCAGACGAACCCTAGCCGTCCAGAAACTTTCCAAATCGTTCTCCAAGTTCATATAACACATTAGATCGATTCCTTATCGATTTCTAACGTTGGTTTCAATCCCTGATTGATTCTTCTGTTCTCTTTATAACAATTCTCATTATGTTTTAGTACTCGATTTGCCTCAGTGCACAGACGTAAATCTTTTACTAAGTTATCATTATGATCTAATAACCTAGCAAAATTTTCATCTATGCTATTTCTAAAAGGTCACAATCAGAACAAGCATGGTTAAAAATTGGTCAGTGGTACTTACCTGAGTTGGTTCAGAAGTATTAGCCATCAGTGCCGCATCAGATGATTCTGGTTCTGTCGACTCTGGCTTTTTTGTCTCTGAGGTGGAAACTTCCTCATTTGGCTTGTAGCTGACCTCGGATGTAGTTGTTTCTTCACGATGTGACATTGCAATTTCAACTGCATATCAACTTCACTCGCAGAATCATAGTCAATATCCTCGACACTGGCAATGTTAGATTTCCTGGTGGGACAAACCTGAAACTCCAATCCTGTCCTTCATCATCATGAGCAGTTAGTGCTTTTGATCCTTGTTCGATGAAGTAGAATTAGAGGGTTGCTTGTCCTGGCGAGGTAAAGGATGAGAACGGGTTCCCATTCCCGTCTTCTTTGGCTTGACACATTCTCGTTTGAAGTGCCCCTTCTCACCACAGTTAAAGCAGGTCACTTTACTCTTGTCGAAGCCAAAGGTGGTGTCCTTAGTAGCAACCAAGTTCTGTCCAGTCTTTTTCACAAATTTCTTCGCTCTCCTGACAGCACTTGCTAAAGCCCACATATATCCATTCTTTCAAGCTCCATCTCTCACCCTGCTCGTAGTCCTCATCTGCCAGATGACAGTTTCCAATCTTCCAGCAACAAGTCCATCATATGAATGAACCATGCTGCTAAGAGATCCATATGCTCTCGTGCTACTTCCACGGTCACATTACCGAAGTTCTCGGTCTTCAGTTTGGTAGCGTTTGCTTCTGATCCAATATGATGGGTACATGACGACCCATACGTGTCTGATCCAGAAGTAGAGGCATGTGAAGGACCTGACGAGCTAGACACAAAAGCAGTCTGGAGGGGTGCTCCAGATGCCTTAGCTTCAGGTGTGGCGTTGTATAAAGCTGGATTTTGTGTGTACGAAGACTTCTGAGCTCTATACTTCATCCTTAGTGCTTCTTCTCGCAACTTAAGAATGAAGTCATTATATCCAGCTTTACAAGGATTCCATTCTGTCTCAGGTTAGACACGAATGTAGCCCACTTATCCGGCAACCCGTCTGCGAAGTTGCTTACTTTTTCTTCCATGGTAGTAGCCACTCCATGTGTATGCAATTCGCTCATCAAGTGGTAGAATCTATCTATGACGTCGTCCAAGCTTTCATTACCAATTGATGAGAAGTTATCGAATTCCTTCTTTAACTCCTTTGCCTGAGTGCCTTCAATGATGCGTTACCATCATATCTCTTCTCTAGCGCATCCCACAGTTTCTTAGACTGCTTGTTCTCGGAATACTGGGAATATGTCTTTGGGGATAGACTGAGTGATCAATGCATAAACTCTTTTCTTCTGCATTGTACTTTACTTTCTGTGCGTCTGTCATCCCACTTAGTGTTAGTTTAACTCCATGAGCTCCCACCGGTGTACTATACCTGTCTCAATGGCTTCCCACAGATTAGGATCTACTCCATTAAGGTAGATCTCAAAACGTTGTTTCCAGTGGGGAAACTCATCTAAAGTCAAAAGCTTTGGTGGTTTATTGTGATTCCCACCTCACTCTCAAGCAGCAACAGATTCTGTATCCTTGAGTCCTTCCCAGCAGTAAAGGCTGACATCTGATCTTCCATGATGAATAAACTTATAATCTAATCAAACAAACTTTTACTGATGCGACTGAAGGATGCGAATGAGCTAATCGTGCGTATAAGATCTGCGATTGATTCAATCGTGCGAATGAACTGGGCGATTGGTTCAGTCGTGCGAATGAGTCTGGTCGTATGAGCTATGCGAACGAACGGTTCAATCAGCTGAATGAAGGTGCGACTAGGTCCAATCGTGCATATGGGCAGTGCGAATGGAGTCCAGTCGTACGATTGAGTCAGTCGTGCGATTGAAGCTGCTGTTTTGCGAAAATTTCTAGGTTTGACGGGTTTCAGCCGTAAAAATTCGAAATTTCACAAGTTCTAATTGCCTAAGTCCGTAGAAACCACACTCGATGAGCAGGGAACTCCAAGATCACTTTTGATGCCAAGATTGCGTTTTTAGTGTTAAACCACAAACTTTATGCAATCTTGATTGAATCAACACATAATCACGAGCCAATAGCTCTGATACCACTTGTTAGGACCTGGTATTCGACTGAAATACCTAGAGATCACGTGTATACCAGATCAAATAGTGCGGAATCCTATTTGATTGGCGATCCATCAGTGAGAACACACGAAGAATCAATCAGGGATTGAAACTAATGTTAGAAATCGATAAGGAATCGATCTAATGTGTTCTATGAACTTGGAGAACGATTTGGAAGGTTTTGGATGGCTAGGGTTCGTCTGGAATTATACTTGATCCAAATATCCTGTTTTTTACGAATTGAGTTGTATTTATAGGTTGGCACTCTTCAATCGTGCGACTGAACCATTAGTTTGGTTCAGTCGTGCGATTGAACCATGCGGTTGGTTCATTCGTGCGACTGAATGTTCAGTCATGCGACTGAGCCAATCTTATGTTACAGTCGTACGACTGATCCAGTCTCCTGGTTCAGTCGTGCGACTGAGTCAATCGTATGAGGTTCTTCATGCTTATGGTTCATTCGCATGAGCCATTCGCATGGAAACTTCATTAAGTTAAGTTTGAATGTTTTAGTTAATTAATATAATATTATATGTAATCATTCAAGTAATCATAAACTCAATCAATTCATTTACGACTCATTAATGAACTATTAAACATTATAACCAACAGACTATCAACATCAGTTCATTAATCATACCAAACAAGATCTATTACATCACATATCACGATCTAGGGACATACATGTATCAACAGTTACCTTAGGAGTTACTAGTTTTTCTATCATCTTCCCTTTATATTAATTAGGCTACACAGACTTATACTTTGAATTTTTTACTCATCTTTTCTAAATTTGGATTTTAAAGTCCCTCTTGACTTGTTCTTGTGTACTATCATATTACAAAAGGTTTGAATCGGTATCACAGATACGATCTACCTTGTATCAGCTTTCCACTCCTTCTCCCTCGGTTTCCTTTTCCTTTTTTTTTCTTTTTAATGTTGCTTGCTGATTTATTCTCCCCCTAAAATACTAAAATCAGACCTGGTTTAATTATTTTAGGATTTTAATAAAACAGTAGAATAACATGAGTTTAATTTAACAGACTAAAAAAACAAATAAAATAAAATAAAAGAAAATTTAGCTAAACTACATCGGACTACACATGATCATCGTCAGGAATAACCTCACTCTCTTTTTAACGCCGTTGACCTCTAGCAGATATTGAAAACGTGGTTTATCAAAGGCTTTAGTATAGAGGTCAGCGCGTTGAAACTCAGTATTAATTTTTACCACATCAATTAAGTTCTTTTCGAAACAATCTCGTATGAAGTGATATTTAATACCGATATGTTTGGTCTTAGGATGTTGGACCGGATTTTTAGTGTACAGCAATTGCAGCAGAGTTATCTACAAAAATAAGAGTAGAATGGAACGTTAACCGTAATCCCGCATTTGCTGTTGAATCCAGATGATTTGTGAACAGCAACTTGCAGCAGCAACATATTCGGCTTCACAGGTTGACAATGCAACCGATGTCTGCTTCTTACACTGCCAGGTAATTAATCTCTCCCCAAGAATTGACACCCTGTTGATGTAGACTTGTAGTTCATCTTGCAGCCTCCGTAGTCCGAGTCACTATACCCGTGATCAAAATCATCATCATGAGGATACCACAACCCCAGTGTGGGTGTACCCTTTTGATAGCGAAAAATCCTTTTGACCCCGATCAAATGATTGACCTTAGGTTTAGCCTGATATCTAGAACATAAACATGTCGCATACGTGATATCAGGTCTAGAGGCAGTGAGATACATGAGGGATCCAATCATTCCTCGGTACATCATGGCATCCACCAGATCTCCATTTTCATTAGGGGCTATGTCGTTATTCGTAGCCAGTGGAGTACCTGCAGCAGATGCATTTCCATGTCAAAACGATTGAGAATGTCGCTTACGTACTTGGTCTGATGTAGAAAGATCCCATTTGGTGTTTGATCCACCTGTAGCCCGACAAAGAACTTCATCTCCCCCATAGCACTCATCTCAAACTCTTTCTGCATAACTGCTTCAAATTCTTTGCATAACTCTTCGTTCTTTGAACCAAAAATTATGTCATCAACATAGAGTTGTATGAGCAGTAGGTCGCCGTCTTTTTCTTTAATGAACAGCGTGCAGTCAATGACTCCCCTGCGAAAGCGTGTTTCACAAGATGAGTCGAGAGTTTCTCATACCAGCTCTTGGAGCTTGATGAAGCCCGTATAAAGCCTTGTCGAGCTTGTAGACTCTATCCCGATGATAAGGATCTTCAAATCCCTCGGGTTGACTGACATAAACTGTTTCTCTAATTTCCCCATGAAGAAATGCACTCTTCACATCTAATTGATAGACTTTAATCTTCATGTACGATGCATAGGCAAGGAAGATACGAATGGCTTCCATCCTTGCCACGGGTGCAAATACCTCATTGTAATCAATTCCCTCGACCTGGCGAAATCCATGAACAACCAGTCGAGCCTTGTTCCTGATAATGACCCCTTGATCATCTTTCTTGCATTTTAAAACCCATTTGGTGCCAATGACCTTAGCACCTTTAGGTCTATCAACCAGAGACCATACACCTAACTTCTTGAACTGAAGAAGTTCTTCTTGCATTGCACTCACCCATGCCTCATCATTTAGTGCTTCACTGACATATTTTGGCTCAACCTGTGAGACAAAACACCGATAGACACCATCATGAATATATCCCTTTTCCATAACAGAGGCATAGTCAGCTGAGTACAACTGATTTCGGGTTTGTACTCCTGATCGGACATCCCCAATGACATTGTCTAAGGGATGATAAACGTTTAGACGTGATCTTGGAGTAGTAGGAACAGCTACCTCAGAGCCAATATGATGAACGTTTCGTTCTTCATCTGAGGTGGTTGGAGTTTGAGGCTCTGACGTCGAAGGTGCACCACTGGTAGATGCTTGTGGACTTTCAGGAACTGGAACTTGTTCCTCCTGACTGTTCTGGGTATCTTCTTCAGCTTCATTTTCAGAGGAGGTGTCACTGTCGTCGATTACTCCCCCTGAATGAGTAGATGATTCTCCCTGTGAGCTAGATGTTGGTGGATTCAAGCTATCATACATCATTCGTGTAGCTAATTCGTCATCTGAGGGGGAGAGTGGAATGTTGAAGGACTTGAAGAATCCATCATAGTCAAAGAAGTAGGCGGGTCCTTTGCCAGTAGGCGGTGTGGTGAATCGCTGAACATCAACATTACACCAACTTCTACTAGACCTGTTGAGTTATTGTAAACTCGCTTGTTAGGTATGTTGTATCCTAGAAAGATGCCTACATCTGCCTTCTCGCTGAATTTACCCTCTTGTGTCTTCTTCAGAAGTGTGCACGGCGCCCCAAATGGTTCGAGATACTCCAAGTTCGGTTTGCGTCTTGTAGTAGCTCGTAACATGTTTTTCCGTGGCGCTTGACTATCAGGACTCGATCAGTGTATAACATGCATTTGTCATTGCCTCATTCCAGAATTGATAGGTAGTTTCGAGTCTGCCAGCATAGTCCGTGCTGTCTCTATCAAGCTCCTGTTCTTTCTCTCAGCAACACCATTCATCTGAGGTGTGTAAGCAGAAGTGAATTGATGCACAATCCTCTTTTCCTTGCAGTATTCCTCCATCCAATGGTTCTTGAATTTCGTTCCGTTGTCTGAGCGTACTTGTCTAACTTTCAGCTTGTAGAGAGATTCCAGTGTGGTTACCAACTCCTTGAATGATTCAAATGATTCTGATTTGGATTTCAGAAACATTACCCAAGTGAACCTTGAGTAGTCATCGGTGACCACAAAACAGTACAAGTCGCCTGCAATGCTCTTTGTACTGACTGGACCGAACATTACCCAAGTGAACCTTGAATTAACTTTCTTTTCCTTATGAGACTTCTTTGTCTGTTTACCTTTCTTGCAAGCTATACAGAAATCAGGAAGCTGAAAGTTCTTGACATTTACACCTCTCACCAGATCCTTCTGAATCAAGTGATTCATCTTCCTTTGACTTATGTGTCCCATTCTCCTATGCCAGGAGATCGAGTCTTTTTCAGTAGCTTTGGATAGAAAACACTGAACCTCATGATCCATTGTAGAAGCTGTTGACAGATCCAAGACATAAAGATCTTTATATCTTGAAGCACTCAACAAAACTTGGTCCTCTGGGATCACGTAGTCTTTCTTCAGTACATAACACTTCTTGTTGTCGAAGATGACTATAAATTCCTTATCTCATATTTGTGAAACAGAGAGTAAGTTGTTTTGAAGTTCCTGGACGTAGTTCACCCTATCAAACTTAACTTTCTGATTTCCAACTTCTCCCTGAGTTGTGATATATCCTCCCTTGTTTCCAGCAAACGAAACATGCCCTCCTTTTATTTTTTTGACATTTGATGAAAGGGCTCTTTTTCTTGTCATGTGCCTGGATGCTCCGCTGTCTACTATCCACGTGTTAGTTTCAGCACTGTATTGAACAACCTGCACATACAAGGTAAAGGATTAGTTTAGGATAGGAACCCAAGCCTTTACTGGCTTGGGTTTCCCAAAGGCCTTATGAAGCTTATACACCCAATCTAGATGTTTATGATCTTCAAAACCTAGTGGTTGGCACACATAAACTTCTTTTTTATTTTACCATATAAGAATGCACTTTTGACATCCATTTGAAAATGCACAGAGCTGAAGCACTATCCATTAATAATGGAGTCTTAGTCTCTGTAATACCATAATCCAAAAGTTGATTCTGAAGCCAGAGTACCTGAGAAGTACAACTTGCAGCTGCAATGTACTCTGCTTCAGCAGTGGATGTAGCAACATATGTTTGTTCTTACTCTGCCAAGAAATCAAACAGTTGCCTAGGAATTGACATCCACCAGAAGTTGACTTTCTAGTTAACTTGCACCCTACATAGTCACTATCTGAAAAAGCAACTAATTTGCAAGAGTGTCCAGTGGAATCCATAATCCTAGAAATTGTGTACCTTGCAAATATCTAAAGATCCTCTTGACTGCAATCAAATGAGACTCTTTAGGAGCAGCCTGAAATCTAGCACAGACACAAGTAGCAAACATGATATCTGGTCTAGAAGCTGTTAAGTACATCAAGGACCCAATCATACATCTATAAAGTGTTTCATCAACAGCTTTACCTTTCTGATCCCCATCTAGTTGTGTGGTGTTGCACATGGGAGTAGAATAGGGCTTACTATTTTGTAAATCAAACTTATTCAAAAGATCTTTTGTATATTTGGATTGATGAATAAAGGTGCCATCAGCCTTTTGTTTGATTTGCAAGCCTAGAAAGAACTGTAATTCTCCCATTGCACTTATTTCAAACCTCTGTTTCATTAATTTGGTTAAATCATCACATAACTGGGGATCAGAGGATGCAAAAATGATATCATCAGCATAAATTTGAACAAGTAGCTTATGCTGATCCACCTTCTTAATAAACAAAATTTTTCTATGGAGCATCTAGTGAAATTATTCTTGAGAAGAAAAGTGGAGAGTGTCTCATACCAGGCTGTAGGAGCTTGTTTCAACCCATAAGAGCCTTATCAAGTTTATACACCCATTCAGGATGTTTATTATCCTCAAAACCTAGTGGTTGACACACATAAACTTCTTCTTTTATTTTGCCATATAAAAATGCACTTTTGACATCCATTTGAAAAAATTTGAGATGGTGGAATGCAGCATAGGCTAAGAGCAATCTAATTGCCTTTAGTCTGGCTACAAGAGCAAAGGTTTCATCATAATCAATACCTTCTTCTTGTGAGAACCCCTGTACAACCAGTCTAGCCTTGTTCTTAACAATAAGCCCATATTCATCAGTTTTATTCCTAAACACCCATTTAGTGCCTATTGCACACTTACCTGGGGTAGAGGAACCGGTTCCCACACTTGCTGTTTCTTGAACTGAAGTAGCTCAAGCTGCATGGCTTCAACCCATCCATTGTCTCTTAAAGCAATATGATAGTTCTTTGGCTCTAGCTGACTTATGAAGAGAGCATAGAAGCAGAAGTTAGACAATTGACTTCTTGTTGAAACTCCAGCATTGATATCACCAATGATTTGAGACATTGGGTGATTCTTCAGCTCTTGATAAAACAATGATATCTGTGCAAGTGTTTGTAGAACCTTCAGCAGCAGCAGATGTTGATACAGACTCTTGAAACCAAGAATTTGATGGTAACTCAAAAGATGTAGAGGAATCAGAGATCTCATCAGCATTTGTTGTGGATGGAACTGCTGAAGCTACAGGAACATCAAGTTTAGCAGACACAAGCAGTTGGTCACTAAACTTGAATAGGTGAGTATTTATATTATCATCATCATCATCAATACCAGCTGGAAGACATGCTGCAGAAGATGATTTATCCACATGGTCTGCAACAACTGGAGGTTGAGAAGGAACATATTGCAGTATGTCCAAATCAAACAACTCCACAGGGTTTTGTGGAAACTTGTCCATTGGAGATTCATAAACTTCACTTGCAAAGCCTCTTCAACTATCATTGTTCTGTAGTTGAAGACTCTGTATGCTTTGCAAGTAGATGAATAACCAACAAAATACCCTGCATCCACCTTAGGATCAAATTTTTGGAGTTGATCCTTTGTGTTGAGAATAAAACAGGGACACCCAAATGCTCTGAAAATGAAATTAGAGGAGCCAAGTGATGTAGAACTTCATATGGAGTCTTCATCAACCTTTAATTTACTAAGGTTCTATTCTTCACATAGCAAGCTCTGTTAACAGCTTCAGTCCAAAAGGTCAGTGGCAAACCAGAGTCAGCCAACACAGACCTTGCAGCTTCAATTAGGGTCCTGTTCTTTCTCTCCACGACTCCATTTTGTTCTGGAGTCCTTGGGATGCTAAACTGCCTTTTGATTCCCTTTGAAAGATAAAATTCATCAAGTGTATGGTTTCTGAATTCAGTTCCATTGTCACTCCTTATACACTTGACTGAAAGGGAATACTGCTTCTCAATATACAACCCAAAGTTGATAATCTTCTGAGCAACCTCATCCTTTGAATAAAAAAAGAAAGTCCATACAAATCTGGAGTAATCATCCACAATTACAAGACAGTATTTCTTCTTTTCCATGCTCGTCACTCTCACAGGACCAAATAGATCCATATGCAGTAACTGCAAGCAGGCAGTGGACTTAGGCTCTTCAATAGGGGGGAATAAGACTTTGTGTTGTTTTCCTTTTAAACAAGCAGTGCATGTTTCATCACAGTGGAACTCCTTTATGGTAATCCTCTCACTAAACTATTGTGGAGCAGCTGATTCATGTTTTTATAATTAACATGACCCAGCCTTCTGTGCCACAGTTTAGATTCCTGATGAGAGGCTTTGGAATATAGGCAAGGATGGCCTATGATATTTATTTTCTTGGAAAGATCTAAGGCATACACTCTTCCTGTCCTGTTGGCCGTCAGGAGAGTGTGATCATCCAACACCTTATCAATCAAATTCAGAACTTTGGATGATAGAATCCGGCAGTTCTGACCGGTGAAAAGAGCAACATGGCCATTATCACACATTTGACTGACACTCAAAAGATTGTACTTGAGATTTTCCACATAGTTAACATCATCAAACTTTATTTCTCCATTGGAGACAAAGCCTTTTCCAATGATGTAACCCCTAGCATCATTGCCAAAAGAAACAAACCCCTTCTTTCCTTGAGAGTAGTCATGAAGAAGAGAGTGTTCCCAGTCATATGCATAGATCCCCTACTGTCTACATACCAGATGCTACTTTGGCATGTGGAAGAACCCTGCAATCATAAACAATTAGTTAGTTTTTGAGACCCAAACCTTTTTGGTTTTAGGTCTATTCACATCAACAGATGGTAAACTAACAGACTTGCTATGAATAACAGCCTGAGGGGATGGAGATGGTGAAGAAGAAGATTCCTTTGGCATGGATTTTCTTCTCTGTGGTTTCAACACAGGAGCATCTAATTGGTTGACTCGGCCCAATAGATGTAGAACCATCATAACAAGTTGTGTCTGATTTTGTGATAAAGCCTTCAGCTCATCAGACACATTAGTGCTTGAGTTAGATGGGTTCCTGTGTTGTACCATCTCTCTTTGAGCAACCTCAGCTGTTGCCTGTTTAACCCCTTTCTTTGTGGATTTCTTTTTGGATTTTGGGGTTACAGGTTTTGATGTTGCTGGTACAAATTTGATTTCAAAGTTAGTTTTCATTTTATCCATTTTCTCTTTAATGTTTTCATTATGTTTGAGTTTGGAGCCCTTTTTATACGAGCAATCATCAGTAAGATTATTGAATAAGCCACATATTTCACATGGCTTTTTCTTCATCTTAAGTTGATCATCTGCTGAAGAAGATGAAACTACTGAAGACTTGTTCTTCAGCAATTTGCTATCAGTACTAGCAGTTTTCTTCCCTTTAGTACCTGCTTTCTTGATATCTTCTTCAGTAGTTTTCCCACCCTTACTACTTGCAGTTTTCTTCTCTTTAGTACATGCAATAGTTTGGGTTTGTCTTCCAGGTGTTATGACATTCACTTTAGTACTTTCAGTACTTTGTGAAATACCACCTGGAGTGATCAATTTTTTGATCATGTGAGTGTCAGCATTTGAACCATCAACATTAGCTGATAGGTTCCGAGAGGACTTAATGCTGACTTCAACCTCTGATGGTACTGTATCACATAGTAGATCACATCATGAAAATGATTGGTTATTGCTTTCTCCATCAGATTCTACCTCTGCTCTGGGAGTAAAATCTGTAGGAGGAGCAGTGTGATTATAACCAATGCCAAACTTCACATTGGAAGCAGATTGCTTACCAAGAAGCGTTTCAAAACCCTTGCAATAATTTACCATCGATCACACTCTACCTGGGTAGTTGCGAGTGTTTCTTTGAGGTCTCTGTACTTCTCTAGAAGTACCTCTTCCCTAGCCTTATCATCTGTGATTTGGCATTTAAGTTTGTAAATCTCATCATTCTTATCACTAAGCACAGACTCATAGCAATTCTGACACATGACCAACCAGAGCAGTATTCCCTGGTACAAAATCATGAGTGAACTTCCCAAATGAAGTCCGTTTCGTTTTCTGTTCTATCTCTCTTTCAAATGTTACAATTTCCCATGAAGTTAGGTGAGAGATAGATTGTCTAGATTTGCACTGGAGCGTAGGACAATAGTATATGTGTCCCATCTCTTAGCAGGGATCTGAGAATCTGTTGTTCATCTGACTGTTTGTATATTCATGTTTAACCATTTTCAACTCAGATATCGAACAAGAGAATCGCTCAAACTGTGAGTAAGTGACTCACCCTTTCTATGAGAAATGTCTCATATTGCTAGGCAAGGTTTTCTCTATTTTTTGCTAAGACCTCATTAGTTCCTCCAAATTGTTCTTTCAGAGCAACCCAGAGGTCATGAGCAGATTCATGATGCATAAGTCCAGAATAGATTTCATTAGGCAGTGCCATGGCTAGAATTTCATGGGCTTTAGCATCAATTTCAAACTGACAGGATCAGTGATCACAAGTTTGACGTATCAGAATATAAAACAGCGGAATACAAACATGAATTAGACAAATTGTAGCAAGCCAACGATATTTGTGAGCATTAAGATCGCATACAGTTATAGGAGAGAATGAATTTCTGATTTCTAGGAATGTTTATAGACGTAGAATATTTCTAATCGAATCAATCAATCATTCCATTCAATTACTCATTTCACTCAATGATTACAATAGGTTGTCACTCCTTATATAGAGTGCAACAGTCCTGCTGTTATCACGGAAAGTGACAACTGGCAGATCCAATACAGAAATAACTAATCTTCTTAACAAACTACTGAAATGTTCACAACTACTGAGAACATATCAGCAAGTTAAGTACAAAATATAAAACTACTGAAACTACAACGACTGAAGAACAAGCTCTTCAGTCGTTTTACAAAACTACTGAAACAAAGAAAATAAAAACTACTGATATCACAACTACTGAAGAAGTACTCTTCAGCAGTTGTGACAAACTACTGAGGCTTCAGTACTTGATCTTCAGACTTGACCTTCAGTGTTTCATCAGCTGATGACTTCAGTAGATATCATCAGCTGATGTCTTCAGTCTTTGTCTTCAGACTTTGTACATCAGTTGTTGATCTTCAGCACTTGTGAACTCTTCAGCTGTTGTTCTTCAGTACTTTGGTCTTTCAGCTTCAGCACTTGTGTTCTTCAGCTGTTGTACTTCAGCACTTTGGTTCTTCAGCTGTTAAGGTCTTCAGCACTTGATCTTCAGCTGTTGAAGTCTTCAGCACTTGTCAAACTACTGATGAGGCTTTCAGCAGTTGTTGTGATACCGTGTGGGACTTAGAGATTTTCTGATCTTGGCTCATTGGTTCTTTTGGTCCAACAACTCCCCCTGAACCAATGCAGCCAAAACCTCTAACTTATTTATACTCCCACTTATTGATGGCCACATGTTGGTCTTTTTCCTTCTTGATCAGTAGAGAAGATGACCCATGTATGCTCCGGCCTGGGAAGAAATCTCAAATATTTGTTTGGCAGAGTATGAATGGGAACTCTGTTTTGGGGAACTGGACACAGAGTTGTTATCCCATTCATGAGATTTACTTCCCCATAATGAGTCTGTATGACTCACGAACATAGGCCTCAAGGAGAACAATTTGTTCCTCTTGAGAGAGTTCTTCAGCTCCTCCTTCGAAGAAGAACTCTGGACCATAGTACTCTGATAAGTACTTCATGGTCCTGCCATTTTTCAGCTCCACCGTAGTTATCTCCCTATATACAAATTCATCAGGATGGTTGCCTTCAGGTGTAACTGGAGCTCATTCTTTTGGATGTCTTCAAGCTTTTTATATAACAACCCCTTCTTAATCATCTTGTTTTCTAGTAAGGCTTGAGGTGTCTTCTTTGCTTGGTGAGCTTTCTTGAATTCATCAATGATTTCCCAAGGTGAGACTACAACTGCCACATGATGGTAGATTCTATTGTTTTTCGTACTGGCCGTTGTATCTGTGTGGGATAGTTCTTTTATGGATTCTAGAACTCACCCTGGGGTCTGGCCATACTCTCACTCTCTCCTTCTGATACTGAAAGGTGTGCCTGAGAGTGTACAGCCTTTGAGCATGCCCTTTCATGGCTTGAATAGATGATGACTTAGGAAATTCCTTGTCAACCATCTTCAACAGTTGCTCATCGTGCTGTTTCTGCTGTTCTTCTTCTTCTATCTTGACTCTGACCATTTCCTTTGAGAGTCAGGTGTGATCATGGATTGACTTCGGGGTTTTGGTAGCTTCAGAACAGCAGAGAGTGGCAGACTATCATCTTCATCCTCTTCTTCTTCTTCTTCTTCCATCCTCAGCACCCTTCTCCTCCTTCGGGGTACATCACTGGATGATGGTTGGGTTGGTGAAGGGAATGGTTTTGAAGAAAGAGGATGTTTGGATTTTGGCTTAGAGGTTGTTGGGAGATTTGAGGGATAGGATCTGTTTGAGTGGGTGGAAGGGAAGGTTGATCTAGCATCCTTGTAGTTAATTTCGCCTTTGTGAGTTTAGCCATCTCTAACCTTTTGCCAGCCCCAGCCTCATCAGGGCTTCCACATAATCCCTTTGTTGAATTGCTCAGAAGAACAGATTCTGGTGGCTATAGCCAGAATGCTGTCCCTGGACCATGCGCGGATCCCCATTAATGATCTTCCAAGTATTTTGCAATAAAGCGGATCATTATTTCCAACCTCTCTTTCTCAAGAGCATCATACCCTGCCCATCGGGTTTGTATCTCTTGTACTTCTAACCTTCTGATCTCACTATCCAGTGTGGCTGTGTCAAACCCCTGCCTGAATAGTTGTTCAATTATTTTATCCATGGAGCGGCGGCTGTGTGTGGTGTCAGCTTCTTTGACCAGCTCCTCCAAGGATTTGTCTTCAGCAGTGTGATCATCAGCATTTCTCTTTCGCTTGTACGTGAGCAGAGGTTGCTTTTCTTTTTCCTCCTCTTCCTTTTCCTCAGGTCTTTTCCTCTTTCTTTCTTCACTGCAGTAGTCTCCCCTTTTTGGTTGCATTGGAGGAAGGGGTTGGTACCGCAGAAAAGAGTCTTTTGGACAGCAGCATCAACCAGGGGCTGTATGTTGAGGAAAGCCTCTCATCAAGGGCTTTGATCACTATATCAGTGATTATGGGGGTGATGAGAGGGAGGGAATTTTGGGAGTACAGCACCTATTTGCTCAGGAGGGTTCTGTTCCTGAGAAGTAGGGCCTGAAGCAGAGGCAGGTGGTTGATTTTGGGGTGGCTCTGTGTTTGGGAAACCTTCAAGGGAAGGTGCCATCTGTGGGGTGTATGATGGTGGCAGATGGACTTGCATCCTGAAACATCTTGGCCAGCAGCTCTTTGAGTCTGCTAACCTCATCCTCTAGAATGGTATTTGAGCAACTACATCATAGAGAAGCTCAGGTCATCATCAGTTGATACTGAATCACCTGACCTCCTGCTTATAGCAGGATTTACATGCACTGGGTGTAGACCAGTTGGTGCATGTGCCCCTTGTGCTTGGTACTGGGGACTTCCAGCCTCAGGACAATGTCCATCATCAGCTGTTGCCTCTAGGGAGGTCTTAGCAATGTTACCAGCCTCACTCTGGTCATGTGCTGAGTCAGAGGAGGTGGCAGCCTCACTAGATATTCTAAGCTCCTTGTCTACACCAGGAGATAGAATTGGAAAACCCCTGTGCTGTGGGTTCTCAGGTGCACTGTGTCCTCTCCCCCTCAATTGTAGAGGAATCCCAGTAGTAAGTGGTTTCTGGGGAGGGGGTGAGGAGTGCAATTGAGTCAGCACTTGTGCAACTATTAAAGTTGGGCTGTGAGGGGTGGTTGTTTGGGGGTAAGGGGTTAGAAGCAGTGTGCACCTGGGGTGGATGGTGCTCTTCAATGGCAATCTCCTCAAGTGAGTGAGATCCCAGATAAGTAGGTGCCCCTTGGGTTGCTGCAGGCTCCTGTTGAGAGGAAGCCTGAGCGGCTGTGGCTGGAAGAGTCATTGTATCCACTAGGGGTTAGGACTAGTGGATATCCTGCGTTTGTGGTGCAGGAGCATCCTCAGGGGACTCAATTCCCTGAGTAGCCATTTTGGGTTTTTTTTGGTGGTTTGGTGGGGACATTGGATTTGGAGGTGGTGGCTGTGGGTTCCAGCTGCGTGGGTTTTCGCAGCTTGGCAGAGTTGAGTGTCCGGTCAGAGTTGTGCCGGGAGTATACTTCTGGCAGAACAGCGTAGCAGGAATCCCAAGCCAACAAGTCCCTCAGCATTAAGCTGGTCTATAATAATGGCCATTATGAACCGTGGATAGAGTATCCAACGGTTGGCAGTTAGTTTTTGAGCCATATCTTTGAGCTCTGAAAATATTAATTCTGAAAAATTCAGTGGTGTTGCTCAAGGATAGAATACATTACCTGCTGCCATTTGGTGGACATTTGATCCCAAGACGATGTCTTAGGGGCCAAACATACATTGACCATATGAAAAAATCAGGCGCTCAGCGTCATTAAAGTGTTTCTTCATGATGGTGGTGGCACTGAGATCACCTTGATATCCATGCTGAGCAAATGATAGATCTATGGTGCCCTTCGGATATCCAGCAGGAGAGGTAGCATCACTCAGTTGTTGAAGATTTTACGGATTGTTGCAGGAGTAATCACTACTTCTTTGTTGTTGACTACGGACCGGAGGGATCGTGTGTTGCTCTCCTCAGTTGTAACAGTAACGTTCATCCAAAATTGGTTCAAGGATTCGGCATGTAAAACGGGGTTCAGAAGGAATGCCTTGTTGTATGGGGACTGAACCATAAGATCGATAGCAGCATCGAACTTAGTCCAGATCGGCGATTTGTGAGGTAGGAAACACAGTTGTGTCGCGGTTTAATTTGCATAGACGCCATGGAAGTTTTGGAGAGGAACGTTAGGTTTGAAGAAGATGAAGCATGGAGAGCTCAGGTTAAGGGTATTTATAGGGTACGGGTGAGGAAACGACTGAAGGATGTGGTGTAGTCATCAGTAGTTTTAAACGACCGTTGACATGGTATTATCCTTTCAGACGTTGAAACAGCTGAAGTCGTGGTGTTAGCATCAGTAGTTTAGAAAACTACTGAAGACCGTGGTTTTGACTTCAGATGATTGAAACAACTGAGGACATGGTGTTTGTCATCAGTAGTTATGAAACTACTGAAGACAGTGGTTTTGTCATCAGTGTTGTAAACGACTGAAGACTGGTATTGATCATCAGTAGTTATAAAACTGCTGAAGACGTGGTTTTGCTTCAGTTGTTTAAAATGAAACAGCAGTTGTACAAACGACTGAAGAGAGAGTTCTCTTCAGCTGTTTTCGTCAATTCTTAGCTTTTCAGCTGTTTCAAACTGTCCTCAACACATTCATCAGTCTTTATGGCTGATTTCAGTTGTTTCATAGGACATCAGTACTTATCTGTTTTACTGATTGCAGTAGTTATGACTGCATCAGTAGTTGTAACTACTTCAGTAGTTTAGAGCAGATGAAGTACTTCAGTACTTGTGAGACATTTAGCCTTCAGTAGTTTTAAAAACTACTGAGGTTAAAAGTAAAAGAGCTCATCAGTACTTATATGTGACAGGCACTCATGATCATCAGTATGAATTACTGAGATCATCAGTAGTTGTCACCTATTCTAGCTGCAGCATACCAAGCCTTAACACCAGGTTTTGGAAAGTTGAACTATCCAAAGGCTTAGTAAAAATGTCTGCAAGCTCATCAGCACTAGGCACAAACTTAGGATCAATCAGACCTTTTTCAAACAATCCCTTATAAAATGATGTCTGATCTCTATATGTTTGGTCCTAGAGTGCTGGACTGGATTTTTGACAATGCAAAGAGCTGAAGCACTATCCATTAACAATGGAGTCTTAGTCTCTGTAATGCCATAATCCAAAATGGTTTTGAACAGAGTACCTGAGATGTACAGCTTGCAGCAGCAATGTACTCTGCTTCCGCAGTGGATGTAGCAACTGAGGTCTGTTTCTTGCTCTGCCAAGAAATCAAGCAGTTGCCTAGGAATTGACATCCACCAGAAGTTGATTTCCTGGTCAATTTACACCTGCATAGTCACTGTTAGAAAAAGCAACTAATTTACCAGAATGTCTGGTAGAATACCATAAACCTAGAGATGGAGTGCCTTGCAGATATCTAAAGATCCTCTTGACTGCAATCAGATGAGACTCTTTAGGTGCAGCCTTAAATCTAGCACAAACACATGTAGCAAACATAATATCTGGTCTAGAAGCTGTTAAATACATCAAGGACCAATCATACATCTGTAAAGTGTTTCATCAACCACTTTACCTTTCTGATCTGAGTCCAGTGTGTGGTGCTGCTCATGGGAGTAGAACAGGGCTTACAGTTTTGTAAATCAAACTTTTGCAAAAGATCTTTGTATATTTGGATTGATGAATAAAAATTCCATCAGCCTTTGTTTTGATTTGCAACCCCAGAAAGAACTGTAATTCTCCCATGGCACTCATTTCAAACTTCTGTTGCATCAACTTTGTAAAGGCATCACACAACTTTGGATCAGAGGATGCAAAAAATGATATCATCTACATAAATTTGAACAAGTAGATTATGCTGCCCAGCTTTCTTAATAAATAAAGTCTTGTCTATGGAGCCTCTAGTGAAATTGTTTCCAGAAGAAAATTTGATAATGTCTCATACCAGGCTCTGGGAGCTTGTTTTAACCCATAAAGAGCTTTATCAAGCTTATACACCCAATTAGGATGTTTATTGTCCTCAAAGCCTGGAGGTTGACATACATAAACCTCTTCTTTAACTTTTCCATACAAAAATGCACTTTTGACATCCATTTGAAAGACTTTAAGTTTTTGATAAGCAGCATAAGCTAAAAACAATCGAATTGCTTCCAGTCTGGCTACAGGGGCAAAGGTTTCATCATAATCAATACCTTCTTCTTGTGCAAACCCCTGAACAACCAGTCTGGTTGTTCTTAACACTAAGCCCATTTTCATCAGTTTTGTCCTAAACACCCATTAGTGCCTATTGCACACTTACCTGGAGGTAGAGGAACCAGTTCCACACTTGCTGTTTCTTGAATTGAAGAAGCTCAAGCTGCATGGCATCAACCCATCCATTGTCCTTTAAAGCAATGTGATAATTCTTTGGCTCTGCTGACTGATGAAGAGAGCATAGAAGCAGAAATTTGACAATTGACTTCTTGTTGATACTCCAGCAGTGATATCACCAATGATTTGAGACATAGGGTGATTCTTCAGATCTTGATACACAATGAGATCTGTGCAAGTGTTTGTAGCCGGTTCAGCAGCAACAGATGGTGATGGTGAATCATTTCCTTGAAACCAATCAGTGGATGGTAATTCAAAGGAAGTTGAATTCGAAGAAATCTCATCAGCATTTGTTGTGGATGGTGCTACTGGCGCTACAGGTTTCATCACAGTGGAACTCCTTTATTGGTAAGCCTCTGACTAAACTATTGTGGCTAAGCTGATTCATGTTTTTGAGATTGACATGACAAGCCTCCTGTGCCACAGTTCAGATTCTTGAAAAGAGGCTTTGGAAAATAGGCAAGGATTGCCTTTGAGATCTATCTTCTTAGAGAGATCTAAGGCATACACTCTTCCTGTCCTGTTGGCTTTCAGGAGAGTGTGATCATCCAAACACCTTGTCAATCAAGTGCAAAACTTTGGATGACAGAATCCTACAGTTTTGACTTGTGAAAAGGGCAACATGGCCTTTATCACACATTTGACTGACACTCAAGAGGTTGTACTTGAGATTTCCACATGATTAACATCATCAAATTTGATTTCTCCATTGGAGACAAAGCCCTTACCGATGATGTAACCCCTAGCATCATTGCCAAAAGAGACGAATCCCTTCTTTCCTTGAGAGTAGTCATGAAGAAGAGAGATGTTCCCAGTCATGTGCATAGATCCCCACTGTCTACATACCAGATGCTACTTGGCATGTTGAAGAACCCTGCAATAATAAAACAATCAGTTAGTTTTAGAGACCCAAACCTTTTTGTTTTGGGCCTGGTCTCATCAATAGATGGTAACTAACATGTTTATTTGTAACAACAGCCTGAGAAGAGGAAGATGGTGTAGAAGAGGAGTCCTTTGGCTTAGACCTCCTTTTCTGTGGTTTCAACATAGGAGAGTCTAGTTGGTTAACTCTACCCAACAGTGTGTACCATCATCACCAGTTGTGCTGTGTCCTTTTTGTGATAAAGCTTTCAGCTCATCAGACACATTGCTAGTGGAGTTAGATAAGGTCCTATGTTGCACCTTCTTCTTTTGAGCACCCTCAGCTGTCACCTGTTTAACTCCTTCCTTTTTGAATTGCTTTAAGGACTTAAGGGTTACAGGATTTGATGTTGCTGATACAAATGTGGTCTCAAACTCATTTTTCATTTTTACCATTTTCTTATTAATTTTCTTCTTTTGTTTGAGTTTGGAACCTCTTTTGTACCAACAATCATCTGTAAGATGATTGAACAAACCACATATTTCACATGGTTTCTTCTTCATCTTGGTTGATCATCAACTAAAGATGGTGAAGCAACAGAAAGACTTGTTCTTCAATGCTTTGGAAGCATTGGTTGCTTCTTGACATCCTCTTTAGTAGCCTTCAAACTCTTTCTACTGCCAGTTTTCTTCTCTTCAGTGCTGACAGCAGTTGAAGTTTGAACTTCAGGTGTTAAATCCTGCTCTCCAGTCCTTTCAGGACCTTCAGGATTAAACTCTTGAGTTGATCAACTTATTGATCATGTGAATGTCAGCATTTGGACCATCAACATCAGTGATAGGTTCAAGGAGGACTTGATGCTGACTGCTACTTCTGATTGTGCTGTATCAGAAGGTAGATCACATGATTGATGGATTGTTATCACTCTCACCATCAGATTCTACCTCTGCTCTCGGGGTAAAATCTGTAGGTGGGAGCAGTGTGATTATAGCCAATGCCAAACTTCACATTTGAAGCAGATTGCTTACTAAGAAGCATTTCAAAACCTTTGCATGATGTACCCATCTATCACACTCGACCTGGGTAAATGCAAAGTTTCTTTGAGATCTTTGTACTTCTCTAGAAGTACCTTCTCTAGCCTTATCATCAATTATTTTGCAATTCAGTTTATAAACCTCATCATTTTTATCTTTGAGCACAAACTCAAACTCAGCTTTGTTTTTGGAAATTATTTGTTCTAGCTCAATGTTCTTATTAATTAAAGCTACATTTGCTTCTCTAATGGAAGCAATGCTGCTATGCATTGTTCAGAACATAATTGGCTTTTGCCTCAGAGGATACCTGTGATACCTGAGGTGTAGAGGCATTGGAAGATGAAGTATCAGCAGACTCCAAAGACATAAGAGCTAGATTCCCAAAGGGACTGTCACCACCATGTTGACCAGCACCTGGAACAGTTGATCATGACCAGACAAGTCATCTGGTAAACTGCTCCAGTCAACAACTCCTGGGGTGAAGAAGCTGTGTTGTTGAGATGAAGGTTGTTGATGAGATAGGGAAGGCTGAGGTTCTGGTAATGCATGAGGTGTGGTGTCATAGGAACTTGAACTTGATTTGACTGTGGCATGTAATAACCAGGGTACTGATATGGCATTTGGCCCTGAGGCAAAAATATGCCGGAGATTGTTGTTGAGGATAATGACTAGATGTGACAGGATGTTGCCCTCTGTTGTTGACTATTGCCAGGAAAAGTCACAAAGGGTGCAGTAGAGTTAGATCCAGTTGATCTACACTCTCTTGCAAAGTGTCCAAGCCGTTGGCATTTGTGACACCTCAACTTGCTCTTGTCAAAACCAACTTGGTTTTGCCAGAGAGTCCTGGGAATTTTCTTCCAGTTCTTTTGTAGAACTTCTGAGATCTGATATTTATCAAGGCCATTTGGCTCAAAATATCCATCTCTTCAAGTCATCATCAGCAATCCCCTTGAGATCATCCATATGAAACAAAAATTGTCATTATTACATCCAGTGAACTGACCATCAACACTTACAAATGCAGAATTAGAAGTGCTCGAAGAGAAATTAATATGCTCATCATACTGGCATTCAGATGAAGCATATTCTGACTCATGACCCACCAAGGCAGTGTTGCCTTGTATAAAGTCTTCAGTGAGCTTTCCAGATGAAGACAGCTTCTCTTCTGTTCTATCTCTCTCTCAAAAGTGAGCAATTTCCCATGGAGTGGGTGAGAGATAGTTTGTCCAAACTTGCACTGGAGCGTAGGACAATAGTATATGTGTCCCATCTCTCAGGCAGTGATCTCAGAAATCTGTTATCATCTGAATATTGGTGTATTCAAGTTTGACCATTTTTAGTTCAGAGATCAAACAGAAACCGCTCATATTGTTGAGTCAGTGTCTCGCCCTTTCTATGAGAGAATGTCTCATATTGTTGGGCAAGAATTTCTCTATTATTTGCCAAGACCTCATCTGTTCCTCCAAATTGTTCTTTCAAAGCAATCCAGAGGTCATGGGCAGTTTCATGATGCATTAGCCCAGAATAGATTTCATTGGGCAAAGCCATGGCCAGAATTCCATGGGCTTTCGCATCAATCTCAAGCAACTTTTATCCTCATCTGAGTATTGCTCCCTCCTCTTCGAACCATTTGATTGGTTTCCGGGTTATTCACCATAGGCTTGTGTGGACCATGTACCACTGATGTCCAACACCCTGCGCTGTTAACAGACAGGTGATGGAGCATACGTCTTTGCCATATGTTATACTCATTCCTAACCAGCATAGGAGGCTTGGTTGAGGAACCAGTATTGTGAGGATCATTGGAGGGAGTGGTCATTTTCAGTTCAAAAACAGTTTAGTTCAAGTTTTAAAAAGTTTTAGACAAACCACAAAACTCAATGAGAACCAAGAAAAGATCTCAGGATGAATGAGCAGAAATACAGAAAATTCAATCTCTATAACCGTTTCTTGCAAAAAAAACAAAAGCTAATTCAATCAAACTGGATCTTGAATAGCAGTTTCAATGATCAATTATTAGATCGATCAATGATTAACCTGCTCTGATACCATTGACAGGATCATGATCACAAGTTTGACGTATCAGAATATAAAGCAGCGGAATACAAACATGAATTAGACAAATTGTAGCAAGCCAACGATATTGTGAGCATTAAGATCGCATAACAGTTATAGGGAGAGAATATGAATTTCTGATTTCTAGGAATGTTATAGACGTAGAATATTTCTAATCGAATCAATCAATCATTCCATTCAATTACTCATTTCACTCAATGATTACAATAGGTGTCACTCCTTATATAGAGTGCAACAGTCACTGCTGTATACACGGAAAGTGACAACTGGCAGATCCAATACAGAAATAACTAATTCTTAACAAACTACTGAAATGTTCACACTACAGAGAACATATCAGCAAGTTAAGTACAAAATATAAAACTACTGAAACTACAACGACTGAAGAACAAGCTCTTCAGTCGTTTACAAAACTACTGAAACAAAGAAAATAAAAAACTACTGATATCACAACTACTGAAGAAGTACTCTTCAGCAGTTGTGACAAACTACTAAGGCTTCAGTACTTGATCTTCAGACTTTGACCTTCAGGTGTTTCATCAGCTGATGACTTCAGTAGATATCATCAGCTGATGTCTTCAGTCTTTGTCTTCAGACTTTGTACATCAGTTGTTGATCTTCAGCACTTGTGAACTCTTCAGCTGTTGTTCTTCAGTACTTTGGTCTTTCAGCTTCAGCACTTGTGTTCTTCAGCTGTTGTACTTCAGCACTTGGTTCTTCAGCTGTTAAGGTCTTCAGCACTTGATCTTCAGCTGTTGAAGTCTCAGCACTTGTCAAACTACTGATGAGGCTTTCAGCAGTTGTTGTGATACCGTGTGGGACTTAGAGATTTTCTGATCTTGGCTCATTGGTTCTTTTGGTCCAACACAAACAGTTTCAGATCTTCAGGTGAGTATTGCTCTTTCTTCTTCGGAACCATTTCATTGGTTTCTAGATTACTCACCATAGGATTATATGATCCATGAACCACAGATTTCCAACAACCTGAACTGTTGACAGACAGGTGATGGAGCATTCGTCGTTGCCATATGTTGTACTCACTCCTAACAAGCATCGAAGGCTTGTTGAGGAGCCAGTATTGTGAGGATCATTGATTGATGTAGCCATTTTCACCAATTCAAACAGGTTAAATGTAATTTTAACATATCTAGCTCAAAAATCAACAACACAGTTTAAAACAAGAAGAATCTCAAGTTAATTCACAGGAAGCAGCAGAAAAACAAACTCTATAACCAATTCTTGCAATTTGCTAATTCGATCAAACTTAGATATCAAAAGAACAGTTTGAATGATCAATTGTTAAATCGATCAATGATTAACCTGCTCTGATACCATTTGAAGGGATCGAGATCTAGTTTGATCAATTAGATTAGGATTTGCAGCGGAATAGCACACGAATTAGACGAAATTATAGTAGAATAATGCGAATATTCAATCAAACAGTAACGGTTATAGAGAGAGAAATTTTTCTGCAAAAAGAATGTTTTCATTCATGCACAAGCTTCCGTACAATGAAATTAGGTCAACATTCCTTTTATAAGGAATGTGACATCAGCTGACGTCACTTTATAGTGACATCTGTAAGGATTCCTTAAGTCTGATACAACCCAAAACATCCAAAGTGTCTTAGCAACATGCACTAAGTATTGAAGTGAAGAAAGCTTCGGAAGTTTTACACAATACATTAGAAAACATTCTAAGTGTAAAATCTTCCGAAGTCAAGACCAATATCTTCCAAAGCCAACATGAAGTCTTCGAAGCTTCAAGAGACAAAGTCTTCCGAAGCTTCACCCTATGAAGACAGATTTCTTCCGAAGACTTTTAGTACACATGCTTTATCTGATGTACTGTTCCATAAGCACCTTTTCCGCTGCATCTCTGATAAGTCACCAACTTACAAGAGTTGGTGAAAAGGTCCATGCTTTTGGTAACTGTACATTGAGGTCTTGAGCCTGAAACTTTCCACTTTATGTACTTTATCCTTTTTGTAATGTATAAGGATGTGAGCTATGGCATGTAATAGTCACAAGGTCAAAAGGCAGATAAGCTTTTGATTCTACAATTGATTTTGTTAGTGTCTAGTCAATTGTATCCAGCTGGCTTTCATAGTATAGCCGGCTGTAGGTTATAGTATAAGTATTTCAAGTTTCTTGTATCTTTAACATACTTTGTAACACTTGTAAAAGAACTTGAGAAAGCAAATATACTGCATCCTTGAAAACCATATTCTCCTGTTATGTCTCTTGCTTTACTTGTGTTCTTTGTATCACTTTCGGTTAACGCAGTTTACTGTTTGATTAGAGTTTAGATAATCTCCTCATTGTGTTATTGTGTTGTAATTGTGTTCAAACCCTTAAACGATCCTGCAATTGGTATCAGAGCTTTCAGGCTCTTGATATAAGATCTAACCATCTTAAGATCCCTCACACACACAAAACTAAACTCTTCAAATGGCTTCCATCTCAAGACTGATATGGAGACTGGAACCATGAACAAATCCCCACTGATCACTCTTGATGATTTTGACACCTGGTGCATGAGGATGGAAGGCTTCATCAGGTCTCTTGACTCAAGAATGTGGGAATCTGTTGAAAATAGACCATTCATACCGAGCACCCCCTCTACTATGGTGCTGGTATGATTCCTAAAGATATGGCCAACTACTCAGATGAAGATAGAAAAAGAGTAGAGATTGACAGGAAGGCCATGACTGCTCTTCAGACTGCTCTCCCAAACTCTGTGTACAGAGGTTTTAAGAAGTGCAAAACAACTAAACAGTTGTGGGATGCACTAAGAGCTATGTATGAAGGCTCCTCTGAAGCCAAGGAGAACAAGAAAGATCTTCTGAAGCAGCAGTTTGAAAATTTCACCTTAAAGCAGGTGAAACCATGACTTAACAATACTTCAGGTATGTTGAGATTGTGGATACCCTAGTGGATGGAGGAGTTCCTCTTGAGAACAGAGACATTGTAAGGAAGTTCATGTCCTCACTTTAGGCAATGGACACACTATTGTGTGGTGATCAAGAGGACTGAGAAGAGGACTGAGAACCTTAAAACTCTTACTCTGACAGAGTTATATGGGATTCTTAGTGGATACTAGATGGAGATGAACATACAAGGTTCATCAGGCAACTCCAACAATCAAATGGGTTCAGCCTTCATGTGGTTGAAAGGGACAGCATAGAACCCCAACATCATCTCATATGCTACCCTGAAAACTCACAAAAGGGTCCTTTCATCACCTTCCCGGAGACACCAAGGGAAAACTTTACTCAAGGAAGTCCATTCCAAGAGACAAGTTCTTCTCAGGCCTTGTGTCTACTGATGAAAGCTGTGGGAATTATCTCTTCACTCTTGAAGACCTGGACTGTATTCATCCAGATGACCTGGAATACATGGAGATAGTTCAGCAGATGGCTCTCCTCACTCACAGAGCCAAGAAATTCTACAAGAGAACAGGAAGAAGATTTCCAAGCAATGCTACCAGTGGAAAGTTTGGGCTGGATAAAAGCAAAGTTAAGTGTTACAACTGTAACCTTATGGGTCACTTTGCTAGGGAGTGTAAGGCACCTAAAGCAAATGAGGGCCAAACACCACCCAGACCAAACTACACTGACAAAGCTCCTAGTCTGAGAAGCCTAAGCAACATGCTGCTGTTGTATTGAAGAAGGAGGCTTGACTGGAGTTTTCAGGTGGATGATGCTTCTCCAACCAAGCACTGATGGCTGACCATGATGAAGCCAAGGTATTGGAACATCTCTGTACTCCTGAATGCATTGCTAAGGTGAATAGATACAAGTCCTACAACTTAGAGATGAGATCCGATCTTGAGTCATTAAACATATTAAAATCTGATTTTAGAAAGTCTAAAAATGATTACAAGTTAAAAATAGAAGATTTGGAGAAAACCATTTCAGTACTAAAACATGAACATACAGATTTTAGAACTCAGATCCAAGATCTCATAACTAAATTGACTGAGTGCCAGGCTGAGCTTGTGATCAGCAAAGCCAAGGCAGAGAAAAGTGTTCTTGAAGAAGAGACCTTCAAAAACATGATATCCTCATCCCTGCATAAGAAAGTGTGCTATCAAAATAGACAGGGACTAGGATCAAATGAGATAGCTCCTCCACACACAATCTTGCCTGTAAGATATCCTTGGTGTGGAACTTGTGAAGATGAGCTTCCTCTCATAGATCCTATAAGTGAGGATGATGAAGAAGTAATAGTGAAGAATTCCTCTGAGAAGAGTGAAGAAGAGGATTCTTCCAAGGGCCACTATCCTTTGAGGAGAAGAAATCATCTGTGATGACCAACTCCAGAAGAAAGAACTTGATCAGGAAGAGCAAAAGGAAAGCAAAGAAGGCTCAAGAAATCAAGGCTACTTTTGATGTTAAGCAGGAAACAGGTTTTTTCTCTGCAGGTTTCAATAGTAGGGACTGAAGACATCAACCAAGACTCCTCATCTAAGAGTCTGGTTCATGTTCAAATCATCTCAGAGAAAAGAAGAAGACTGAGCTGCTGTGTACCACTGCTGTACAGCCTGGACCATCAAACTCCAAGAACAGTTCACAGCCCAAAAGAACTGTCTCAACATCTACCAAATGAAGTGGAGAAGGGATGTGACCAAAGCCAGTCTGCTCTCAAAATGAGACTCTTTTGAAGAAGAAAATGTTATGTGTCATGTGTGAAAATACTCTCACATTGCTAAGGATGCCCATACAATCCTAGAAGTACCATCCACATGACCAATAAAAAGAATTCAAAGAATCTCAAGAAGTCTCAAGCTTGGAAGGAAAGTCTGTTTCCTTCGGAAGAAGCTCCAATCAAAGAAGAAGGTAAATGGAAAATTACTTCGGAAGTAAAATTGGTCTCGGAAGAAGGAGTTCTTCCGAAGCACTGCAGTCTGCTGCAGTGACTGCAGAATCTTCCGAAGGTTCAGTCATCAAAACCTGTGAAGTTCCAAAAGCTTCAAAGGTTTTGAAGGTCAAGTCCAAGAGTCCAAAGGTGGTGTGGAAGTCTAAAAAAGGTCCAAATGACTGAAATTTCTCCATCAACAATAGCTGAAGATCCTCACAGTACAACCATAGGATCTATTACTGTTGCATTACCTTCTATTACATTACTGAGCCAAGACAAGTACGGCTTGGGTTTCCAAATGTAACTAATCATTTTCTTTGTGTAGGAACAACTCAAGACAAACGGAAACGTCTGGATAATTGACAGTGGCTGTTCAGGCACTGACAGGCAATAGGTCTCTACTCCATAATTTTGAGAGAATTGATGGGGACCAGTTGCTTTTGGAGGAATGAAGGTGGTTACATTTCTGGAAGGGGAAAGGACACAAATGGTAAGCTCAGCATTGAAAAGGTAAACTTTGTAAGGAGCTTGGGTACAATCTTCTGAGTGTATCCCAATTTTGTGTTCAAAGACATAACATGCTCTTTACTGAGCATGAGTGCATTGTTCTCAAGCCTAGTGTGTTCATTCCTCATGAGCACATCCTGCTCAGAGCCCCTAGGAAAGGGAACATGTACAAGATGGATTTGCAAGAAACATCTCCCTTTGGAGAAGTTTCATGCTTCCAATCTAAAGCCAATAGTGATGAGTCTTTCCTATGGCATAAAAGAATATGCCATGTAACCTTTAAAAACATGAATAAATTGATTAAGCATGATCTGGTAACTAGAATGCCAAAGAAAGAGTTTACAAGTGATGATCATTGTGTTGCATGCCTGAAAGGGAAGCAACATAAGGCATCCCATAAGCCTAAGAAATGAACTCATCACTACCCTACACTTGTTACATATGGATCTCTTTGGCCCCACCATTGTAATGAGTTTAGGAAGGACCTTATACTGTCTAGTGATCACAGATGATTTACAAGATTCACTTGGGTCTTCTTCCTTAGAACTAAAGATGAGACTCCTGAGATTCTAAAGAATTTCATCTTAAAGATTGAGAATCAATGTGATCACAAGGTCAAAACCATAAGATGTGATTAAGGAACTGAATTCAACAACCAAATCCTTGATACATTTTGTGATGAAAAGGGTATTACAAGACAATACAGTGCTCCCAGGACTCCTCAGCAAAACGGAGTTGCTGAGAGGAGAAACAGGACACTTATTGAAGCTGCAAGAACTATGTTGTCTGACTCTAAACTGCCTATCACCTTCTGGGCAGAGGCAGTTAATACTGCTTGCTATGTGCAAAACATAGTTTTAGTAGTTAAGACACATGGTAAGACTCCTTATGAACTTTGGCACAAGAGGAAACCTTTCATTGGTTTTCTCAGGTCATTTGGATGTCCCTGCACCATCTTGAATACCAAAGATCAAGTTGCCAAGTTTGCTGAGAAATCAGACGATGGACATTCATTGGATACTCTTCCCAAGCTAAAGCTTATAGAGTATACAATCTCAGAACTAGAATTATTGAGGAGTCAGCCAATATGACTTTCAATGAGCACACACCCAGTGTGGTGGTTCTGGTCCGGATGGCTATTTGATCTTGATTTAGTTACCAACTGTTTTAATAAATCTTGTGAGCATGTTTCAGGATCTGCAGAAAATTTAAATACAGGTGATCCTGATCCAAGATTTGAGCTAGGAAGACCTTCAACTCACACACCTTCAGCTCCAGTTGAAAACTACTTCAGAAATGAGGTTCTATCAGCACAACAATGACAAATCCAGCTGATACATCTGGCATGCCTTCAAATTCCAGCTCAGAGGCTTCTCAACCAATAAAGACACCTCAATTACAGAAGACAACAATGGTGATGGTGATAGTGATCAAGAATTCTTGATGCTAATAACCATACCATAGATGACAACATCATGATGTCACACACTCTTTGGATCAAGTTAATCTTGATAAGTGTGATAATGTGGAGGATCAATCTTCAAGACCGGATCTAAATTTCTCAAATTTGGATCTATCTCAGCAACCTGCTGTGATCCCTCAGCTAAGGATCCACAAGTCTCATCCTACACACAAACATCATTGGAGATGTTATCTCCGGGGTAAAGACAAGGGGGCAAACCCATGAAGCAAATGTTTGTCTTCACTCTTGTTTTCTATCCCAGTTAGAGCCATAGAAAGTTGAGGAGGCTCTAAAGGATGGAAGTTGGGTTGAAGCTATTCAACAAGAGCTGCTTCAATTCAAAAGGCAGAAAGTTTGGAACCTTTGTCCTCTTCCTCATGGGAAGACTACCATTGGAACCAAATGGTTTTTAGGATAGAAGGGGATAGAGGAATCATCATCAAGAACAAGGCAAGACTAGTTGTTCAAGGATACACACAAGAAGAAGGGATTGATTACACTGATGTCTTTGCTCCTGTAGCAGACTAGAAGCTGTTAGATATTCCTGGCATTTGCTGCATCCAAGAATTTCAAAGTCTATCAACTTGATGTAAAGTGTGCTTTCTTATATGGAGTGATTGATCAGGAGGGTTATGTCAAACAACCACTTGGTTTTGTAGATCCTGATCATCCTGATTATGTCTGCAAGCTTGACATAGCTCTTTATGGGCTGCATCAGGCACCCAGGAAGTGGTATGAGACACTGTCTGAGTATCTCTGTAAACATGGATACAGGAGAGGTACTATAGATGGAACTCTCTTCATCAAAGGACAAGGAAAAGACATTCTACTAGTTCAAGTATATGTGGATGACATCATTTTTGTTCCCAATTCAAAGCTCTGCAAAGACTTTGAAAAGCTGATGAAAGACAGATTTGAAATGAGTTCAATGGGAGAACTCAACTTCTTTCTGGGAATTCAAGTGAAGCAGGTTGAAGATGCATCTTCATAAGTCAGTCAAAGTATGTTCAAGATATACTCAAGAGATTCAACATGAATGATTGTAAGATTGCTAAGACACCCATAGCCGGAAACCATTCCCTTGGTCCAGATCTTGAGGGGGAGTGTGTAGATGAGCACTTATACAGGGCTATGATTGGGTCTTATGTATCTTACAGCTAGCAGGCTTGATATCATGTTTGCTACATGTATTTGTGCAAGAGATCAAGCAAACCCTAAGATGTCTCACTTAATCACTGTGAAAAGGATTTTAAGATACCTCAAAGGTGCTTCAACACTTGTCTATGGTATCCAAAGAATCCTAATTTCAATCTGTATGCCTATACAGACAGTGATTATGGTGGTTGCAACATGACTGCAAAGTCTACATCTGGGGGATGTCAATTCCTTGGTGGAAGGGTTGTCTCATGGCAATGCAAGAAACAATCCTGTGTGTCTGCATCAACTGCTGAGGCTGAATACATTGCTGTTGCAAGCTGCTGTGCTCAAGTGCTTTGGATTCAAAACCAGATGCTAGACAATGGATTAACTTCAAAGAGACTCCTATCCACATAGACAACAATAGTGCTATCTCTATCACTGAGAACCCTGTGCAGCACTCAAGGAGCAAACACATCAACATCAGGTATCATTTAATAAGAGATAACTATGAAAAGGGATTAATTAAACTAGTCAAAGTTCACACAGATGATAACAATATGCTGATCTGTTCACAAAAGCTTTTGATGAACAGAGATTTAAGTATCTGATATCAGCTATTGGGATGATTAACTTTGAGTAGACTTTTTCTTAAAACTATTCTAATTATTTCTTCTTAAGAAATATGTGTGTCCTAAGTTGGTCTAGTTTGTCACTTTCATAAGCTCATGTTTTCTTTGAATGTAAAACTCTTTTGAAGACTTTCCTTAGATTCTTGAAAATTTTCTGATACTTCGGAAGATAATTTTTTACCTTCGGAAGAAAAATATGTCTTCAAAATAAATGACTGTCTAAGAGATTTTACCTTCGGAAGAAGTCAAAATTTATCTTCCGAAGCTTAAAATTCTTAACTTAGACACTTATTCATTTTTAAGGACTTTTCCTTCCGAAGCAAAATTAACCTTGGAAGCTTTGTTCATTCTTATACAAAGCATCCAAGAGTTTATTTCTCTTCTGAAGCATAAATCTTCAAGACTCTTAGGAAAATTCTTCCGAAGCCATTTTAGCTTCAGAAGCTTTTTCAATCAAAACTTCCGAAGACAAATTACTTTCGGAAGCTTTTCGAATTCCAAGAAAACAATTTTTGAGCAAAAAGGTAAACTACTTTTTCAGAGGTGGGACCGACATACGATTTCAAAGTTTATCCTCTTTCATTAAACTTTATCTGAAATCCTCTCTCTCATATAACCCAACGGTTTCCCCCTCTTCTATCATCTGCTTTTCTTCCAAACCTAAAACCCAAAGCTTTCTCTCTGAAATTTCTTTCCCATTGTTTCTCTTCGGCTCTGAGCTACCTCACAATGGCTGACCTTGCTCACAGAAATGATCCTAACTTTGCCATGCAGCTACACAGACAACACAATCAGGTTACTCTGTTATGCTCTGACAAAGATCCTCATTTCTCAGAGGTTTGCCGTTTCTTGTCTTTGTCTCACTACTTCACCTCCCTAACCATTGATCCTCCTCTATATGAGGATCACTTGCTTGAATTCTGGAAGACCTGCCAAGAGGTCATTATGGATGGGGAGAAGGCACTGTTTGCCACAGTGCAGGGGAGAACAATCTTCATCACTCACTCCGGCCATCATCAACCGACATCTTCAGCTGGATGATGAAGAAGGTAAAGTGTTCTTCCCAAAGGAAGCGGTTAATCATTCCTTCGAGCAAATGGGCTATGAAGGAGACTTCTCTGTAAAGACCTTCAGGAAAGGGAAGGTCTCATCCCAGTGGAAATACCTTCTCCATGTGGTTATCCACAGCTTATCAAACAAGCATGGTGGATGGGACCAGATTCCTGAGGATCTCTCCTTTATAGTTCATGGAATGATTCAGGGGGTCAAGTTCAGGTATTCAAAATTGTTTATACTAATTTACTTGCAAACTTAGACTCCTTAGAATACTACATGTCCTAGATATGTTCAACACATTCTCAACTGTGAACTGGGCTCACAGGTGAGGGAAATAATATTCTTTAAATGGGACAGATGAAGCCCGGCATCTTTAAAATTATGAAGAAGCCAACTGTAGGCTTCTCAGGGGTAGAAACAACCCTAGTCCTAAAAATGTTAGAGCTCATCGCTCAAGGTGAAAACCTACAGTCCAAGCTAGTGTTGAACCCACACCTACTGCTCTCCAACCCTCTACACAACCTCAAATATCCATCACCTACCAAAGAAAATCCAAACGAACCCCTGCTCAGACTATTCAGTCTATGGAGGCCCCCATATACTCACCAATACAGGAAGAAGTGGATACTGGAGCTCCCACTTCTTCTGAGGAGCAGACCACTCCCATTGTTTCAAGAATCAGTGATGAGGTTCTCATGCTCACATGATGAGCTCACTAGCCCAACAGCCTTAAGCTTCACTCTGAGTCTCAACACTCAAGTGAACAACCTTCAGGGGACAGCCACCATCCCCAGCCTTTGGATCTCAACCAACAATTCCCAACCTATCCTTCTATACTGATGAAGACTTAGGATTCGGTGTGTACCATGAGTCTGTCTTCTCATCCCCTACTCAAAGAGAGACGAGTACCTCTGACTCTCCTTAGTCTATCCCACATCAGTCACCTATACTGAGGTGTGGAACTTCTGAACTAGTTCGGATGTCCATATGGAAGAGGCTCTCACTTTTGAAAGTGATTACATCATTCAGACCTCAACCATGGCAAATCTGCCCTCTGGCATCTCAACTGAGGCTGCTAGTGAGCAGAGGAAAACCAGCAGCCAAGAAACTCAAGCTGGTGGTGAGCGAGAGGACTTTGGTCCAATCATCTCATCCCCCAGTGATTCTTCTGATGATGATGAGGGGAACTTGAGACTAAAGGTGCAGAAATTGTCAAAAAACATGCACCTATTTAGTCTCTAAGGTTAGTCACTTGGAATCTCAGGTGACTACCTTACAAAACAGGGTCAATGATCAGCAACTTCAGATTTCATATCTAAAGGAAAAACTAGCTGGGAGACCTTTAGGAGAGCTCAACCAGGAACACAAGAACCTGTGGAAGTGATTGACTTATCCTCCAGCTCACCTATGCAAGTGGGTGATGCTACCAAAAAGGGGAGAAAGTTATTACAACCACAGAACTTGGGAGTTCTTCAAAGAGAATGGACATAGAGGACTCACCATCCTCACTTGCTGTTGTGCATCCTCAGCAACTTCCTCAAGTTCACATTAATGTGGACTTTATTGACTCAATCATCAGGAGTCTCTTTGAGGAAGGTATACCAAGGGCTTTCTCATCTCAACCACAAGGAACTGGCAACTACATCATAAGGTGGAGGTATGATGAGGACAGAAGAGCCCTTATACTTCATAGAGTTCAAGGCCAACAAGAAGTCTTTCAGTTCCAAGCCTGAGCTTCTATGAAAGACTGGATTTAGTCAACATGCCACTTGTCAATCCAAGCAAATCTAGACAAGCTGACAGGCTGGCTCAAAGAATCCAAGACAGGATCCTTGCAGAGTTCTCTCTAAGAAGGAGACTTAGGCAATCAGGCAATGTCATCGGTCAACTAGATGTTGAGGTGGACCCTAAGATTAGTTTCATAGGGGAAACCTTGGCTGGCAGGCCCAGTGGCAGAACCTGAGACCCTTGTCTCACCATCAACAACTGCTGCAGAGGTCCAAACTCCATCTGAGACACTGCTGGTGAAGGATTTCTCAGCCTCTCTCTGGCCAGAGCATGGAAGCTACACCAAGCAATGAAGGCCAAGCCTCAATCCACCCAGAGTCACAAAGGTCTGTTGATGACAAAGGGAAAAGGATAATGACTCCTGAGAAAATTGAGGAGGAAGAGAGAGAGAGGAAAAGGAGGCTAAGGGGAGAAAGTTCTCTCGGTCATCTAAATTCATGCAAGCTGCAATCAGGGCTGCCCCCAGACCAAATACTAAAGATGATGAGTTAAGGGCAGTCAGGATTACCTATTTACAGACCAGGAACTATGATGTTGATGAAATCATCTCCCTCCCCTTAGAAGAATTGAAACTGGCTGACATGGAAGTGTCAAGAGAGATAAAGGAGAAAGAAGATGCAAGGTTACTTCTCCAATTCAAAAGGAGAAAAGACAGAAAAGATTTTACAAGCATACTCCCACTCTCTCTCCAGTTCAAGAAAGTCCTGCACAGGAAGATGTGGCTCCACAAGAACCTCAGGTAGATAAAGAAGAGGATAGAATCAAAATGATAAAAACTAACTGAGTGCCACAGGATTCTATCAGGCAAATGCACTTCTTCCCCTGTCCTATGACTTCATTGAGTTTGAGTACTTAAAGCAACTTGAGCTTGAGCTAGTCAAAGAAAGAAAAACAACCAAAAGGAATCTAAGGGAAGAAGCTGCAAACTCAAGAGCCATCATTCAAAAGAATTCAAAGAAGTCTGCTGACAGACAAATAATGATGAGCTTCTTGAAGTCATATGGATTCTCCGGAAGGAGACTTGGTCCCATGTCCCTATCTACAGTGGATGAGCATATAAGGGTGATCAAGCAGAAGATTAAAAGTGGTGACTTGATTGACTTGCACTCTCTTCCAAGTCAAGTCCCACCTGAAGTGGAGGTCAGGTTTGAACAACCAGAGACACCTGAAGCAGACACTCCAGCTGAGCCTCAGCAAACTTCATCTTCTGATCCAAGACAGGGTCAAACTCCCTCTCCTTCTGAACCTGTGAGGGAGGAACACCCAATTGAGAAAGACACTGATGATCAACATGGTGCTGCAGACCAGTCTTCTCAGTTAAAGACATTAAAGAGGAAGAAGAAAATGGCTTCTAAACCAAAGACTAAAAAGAAGAAGCCAAAGTCATCTACCTCTACACCCAGGCTGAATCAGATCAACCTGAGGAAGTGCATGATGAGGTAACCCAATCAACTCCTATGCAAGTGGCTCCTCTAGCAATTGAGACACCTATCTTCTCCTGGACTTACTTCTACCATCCAGAAAGATGGCATGTTGTTAGAGATCAAGGTGTTGAGAATGTCTACTCCTGGCAAGACATAATCAACTTACCTCTGCATGATCTCTTTGAAATGAGAAGATACTATGAGAGTCTTGATGATCCTGACTACCAAATGATGAAAGGAATGGTCTTGATTGTACAGAAGACTGCAAACATCTGAATATCTTCTAAGTGTTTTGGTAACATCAGCCTAGGGGGAGTTTGTAAGGATTCCTTAACTATGATGCAACCCCAAAACATCCAAAGTGTCTCAGCAACATGCACTAAGTACTGAAGTGAAGAATGCTTCGGAAGTTTTACACAATACATTAGAAAACATTCTAAGTGTAAAATCTTCCGAAGTCAAGACCAATATCTTCCGAAGCCAAACATGAAGTCTTCCGAAGCTTCAAGAGACAAAGTCTTCCGACTTCACCCTATGAAGACAGATTTCTTCCGAAGACTTTTAGTACACATGCTTTATCTGATGTACTGTTCCATAAAGCACCTTTTCGCTGCATCTCTGATAAGTCACCAACTTACAAGAGTTGGTGAAAAGGTCCATGCTTTTGGTAACTATACATTGAGGTCTTGAGTCTGAAACTTTCCACTTTATGTACTTTATCCTTTTTGTAATGTATAGGATGTGAGCTATGGCATGTAATAGTCACAAGGTCAAAAGGCAGATATGCCTTTTGATTCTACAATTGATTTTGTTAGTGTCTAGTCAATTGTATCCAGCTGGCTCCATAGTATAGCGGCTGTATGTTGTAGTATAAGTATTTCAAGTTTCTGTATCTTTACATACTTTGTAACACTTGTAAAAGAACTTGAGAAAGCATATACGGCATCCTTGAAAACCGTATTCTCCTGTTCTGTCTCTTGCTTTACTTGTGTTCTTTGTATCACTTTTGGTTAACCAGTTTACTGTTTTATTAGAGTTTAGATAATCTCCTCATTGTGTTGTTGTGTTGTAATTGTGTTCAAACCCTTAAACGATCCTGCAATTGGTATCAGAGCTTTCAGGCTCTTGATATAAGATCTAACCATCTTAAGATCCCTCACACACATAAAACTAAACTCTTCAAATGGCTTCCATCTGAAAGACTGATATGGAGACTGGAACCATGAACAAATCCCACTGATCACTCTTGATGATTTTGACACCTGGTGCATGAGGATGGGAGGCTTCATCAGGTCTCTTGACTCAAGAATGTGGGAATCTGTTGAAAATGGACCTTTCATACCGGCACCCCTCTGCTACTGGTGCTGGTATGATTCCTAAAGATATGGCCAACTACTCAGATGAATATAAAAGAGTAGAGATTGACAGGAAGGCCATGACTGCTCTTCAGACTGCTCTCCCAAATCTGTGTACAGAGGTTTTAAGAAGTGCAAAATAGCTAAACAACTGTGGGATGCACTGAAGCTGATGTATGAAGGCTCCTCTGAAGCCAAGAGAACAAGAAAGATCTTCTGAAGCAGCAGTTTGAAAATTTCACCTTTAAAGCAGGTGAAACCATGACTCAACAATACTTCAGGTATGTTGAGATTGTGGATACCCTTGTGGATGGAGGAGTTCCTCTTGAGAACAGAGACATTGTAAGGAAGTTCATGTCCTCACTTCCTAGGCAATGGACACACTATTGTGTGGTGATCAAGAGGACTAAGAACCTTGAAACTCTTACTCTGACAGAGTTATATGGGATTCTTAGTGGATACCAGATGGAGATGAACATACAAGGTTCATCTGGCAACTCCAACAATCAAATGGGTTCAGCCCTTCATGTGGTTGAAAGGGACAGCATAGAACCCCAACATCATCTCATATGCTACCCTGACAATTCACAAAAGGGTCCTTTCATCACCTTCCCGGAGACACCAAGGGAAAACTTTACTCAAGGAAGTCCATTCCAAGAGACAAGTTCTCTCAGGCCTTGTGTCTACTGATGAAAGCTATGGGAATTATCTCTTCACTCTTGAAGACCTGGACTGTATTCATCCAGATGACCTGGAATACATGGAGATAGTTCAGCAGATGGCTCTCCTCACTCACAGAGCCAAGAAATTCTACAAGAGAACAGGAAGAAGATTTCCAAGCAATGCTACCAGTGGAAAGTTTGGGCTGGATAAAAGCAAAGTTAAGTGTTACAACTGTAACCTTATGGGTCACTTTGCTAGGGAGTGTAAGGCACCTAAAGCAAATGAGGGCCAAACACCACCCAGACCAAACTACACTGACAAAGCTCCTTAGTCTGAGAAGCCTAAGCAACATGCTGCTGTTGTTATTGAAGAAGGAGGCTTTGACTGGAGTTTTCAGGTGGATGATGCTTCTCCAAACCAAGCACTGATGGCTGACCATGATGACCAAGGTATTGGAACATCTCTGTACTCCTGAATGCATTGCTAAGGTGAATAGATACAAGTCCTACAACTTAGAGATGAGATCCGATCTTGAGTCATTAAACATATTAAAATCTGATTTTAGAAAGTCTAAAAATGATTACAAGTTAAAAATAGAAGATTTGGAGAAAACCATTTCAGTACTAAAACATGAACATACAGATTTTAGAACTCAGATCCAAGATCTCATAACTAAATTGACTGAGTGCCAGGCTGAGCTTGTGATCAGCAAAGCCAAGGCAGAGAAAAGTGTTCTTGAAGAAGAGACCTTCAAAAACATGATATCCTCATCCCTGCATAAGAAAGTGTGCTATCAAAATAGACAGGGACTAGGATCAAATGAGATAGCTCCTCCACACACAATCTTGCCTGTAAGATATCCTTGGTGTGGAACTTGTGAAGATGAGCTTCCTCTCATAGATCCTATAAGTGAGGATGATGAAGAAGTAATAGTGAAGAATTCCTCTGAGAAGAGTGAAGAAGAGGATTCTTCCAAGGGCCACTATCCTTCTGAGGAGAAGAAATCATCTGTGATGACCAACTCCAGAAGAAAGAACTTGATCAGGAAGAGCAAAAGGAAAGCAAAGAAGGCTCAAGAAATCAAGGCTACTTTTGATGTTAAGCAGAAACAGGTTTTTATCTCTGCAGGTTTCAATGTAGTAGGGACTGAAGACATCAACCAAGACTCCTCATCTAAGAGTCTTGGTTCATGTTCAAATCATCTCAGAGAAAAGAAGAAGACTGAGCTGCTGTGTACCACTGCTGTACAGCCTGGACCATCAAACTCCAAGAACAGTTCACAGCCCAAAAGAACTGTCTCAACATCTACCAAAATGAACGTGGAGAAGGGATGTGACCAAAGCCAGTCTTGCTCTCAAAATGAGACTCTTTTGAAGAAGAAAATGTTATGTGTCATGTGTGAAAATACTTCTCACATTGCTAAGGATTGCCCATACAATCCTAGAAGTACCATCCACATGACCAATAAAAAGAATTCAAAGAATCTCAAGAAGTCTCAAGCTTTGGAAGGAAAGTCTGTTTCCTTCGGAAGCTCCAAATCAAAGAAGAAGGTAAATGGAAAATTACCTTCGGAAGTAAAATTGGTCTCGGAAGAAAGGAGTTCTTCCGAAGCACTGCAGTCTGCTGCAGTGACTGCAGAATCTTCCGAAGGTTCAGTCATCAAAACCTGTGAAGTTCCAAAAGCTTCAAAGTTTGAAGGTCAAGTCCAAGAGTCCAAAGGTGGTGTGGAAGTCTAAAAGGTCCAAATGACTGAAATTTCTCCATCAACAATAGCTGAAGATCCTCACAGTACAACCATAGGATCTATTACTGTTGCATTACCTCTATTACACTTACTGAGCCCAAGACAAGTACGGCTTGGGTTTCCAAATGTAACTAATCATTTTCTTTGTGTAGGAACAACTCAGACAAACGGAACGTCTGGATAATTGACAGTGGCTGTTCCAGGCACATGACAGGCAATAGGCTCTACTCCATAATTTTGAGAGAATTGATGGAGGACCAGTTGCTTTTGGAGGAGATGAAGGTGGTTACATTTCTGGAAGGGGAAAGGACACAAATGGTAAGCTCAGCATTGAAAAGGTAAACTTTGTTAAGGAGCTTGGGTACAATCTTCTGAGTGTATCCCAATTTTGTGTTCAAAGACATAACATGCTCTTTACTGAGCATGAGTGCATTGTTCTCAAGCCTAGTGTGTTCATTCCTCATGAGCACATCCTGCTCAGAGCCCCTAGGAAAGGAACATGTACAAGATGGATTTGCAAGAAACATCTCCCTTGGAGAAGTTTCATGCTTCCAATCTAAAGCCAATAGTGATGAGTCTTTCCTATGGCATAAAAGAATATGCCATGTAAACTTTAAAAACATGAATAAATTGATTAAGCATGATCTGGTAACTGGAATGCCAAAGAAAGAGTTTACAAGTGATGATCATTGTGTTGCATGCCTGAAAGGGAAGCAACATAAGGCATCCCATAAGCCTAAGGAAATGAACTCCATCACTACCCCTACACTTGTTACATATGGATCTCTTTGGCCCCACCAGTGTAATGAGTTTAGGAAGGACCTTATACTGTCTAGTGATCACAGATGATTTTACAAGATTCACTTGGGTCTTCTTCCTTAGAACTAAAGATGAGACTCCTGAGATTCTAAAGAATTTCATCTTAAAGATTGAGAATCAATGTGATCACAAGGTCAAAACCATAAGATGTGATAAGGAACTGAATTCAAGAACCAAATCCTTGATACATTTTGTGATGAAAAGGGTATTACAAGACAATACAGTGCTCCAGGACTCCTCAGCAAAACGGAGTTGCTGAGAGGAGAAAAGGACACTTATTGAAGCTGCAAGAACTATGTTGTCTGACTCTAAACTGCCTATCACCTTCTGGGCAGAGGCAGTTATATGCTTGCTATGTGCAAAACATAGTTTTAATAGTTAAGACACATGGTAAGACTCCTATGAACTTTGGCACAAGAGGAAACCTTTCATTGGTTTTCTCAGGTCATTTGGATGTCCCTGCACCATCTTGAATACCAAAGATCAAGTTGCCAAGTTTGCTGAGAATCAGACGATGGACACTTCATTGGATACTCTTCCCAAGCTAAAGCTTATAGAGTATACAATCTCAGAACTAATTATTGAGGAGTCAGCCAATATGACTTTCAATGAGCACACACCCAGTGTGGCTGGTTCTGTTTTTGGTCCGGATTGGCTATTTGATCTTGATTTAGTTACCAACTGTTTTAATAAATCTTGTGAGCATGTTTCAGGATCTGCAGAAAATTTAATACAGGTGATCCTGATCCAAGATTTGAGCTAGGAAGACCTTCAACTCACACACCTTCAGCTCCAGTTGAAACTACTTCAGCAAATGAGGTTTCTATCAGTACAACAATGACAAATCCAGCTGATACATCTGGCATGCCTTCAAATTCCAGCTCAGAGGCTTCTCAACCAAATAAAGACACCTCAATTACAGAAGACAACAATGGTGATGGTGATAGTGATCAAGAATTTCTTGATGCTAATAACCATACCATAGATGACAACATCAGTGATGTCACACACTCTTTGGATCAAGTTAATCTTGATAAGTGTGATAATGTGGAGGATCAATCTTCAAGACCAGATCTAAATTTCTCAAATTTGGATCTATCTCAGCAACCTGCTGTGATCCCTCAGCTAAGGATCCACAAGTCTCATCCTACCACAAACATCATTGGAGACAACACCTGAAGTGCTCAAGCTTTCTTTGATCATGTTTCATGAGCAGTAAGACCATGAGCAGATTGATTAGCTGAGGTACTATTACGACTTCATCCTCTGATTGTACATTATCACTTGAGGATGAGACACATGATGATGTGGTTTGGGAATTGATTTCACCTTCAGATTTTACTTCTGTATTGGGAGTAAAATCTGTAGGAGGTTTAGTGTGATTATATCCAATCCCAAACTTCACATTTGAAGCTGTTTGCTTATGAGAAGCATTTCAAACCCCTGCAAGATGTTACCCAGCGTTCACACTCAACTTGAGTATCTGCAAGTGTTTCTTTGAGACTCTTATGATTTTTTAAAATGACCTCTACCTTATCCTTTTCATCAGCGATTTGGCATTTTAATTTGTAAATCTCATCATCTTTTTCTTTTAAAACAGACTCAAACTCAGCTTTTCTTTGGAAATCACTTTCTCTAGGTCAAGATTTTGATTAATTAAAGCTACACTTGCTTCTCTAATTGAGGCAAATGCAGCTATGCATGACGAACTCAGAACAAAACTTGGCCTTAGCCTCAGAAGATACTTGTGGTACCTGTGATGATGAAGCATTTGAGCAAGAACCATCAGTAGACTCTAGGGTCAAAGAGCAAGATTTCCAAAAGGATTTTACCACCATGTGACCAGCACCAGAAAACACTTGTTCAGAATAACCAGAAAGATCATGTGGTAAACTACTCCAGTCAACAACTCCAGGAGTGAAAAGCTTTGATGTGATTGAGATTGAGATTGAGATTGTGACTTGATTGAGATGGTTGAGACTCAGGTAGGGCATGTAGTTGTTGAGCTGTGGGTACTGGAACCTGATTGGACTGAGCCATGTAAAAACAGGGATAAGGATATGGCATTTGACCTTGAGGAAAAAATATGTATGAGATGATTGAATTTGTGAATGATGACCAGAACTGGTAGAATGTCACCCTTTATTTTGTGAATTATTGCCTGGAAAGGTTATAAAGGTTGCAGAAGAGTTATATCCACATGATCTACACTCTCTTGCAAAATGTCCAAGTCTGTGGCACTTGTGACACCTCAACTTGCTCTTGTTAAAACCAACTTTTGTTTTTCCAGAGAGACCAGGGAATTTTCTACCTGTCCTTTTGTAAAATTTTTGAGATCTGATATTAACTAATGCCATTTGCCTCAAAATTTCCATCTCTTCCAAATCATCATCAGCAATTCCTTTCAAATCATCCATCAAAACCCACAGATTGTCACTATTACATTCTGAATTACTATCAATACCAGCAAAAGCATGATCTGCACTGTTTGAAGAGAAATCTATATGCTCATCATAAGAACTTTCTGATGTAGCATATTCTGACACATGACCAACCAGAGCAGTATTCCCTGGTACAAAATCATCAGTGAACTTCCTAAATGAAGTCAGTTTCGTTTTCTGTTCTATCTCTCTTTCAAATGTTAACAATTTCCCATGAAGTTGGGTGAGAGATAGATTGTCTAGATTTGCACTGGAGCGTAGGACAATAGTATATGTGTCCCATCTCTTAGGCAGGGATCTGAGAAATCTGTTGTTCATCTGACTCTTTGTATATTCATGTTTAACCATTTTCAACTCAGATATCAAACAAGAGAATCACTCAAACTGTTGAGTCAGTGACTCACCCTTTCTATGAGAGAATGTCTCATATTGCTAGGCAAGGTTTTCTCTATTGTTTGCTAAGACCTCATTAGTTCCTCCAAATTGTTCTTTCAGAGCAACCCAGAGGTCATGAGCAGATTCATGATGCATAAGTCCAGAATAGATTTCATTAGGCAGTGCCATGGCTAGAATTTCATGGGCTTTAGCATCAATTTCAACAGTTTCAGATCTTCAGCTGAGTATTGCTCTTTCTTCTTTGGAACCATTTCATTGGTTTCCAGATTACTCACCATAGGATTATATGATCCATGAACCACAGACTTCCAACAACCTGAACTGTTGAAAGACAGGTGATGGAGCATTCGTCGTTGCCATATGTTGTACTCACTCCTAACAAGCATTGAAGGCTTTGTTGAGGAGCTAGTATTGTGAGGATCATTGATTGATGTAGCCAATTTCACCAATTCAAACAGGTTCAATGTGATTTTAACAGATCTAGCTCAAAAACTCAACAACGCAGTTTAAAACAAGAAGAATCTCAAGTTAATTCACAGGAAGCAACAGAAAAACAAACACTATAACCAATTCTTGCAAATTTGCTAATTCGATCAAACTTAGATATCAAAAGAATAGTTTGAATGATCAATTGTTAAATCGATCAATGATTAACCTGCTCTGATGCCATTTGAAGGGATCGAGATCTAGTTTGATCAATTAGATTAGGATTTGCAGTGGAATAGCACATGAATTAGATGAAATTATAGTAAGAATAATATGAATATTCAATCAAACAGTAACGGTTATAGAGAGAGAAAGTTTTCTGCAAAAAGAATGTTTTCATTCATGCACAAGCTTCCCATACAAGGAAATTAGGTCAACATTCCTTTTATAAGGAATTTGACATCAGCTGACGTCACTTTATAGTGACATAACTGATTTATACAAACAATTGAATGTAACTAAAATACAAAGAAGATGTCCACAACAACTGAGGACACCTTCACTAAAAGCTAAGTATAAGCTAAGATTCCAACTACTGAAGTTATAACATCTGATGTGTAAGAACTTCAGATGTTTTACATAATATAAAACTACTGATTACAAACTACTGAAATGTAAACCATCATAACTACTGGAGAGAACTACTTCATCTGTTGTGACAACTTCTGAGAACTTGGTGTTCAGACTTTGTCTTCAGACTTTGTCTTCAGCTGTTGTCTTCAAACTTTATCTTAAGACTTTGTCTTCAGACTTTGTCTTCAGCTGTTATCTTTAGACTTTGTCTTCAGACTTTGTTCTTCAGACTTTGTCTTCAGCAGTTGTCTTCAGACTTTGTCTTCAGCTGTTGTAGACCATTTCAGTTGTTTTGATGTCTGTGCGACTTAAAGGTTTTTCTAATCTGGCTCATTGGTTCTTTTGGTCCAACATGGGAGCTGCAAATGAAGAAACACTCCTGCTACCATTAGAGGAGTTGGTGGATCTGGAGAATGCAACCAGGCTGAAGCTTGAAGAAGAAGCCTGGTTGGCCTTGGAGGAAAAGGAAAAGAAACAGAAGGAGGATGAATTGCAGCTGAGGAGAGATAGGAAACTTCCTACTCTCCAGAGGTTTTGATCAGAGGTTTTGATCTTCAAGAACTCTCTCCACATAACGATAACACGATCCTTTGCTCTTCAACAAAGAGCAGGATCAAATGGAGAAAGAAAGGAAGAAGGCTGCAAAAGAAAAGGAAAGAGAGAAGAAGAAGAAGAAGAAGAGGCTAGGGTCACTGCCGCCAAGAAGCTTACTGAAAAAGCCTGGATGAAGGACTATCTCCGGGCTCACGGCTTCTCCGGTAGGCAGGTGGGTCCTATGTCTAAAAGGACACTCCAACGGATTGTCAGTGAAATTAAGGCTAACATCCGGTTGGGGAAAAGGAAAGAGATACCCAACTACAACTTGAACCCTCATGCCTACCATTCACTATTAAACCTGAACCCTTCACTCCTAAACCCACATCACTACCCACTACTGCTCCCTCACCTCAACCTCCTAAACTTCCCATCATCCAAACCAAAACACTAGCCAGAACCTCTGAACCTAAACCTACCTAATTACCATCCAAACCATCCCTTTAGCCTTCTCAACATCTCTCCCTTGAGGTGTTTAAGGCAATCAAGACGAAGCTCACTAATTGCATCACTTTGAGCGAAGTTTCTTGTGTAGAAGACTTTGTTAACATTACCTATGTAGACGGATCTTCAAGTTCCCTCACAAGAGACAGATTCCTTGATTTGCCTAGAAGAACTTTGGACTAGGCTGCAAGACTTTTAGGCCTCAATTCAGACTCTTTAAATGGGGAAGAAAAGAAGCTCAGAAGAAAACTTGTGACTCTGCTGGATACAAGAAAAGAGGCAAGATTCCTAGTCAGCCTCTTGTGCCTAGAAGGAAGATAATCCAGTGGAGGTTAGATGAACCTTCTCACAACTTTGTTGTGGAAAGAGAGAATGGTGAAGTCAACAGACTCAATGCAACCTCTCTGTTACACTCCAGCAGATTTGACATTGCTGAGTTAGCAGAGAAACCATTCTCCAACCCCTTCAACTCTGAAACTACTGCACTCGTAAGAAATCATCTTAGCAGTATTCATTTGGCCGAGCTAACTGCAAAAGCAAATATTGAAGAAGAGTTAAAGTTGAGAAGATAGGAAGACAAGGAAAGATCTCCCACCAAAGGTGCTGCCTTTCTATAGATGGTGGAAGGTCCTGAATTGGAACCTATAGTTTTATGGGAATATGATTACAGTCCCATCAACTAACTCTTTTCAGAGGGCAACAACAAAGGGTACATGTTATCCAAGGTCACAGACTGGATTTCCTGTCTACCAAGGATCTGTACAAGCTTCTCAGCACCACATCAGGGAAGAACAAGGAGACGGACAAATCTTTGCTCTCCTTGGTGCTGAAAGTTTTGAGAAGTCGAGGTAAGTGAAGTTTTGGTAGCATCAGCCTAGGGGGAGTTTGTTGATTCAAGAAGAAGGCTAATGCAACCAAAACTATACCACTTAAGTTATTTAGATGCTGCCATGCAAAGGCTTCCAAAGCTCTTCATCGAACTTCCGAAGTTGTAGAGTTCTTTCGAAGACAAAGGAAAAGTCCAACTTCCGAAGACAGAATTCTACTTCCGAAGACAAATGCATACTTCCTAAGTTCAAGACTGAGAAGAAAGAAAGGTGAAGACCACTTCCGAAGTATGATGAAGAAGTCTCAAAGTCTTGGAAGAAGCAGCCTCTTCCAAAGTATAAAGTGGCTTCCGAAGTACTTACTCTTCTGAAGCCATTTAACCTTCAGAAGACACTGCTATAACGGTGGACACAAGTATGGTCTCTGACACTCCGTTGTAGACTTCTAATACAACATGGCTTCTTCTTAAAGAACCATGTTGTTGACTATACTTTATTCACTGTTTACTTTTCATGATAGTACAATTGCCTCTTTAGTTGTGAAAAAAGGTAAGTCAGGGACATGTCCTGACTACCAAATCTCAGATAAGACTTTATCCGAGATACCTTAATCTTTAGTCTTGTAGTATAAACTTCAGCTATAGGATCCTAGCTAGTATCAAAGTATATCCGGCTGTAGATAGTATTATACATAGGTTCTCTTTGTAACTCATAGAGGTAAGATTATCATCTGCTTGTAAAAGTCTGATAGGATCAGTGATCTCAAGTTTGATGGATTAGAGTGTAACGCAGCAGAATAAGAACAAGAATTAGACAAATTATAGCAAGAATTTGATATTCATATGCATTAAGAACAAATATGGTTATAACGAGAGAATATATTTCTGTGAAAAGGAATGTTTCAATAATATCAAATGTTTCTGCTCAATCATTCACCGATTACAATTAGGTTGACACTCCTTATATAGAGTGCAATCACTGCTGATATCACGGGATAGTGACATCTGGCAGATTTATTACAAAAATAACTAAAACTTAACAAACACTGAAATGTTCATAACTACTGAGAACATATCAGAGTGCTAAGTATAAAACATAAAACTACTCATACGAAACTACTGAAACTACAACGACTGAAGAACAAGCTCTTCAGTCGTTTTACAAAACTACTGAAAGAAAAACATAAAACTACTGAAAGAAAACCGTCACAACTACTGAAGAAGACCTCTTCAGCTGTTGTGACAACGTCTGATACTTGGTCTTCAGCACTTGGGTTCAGACTTGTCTTCAGCAGTTGTGTCTTCAGACTTTGTCTTCCAGCACTTGTGTCTTCAGACTTTGTCTTCAGCACTTGTGTCTTCAGACTTTGTCTTCAGCACTTGTGTCTTCAGACTTTGTCTTCGCACTTGTCTTCAGCTGTTGTGGACTTCAGCAGTTGTTGTGACGTCTGTGGGACTTAAGGTTTTTCTAATCCGGCTCATTGGTTCTTTTGGTCCAACAAACTCCCCCTGAACCAATGCAGCCAAAACCTTAACTTTATTGAGGTCCCACTTATTGTTGGCGATAAGATTGGTCTTTCCCCTTCTTGATCAGCTAAGAAGATGACCTAATTAAGCACTGGCGTGGGAATAGATTTCTGAATTTGGTTGGCATAGTATGGATAAGAGCCTGACTTTGGGGAACTGGACACAGGGCTGTGGTCCTATCCATTAAATCTACTCCCATGTATAAGCCTGTAGGATTCTCTGGTGTATGCTATGAGAACATAATTTGTTCTTCCATGGTAAGATTTTCAGCTCCACCATCAAACAGTCCTTCACGCCCATACAGCTCTGAAATGTACTTAGCCTGTTTGCCATTTTTGAGCTCAACTGTTGTAATCTGTCTGTATGCCAAACTCATCTGGGTGAGTACCTTCAAGTAACAGACTGAGCACAATTTGTTTGAAGTTCTCAAGCCTCTTCTAGACTAACCCCTTTTAATTACTCTGTTCTCTAACTTCTTTTGGGGTGGCTGTTTAGTTTCATAGGCCTTCTTGAAATCTTCTACAATTTCCCAGGGTGATACTACAAGGACCACTGTGATCTCTTCATCTACGATCCTTTTTACTTGGCCTTGTATCTCGAAGGAATGTGTTTCTTCACAATTCTGTGAGCCACCTAGGATCAGGCCATATTCTCACCTTTTCCTTTTGATATTTAAATGTGTTAGCAAGGGTGTACAATCTCAGAGCTTCTTTCTTCATACTGATTATTGATGAAGAAGCAGCAGAAGTTTTGTCTATGCTTTTCAGCATTTCATCATCATGAAGCTTTTGCTGTTGTTCTTCTTCTATCTTTACTCTCACAGCTTCCATCGGTGAGGTGGGAGTGATGGGCATAGGTATGGCTTTAGGCAAAGTTAGGACTGCGGAAAGAGGCAGCCTATCTTCTTCCTCATCATCCTCTTCTTCTTCTTCTTCTAGCCTCAACCCTTCTCTTCTTCTTCTTGGGTGCATGATCGGCTGTTGGTTTTGAGGGTAAAGGAATTGGTTTAGTGGATTGTGGTAGTGGTGATTTGAAGTGGGAGGTTTTGCAGGTTGTTCTAGCATTCTTGAAGTGAGTGAGGCTTTTGAGTGTTTTGCTAGTTCCTTTCTGTTCCCAGCACCTGCCTCATTTAGTGTTTCAATCACCAATCCCTTAGTGTATGCTTCAGACGGACAGATCTTGGTGGTTATTGCCAAGATATTATCCCTGGTCCATGACTTAATCTTGATCAATGATCTCCCAAGGTACTTTGCAATGAATCTGATTATGATCTCCAGTCTTTCTCTTTCTAATGCATCATAACTTGCCCATCTTGAGTTAATTTCTTCAACTTCAAGTCTCCTAATCTCTGAGTCAAACTGTGTAGTATCGAACCCCTATCTATACAGTTGATCAATAATGGAGTCCATTGATTTACTGTGTGTAGCATCCGCCATTTTGATCATCTCATCGAGTTCGAGTTCTTTTTCTTTACCTTCAACCTACCTCTTCTTATATGTGACATGAAGTCTTTGTGACTTTCACTCACTTATCAGTGTCAGCTCCCTTCACAAACTCCTCTTCCTTCTCAGTCTCCTTTTCTTTCTTCCCTTCTATGCTCTTCCTCTTTGCTTTCACTGACTGACTCTCCCCCTTTTTGGTTGCATTGGTTGCAAGGTTTGAGTAGCAGAAAGCCTTGTGCTCACAATCTCCTCCACCAGGGGTGTATGACTGAGGGAAGCCTCTCATCCATGGTTGTGATCACAATGTCTGTGCATTGGGGTGATGAGAGGTATGGATTGCTGAAAGATGGCAGCTGTTTGCTTAGAGGGTTCTGTCCCTGAGAAGCAGTGCCAGAAATAGAAGCTGGTGGCTCGGAATTTTTGAGTGGCTGAGTGTGAGGGAGACCTTCAGGTGAAGGTGCCATCTGTGGTTTTATGTTGGTGGCAGGGACTTGCTTTTGAGAGAAGAGAGAATTGTATGTAGTCTTTGTAGTCTACTGACTTCTTCCTCAAGAATTGTGTTCTGGGCCAGAACATCATAAAAGAAGCCCAGGTCATCATCAGCAGATGCTGAATCACCTGACCTCCTGCTTGTAGCCGGATGTACATGCACTGGGTGTAGACCAGTTTTAGCATGTGCCCCTTTTTCTTGGAACTGGGGACTTCAGCCTCAGGATGATGTACTTCATCAGCTATTGCCTCTGGTGAGGTCTTAGCTATGTTACCAGCCTCAGTCTGATCATGTGCTGATTCAGAAGAGGTGGCAGCCTCACAGATGTTCTGGTCTCCATATCCACACCAGGAGATAGAACAGTTAAACCCTGGTGCTGTGGGTTGTCAGAAGCATGTTGATCCTCTTCCTCAATTGTTGTGGTTTTCCCCTTTGTTGGTGTTTGTTGGGGAGGAGGAGAGGCATGCAGCTGAGTCAGCACGTTTGCAATAATGAGAGTAGGACTTTGTGGGGCGGTTGAAGTGGGAGATGGGGTAAAGCAGTATGCACCTGGGGAGAATGGTGCTCTTTAATGGCAATCTCCTCAAATGAGGAAGATCCCAGATTAGTGGGTACCCCTTCTTTGGTTGCTGCAGGCTCCTTTTGAGAGGAATCCTGAGCGGCTGTGGCTGGTGAAGTCCTTGTATCCACTAGGGGGTTATAACAGTGGATATAGCATGCGTTTGTGTTGCAGGGGCATCCTCAGGGGACTCATTTCCCTGAGTAGCCTTTTTTGACCTCTTTTTAGTGGGTTTGGTGGGGACTTTGGATTTGGAGGTGGTGGCTGTGGGTTCCAGCTGCGTGGGTTTGCGCAGCTTGGCAGCCATTTTTAGTGATTGGTCAGAGTTGTGTCGGGAGTATACTTCAGGAAATATAACCATAGTAGGGACTCCCAGGCCAACAAGTCCTCAGCTTGAAGCTGGTTTTCAATTATGGCCATTATGAACGAGGATATAATATCCAACGGTTAGCAAGTTGGTTTTGGGCCATATCCTTGAGCTCTAAAAATAGTATTTCAGAAAAATTTAAAGGTTTTTGCTCAAGGATGGAGTTCATTACCTGTTGCCACCTTGTGGACATTTGATCCCATGATGAAGTCTTGGGGGCAAGGCAGACATTTACCATGTGAAAGATGAGACGTTCGGTATCCTGCAAATGTTTCTTCAATATGGTAGATGCACTCAGGTTACCCTGGTATCCATGGTGGCAAATGATTGATCTATTGTGCCCTTTGGATAACCAGTTGGGAAAGTGGCATCATCCAGATTGAGGGTTTGGCGAAGAATGTCTGGAGTAATGACCACTTTTTGATGATGGACAAACGATTGAAGAGACTCTGTGTCATTCTCCTCAGAGACAAGAGTGACGTTTGTCCAGAATTGGTTAAGAGATTCGGCATATGGTGGGTGGGATTTAACAGAAAAGCCGTTTTGTAAGGTGACTGAACCATTAAATCAATGGTGTTGTGAAACTTGGTCCAGTATGGCGATTTTGTGAGATGTGCGACACAGTTATGTCGTGTGGTTTTAGTTGCATAGTCGCCATTGATGAAGAGGGTTACAGAGTTTTTGAACGTTAGGTTGAGAAGAGAAGAAAGTAAAAACTCTGAAGGTGGGATAAGGTATTTAAAGGGTAGGGTTAGAAAACGACTGAAGGTTTTGGTGTTAGTCATTAGTTGTTGAAACTACTGATGACGTGGTATTAACTTTCAGAGGTTTGGAATGACTGACCGTATTGGTGTGATCAGCAGTTGTTATAAAACAACTGAAGACTTGGTTTTAACCGTCAGACGTTTGAAACAGCTGAAGTCTGAATTTAGTCATCAGTAGTTATAAAACTACTGAAGACAGTTTTGACTTCAGGTGATGAAACAACTGAGGACTTGGTATTAGTCATTAGTAGTTGGGAAACTAGTGAAGACTTTGGTTTTACCATCAGTTGTTGTAAACAACTGAAGACTTGGTGTTAGTCATCAGTAGTTATGAAACTACTAAAGACATGGTTTTGCTTCAGTTGTTTAGAAAGAAACAGCAGTTGGGAAGCTACTGAAGAAAAAAGGCTCATCAGTAGTTGTCGTCAATTCATGCTTTCAGCTGTTTCATACTGTCCTCAACACGTACTCATCAGACGTTTTCATCTGTTTTCAGTGTTTCATAGGACATCAGTACGTATTTGTATTTCTGACAACAGTAGTTGTAGCTACATCAGCTGTTGTAACTACCTCAATTGTTTTATCAAATAAAGTACTTGAGTACTGAGAAGTTAAGCTCTAGTAGTTTAAAGAAAACTTCCAAAGGGAAAATAACTTCAGTACTTATATATATGACAATAATAAACTAATGATCATCAGTACATGTGAGCTGAGATCATCAGTAGTTGTCACTTATTCTAGTTGCAGCATACCAAGCCTTAACACTAGGTTTTGCAAAGTTGTGCTATCCAAGGGCTTAGTGAAAATGTCTGCAAGCTCATCAGTACTAGGAACAAATTTTGGATCAATCAGACCTTTTTCAAAGCAATCTCTAATAAAATGGTGTCTGATTTCAATATGTTTAGTCCTAGAGTGCTCGACAGGATTATTGACAATACAAAGAGCTGAAGAGCTATCCATTAACAATGGGGTCTTAGTCTATGTTATGCCATAATCCAATAATTGGTTTTGAAGCCAAAGTACTGAGATGTACAACTTGTGGCAGCAATGTACTCTGCTTCAGCAGTTGATGTAGCAATTGGGGTCTGCTTCTTACTCTGCCAAGAAATCAAGCAGTTGCCTAAGAATTGGCATCCTCCAGAAGTGGACTTTCTTGTCAACTTACACCCTGCATAGTCACTGTCAGAAAAAGCAACTAATTTACCAGAATGTCTAGTAGAATACCATAAACCTAGAGATGGAGTGCCTTGCAGATATCTAAATATCCTCTTGACTGCAATCAAATGAGACTCCTTAGGTGCAGCCTGAAATCTAGCACAAACACATGTAGCAAACATAATATGGTCTAGAAGCTGTTAAGTACATCAAGGACCCAATCATACATCTGTAAAGTGTTTCATCAACCACTTTACCTTTCTGATCTGTATCCAGTTATGTGGTGTTGCACATGGGAGAAGAACAGGGCTTACACTTTTGTAAATCAAACTTTTCCAAAAGATCTTTTGTGTATTTGGACTGATGAATGAAAATTCTATCAGCCTTTTGTTTGATTTGCAAACCCAGAAAGAACTGTAATTCTCCCATGCCACTCATTTCAAACTTCTGTTGCATCAAATTTGTAAAGGCATCACACAACTGTGGATCAGAGGATGCAAAAATAATATCATCCACATAAATTTGAACAAGTAGATTATGCTTCCCAGCTTTCTTAATGAATAAAGTCTTATCTATGAGCCTCTAGTGAAATTATTTTCCAGAAGAGAGTTTGATAATGTCTCATACCAGGCTCTAGGAGCTCGTTTCAAACCATAGAGAGCCTTATCAAGCATATGCACCCAGTTAGGATGTTTATTGTCCTCAAAACCTGGTGGTTGACATACATAAACCTCTTCTTTAATTTTCCCATACAAAAATGCACTTTTGACATCCATTTGAAAAACTTTAAGGTTGTGATAAGCAGCATAAGCTAAAAACAATCGAATTGCTTCCAGTCTGGCTACAGGGGCAAAGGTTTCATTATAATCAATACCTTCCTCTTGTGAAAACCCCTGAACAACTGGCCTGGCCTTGTTCTTAACAATAAGCCCATTTTCATCAGTTTTGTTCCTAAACACCCATTTAGTGCCTATTGCACACTTACCAGGAGGTAGAGGACCAGTTCCCATGTTGCTGTTTCTTGAACTGAAGAAGCTCAAGCTGCATGGCTTCAACCATCCATGTCCTTAAAGCAATGTGATAGTTCTTTGGCTCTTGCTGACTAATGAAGAGAGCATAGAAGCAGAAATTTGACAATTGACTTCTTGTTGAAACGCCAGCATTGATATCACCAATGATTTGAGACATAGGGTGATTCTTCAGATCTTGGTACACAATAAGATCTGTGCAAGTGTTTGTAGCAGGCTCAGCGGCAACAAATGGTGATGGTGAATCATTTCCTTGAAACCAATCAGTAGATGGTAATTCAAAGGAAGTTGAAGTTGTAGAAATCTCATCAGCATTTGTTGTGAATTGTGCTACTGAAGCTACAGGAACATCAGGTCTAGCTGAATAAGGCAGTTGATCACTAAACTTGAAAAGGTGAGTACTGATATCATCATCATCATTAGTAACACCAGATGGATGACTAGCTACAGAAGATGATGGATTCATATGATCTGTAACTGCAGGTGGTTGATAAGGAACATATTGCAGAATGTCCAGATCAAACAACTCCACAGGGTTTTGTGGAATTGTATCCTTAGGGATTCATTGAACTTCACATGCAAGGTTTCTTCAACTCTCTTTGTCTGACAGTTGAATACTCTATAAGCCTTGCAAGTGGATGAATACCCAACAAAGTATCCAGCATCCACCTTAGAATCAAACTTTTGGAGTTGATCCTTTCTGTTGAGAATGTAACAGGGACACCCAAATGCTCTAAAGAATGAAATCAAAGGAGCCAAATAATGAAGAACTTCATATGGAGTCTTCATCAACCTATGATTTACTAGAACTCTATTCCGTACATAGCAAGCTGTATTGACAGCTTCAGCCCAAAAAGTCAGTAGCAGACCAGAATCAGCCAACATGGACCTTGCAGCTTCAATGAGGGCTGTTCTTCTCTCCACTACTCCATTTGCTCTGGAGTCCTTGGGATGCTATACTGCCTCTTGATTACCTTTGACAAGTAAAAATCATCAAGAGTATGGTTTCTGAATTCAGTACCATTTCACTCCTCACACACTAACTGGTAGGGAATACTGCTTCTCAACGTGTACCACAAAGTTCATAATGGACTGAGCAGCCTCATCCTTTGAATGCAAGAAGAAGGTCCATACATATCTAGAGTAATCATCCATAATTACTAGACAGTATTTCTTCTTTGCCATACTCATTACCTTCACAGGACCAAAAAGATCCATGTGTAGTAGTTGTAAGCAGGCATTAGACTTGGATTCTTCTATGGTTGGGAATGAAACTTTATGTTGTTTCCCTTTTAAGCATGCAGTGCAGATTTCATCACAATTGAACTCCTTTATTGGAAGATCTCACTAAACTCTTGTGGATCAGCTGATTCATGTTTTGAGATTAACATGACCCAGCCTTCTATGCCACAGTTTAGATTCTTGGAGAGAGGCCTTGGAGAACAAGCATAGATGGCCTCTTACTCAATTTTCTTTGAGATCAAGGCATATTTCTTCCTATCCTGTTGGCCTTCAGGAGAGTATTATCATCCAGTACTTTGTCAATCAGGCTCAGAACCTTGGAAGACAGAATCCTACAGTTCTGGCTGTGAAAAGAGCAACTGTCCTTTGTCACACATCTGACTAAACTCAACAGATTGTATTTGAGATTCCCACATGGTTGACATCATCAAATCTAATATCTCCATTAGACACAAATCCCTTTCCAATGATGTAACCTTTAGCATCATTCCAAATGAGACAAATCCCTTCTTTCCCTGAGAGTACATGAAGAAGAGAGTGCTCCCAGTCATGTGCATGTATCCTCTACTGTCCACATACCAGATGCTTCTTTGGCATGCTGAAGAACCCTGCACAATCATAAGAAACTAGTTAGCTTGGAGACCCAAACCTTTTGGTTTTGGGACAGACTTTATCAATAGATTTAACCATAGCTGGTTTATCATGATTAACAGCTGATGAAGATGGAGATGGTGCTGAAATAGATTTGGACCTGGAATTCGTCTCCAGTGGTTTGGTCACAGTGGCTTCAAGTTGGTTAACTCTCCCCAACAGATGCTGAAACATCATAACAAGCTGTGTCTGATTTGAAGCTCGAGCTTTCAGTTCATTTGACACTCCAGAGCTTGTTTTTGATGAGTTCTGTGACCACCATTTCTCCTTCTTAGATTTCACAGACTTAGTCTTATGTTTATCATGAGGAACAATATCAGCTGTCTTCTGATAAACCGTATCCTTCTTAGTGGATTTGGGTAAGGCCTTGGGTTTATCAGGTTGAGATGATTGTGGTACAAACTTGGTCTCAAACTCAGTTTTCATTTTATTTATTCTAGTTTAATGAGCTCATCCCTTTGGAGCCTTAAACCCTTTTGTACCAACATTCATCAGATAGATGATTGAATTTACCACAAATTTCACATGGTTTATTCTTCATCTTGGACATCTTTACTGCTGAAGTGGAAACTACTGAAGGTGTGATCTTCAGTACTTTCCTCCTATCAGTACTAGGTACTAAAGGATTTGTAACAGCTGAAAACTGGTAATTCAACTGTTTTCCATCCGTCTAAAGGACTGTTTGATGGATTCCTCAGCAGTTGTTAGTCCTGTATTTCAACTGATTTGAAATGCTTTTCAGATGTTGGGTCTCTTTCAGTACTTGGGGTACATTGAGGAACAACAACTGAAGTACTCAGCTTCATATGAGTCTCAGTAGTTAGACCATCAGTCAATTTATTTGTTGAGATCTTAACACTGGTTTCATTCTCTGATCTTAGATTATCATTGGAGAATGACTCATATGATAATGTGGTTTGGAGATTGCTTTCACTTTCAGACTTAACTATGGAGTTAGGAGTAAAGTCTGTTGGTGGAGCAGTATGGTTGTAACCAATGCCAAACTTCACATTTGAAGCAGTTGCTTGCTAAGAAGCATTTCAAATCCCTTGCATGATGATACCCAGCGTTCACACTCAACTTGGGTCACTGCATGTTTTTCTTTGAGACTCTTGTGGTCTTCCAGAATAACCTCTAGCTTGGTTTTCATCATTTAATTGGCATTTAAGCTTATAAATCTCATCACTTTTGCTGTTAAGAGCAGACTCATACTCAGCTTTTCTTTGAAAATGGTTTTCTCAAACTCAAGTTTTGATTTATTAATGCTACATTTGCCTCTCTAATAGAGACAAAGGCAGCTATGCATGATTGAGAACATAACTTGGCTTTAGCCTCTGAAGATACCTGAGTTACCTGTGAAGATGATGCATTTGAACAGGAACCCTCAGTAGACTCCAGGGCCATGAGAGCAAGATTTCCAAAAGGGTCTTCACCACCATGTTGACTAGCACCAGCATAGTATTACTCAGTGTGACTAGACAAGTTATAAGGTAAGCTACTCTAGTCAACGACTCTAGGTGTGAAGAAGCTGTGATGAGGTTGTGATTGAGATGGAGATGGTTGAGGTTCTGGTAGTGCATAAGATTGTGGTACTATAGGAGCTTGAATTTGATTTGACTGTGGCATATAATAGCAGGGATAAGGATATGGCATTTGACCCTGAGGAACAAAATATGCAGGAGAGTGAGGATGTGATGAATGACTAGAACCAGCAGAATGTTGCCCTTTGGATTGTGAATTGTTATTTGAAAAGTCAAAAGGGTGCAGAAGTGTTAGATCCAGTTGATCTACACTCTCTCGCAAAGTGTCCAAGCCTGTGGCATTTGTGACACTTCAACTTGCTCTTGTCAAAACGACTTTGGTTTTGTCAGAGAGTCCAGGAAATTTCCTGCAGTTCTCTTGTAGAATTGAGATCTGATATTGATCAAGGCCATTTGGCTCAAAATATCCATCTCTTCTAAATCATCATCAGCAATGCCCTTCAAATCATCCATGATAAAGCATAGATTGTCACTATTATTACCAGAATGACAATCAACACTCACAAAGGCATGATTAGAATTGCTTGAGGTGAAATCAATATGCTCATCATAGTGGCATTCTGATCCTGCATACTCTGACTCATGACTTACCAAGGCAGTTATCCTGGTACAAAATCATCAGTGAGCTTTCCAGATGATGACAGTTTCGTTTCTGTTCTATCTCTCTCTCAAATGTGAGCAATTTCCCATGGAGTGGGTGAGAGATAGTTTGTCCAAATTTGCACTGGAGCGTAGGACAATACTATATGTGTCCCATCTCTCAGGCAGTGATCTGAGAAATCTGTTATTCATCTGGCTATTGTGTACTCATGTTTAACCATTTTTAATTCAGAGATCAAACAAGAGAACCGCTCAAACTGTTGAGTCAGTGTCTCACCCTCCTATGAGAGAATGTTTCATATTGTGGGCAAGGATTTCTCTATTATTTGCCAAGACCTCATCTGTTCCTCCAAATTGTTCTTTCAAGGCATTCCAGAGGTCATGGGCAGTTTCATAATGCATTAGCCCAGAATAGATTTCATTGGGCAGTGCCATGGCCAAAATTCCATGGGCTTTTGCATCAATCTCAAACAATTTCTTATCCTCATCTGAGTATTGCCCTCCTCTTCGGAACCATTTGATTGGTTTCCGGGTTATTCACATAGGCTTGTGTGGACCATGTACCACTGATGTCCAACAACTTGAGCTGTTAACAGACAGGTGATGGAGCATTCGTCGTTGCCATATGTTGTACTCATTCCTAACCAGCATTGGAGGCTTGGTTGAGGAACCAGTATTGTGAGGATCATTGGAAGGAGTAGTCATTTTAGGTCCAAATACAATTTAATTCAAGCTTTTAAAAGATTTTACACAGACCACAACAGAATCAATGAAAACCAAGAATAAATCTCAGGATGAATGACCAAAAACACAGAAAATTCAATCTCTATAACCGTTTCTTGCAAAAATTCTAATTCAATCAAACTTGGATCTTGGATAGCAGTTTCAATGATCAATTATTAGATCGATCAATGATGAACCAGCTCTGATACCATTTGACAGGATCAGTGATCTCATGTTTGATGGATTAGAGTGTAACGCAGCAGAATAAGAACAAGAATTAGCAAATTATAGCAAGAATTGATATTCGTATGCATTAAGACAAATACGGTTATAACGAGAGAATATATTCTGTGAAAAGGAATGTTTCAATAATATCAAATGTTTCTCCTCAATCATTCACCGATTACAATTAGGTTGACACTCCTTATACAGAGTGCAATCACTGCTGATATCACGGGATAGTGACATCTCGCAGATTTATTACAAAAATAACTAAAACTTACAAACTACTGAAATGTTCACAACTACTGAGAACATATCAGAGTGCTAAGTATAAAACATAAAACACTAGATACGAAACTACTAAAACTACAACGACTGAAGAACAAGCTCTTCAGTCGTTTTACAATACTATTGAAAAGAAAAACATAAAACTACTGAAAAAAAACCGTCACAAATACTGAAGAAGACCTCTTCAGCTGTTGTGACAACATTTGATACTTGGTCTTCAGCACTTGTGTTCAGACTTTGTCTTCAACACTTGTGTCTTCAGACTTTGTCTTCAGCACTTGTGTCTTCAGACTTTGTCTTCAGCACTTGTGTCTTCAGACTTTGTCTTCAGCACTTGTGTCTTCAAACTTTGTCTTCAGCACTTGTATCTTCAGACTTTGTCTTCAGCACTTGTGTCTTCAGACTTTGTCTTCAGCACTTGTGTCTTCAGACTTTGTCTTCAGCACTTGTCTTCAGCTGTTGTGGAAATCAGCAGTTGTTGTGACGTCTGTGGGACTTAAGGTTTTTCTGATCCGGCTCATTGGTTCTTTTGGTCCAACAGAGTCTTTGTATCTTGAGTTGAGAATCAATATATAAAAGTATCTTGAAAATTATCTTTCTATGTTCTTAGTTACTTTTCATATTGTGATCAACTCTTCTTGATTCTTACCCGAGTGTGATTCTAGTTGAGTTGGAGAGAAAATATTTGTGTTTAAGTGACAAACACCGATCCTGCAACAGTCCCTTGTATGCCTTCCTCAAAAATACTCTGAATGTAGGAGTCTATTGAGTCCACATCAATGTGAACATAAGAAGTTATTAAGTATGGATAGTTGCAAGTGAAGATGGCGAGTCCTCAATGTCCATGCTCTATGAAGAACTCACAAGTTCTTTGTCTGTGGTGACTTTCTCCCTCTTTTGGTAGCATCACCCACTTGCATAGGTGAGCTAGAGGTTAGATCAACCATATTCATAGGTTCTTGTGTTCCTGGTGGAGCTCGTCTTAAAGTTCTCCTAGCTATTTTTTCCTCAAGTTAGGATATCTCAAGTTAGTGATCATTGACCCTGTTTTGCAAGGTAGTCACTTGAGATTCAAGATGACTAACCTTGGAGACTAGATATGTGCATGTTTTGACATTTTTAGCATCTTTAGCCTCAGATTCCCCTCATCTTCATTAGAAAAATCATGGAGGGATAAGAAACTTGGACCAAAGTCTTCTCTCTCACCACAAGCATCAAGTTCTTGGCTGCTGGTTTTTGTCTACTCAATGACAACTTTAGTTGAAGTGTCAATGGGCTGAGTTGCCATGGTTGAGGTCTTAATAATGTAATCACTGGTTGAAGTGAGAGCCTCTTCCATATGGATATCCTGAATAGGTTCAGAAGTATCCACCTTAGTGATAGGTATCTGATGTGGGATAGACATAGGTGACTCGGGAGCACTCATCTCTCATTGAGTAGGGGAGGAGTAGAGAGACTCATGGTACTCACCGAAACCTAAATATTCATTTGTATAGAATTCAAGGTTGGATTGAGTGATTTAAGTCTAGAGGCTAGAGATGGTAACTGTCCTTTAAAGGTTGTTCACTTGAGACTCAGAGTGAAGGGTTAAGGCAGTTCAGCTTGTGAGCTCATTAGTTTGAGCATGAGGAACCTCAGCATTGACCCTTGAAGTGATGGGAGTGGTTTGCTACTCAGGAGAAGTGGGAGCGCTAGTATCCACTTCCTCTAGTATGAGTGAGTGTATAGGAGCCTTCAGGAATCTGGTCCCAACTTTCATGCTTGTTGGACAAGCTATGGATAACCACATGAAGTAGGTATTTCTACTGAGATGAGACCTTCCATTTCTCCCTCACAACCCATCCGCTCAAAGGAATAATTAACAACTTCTTTTAGGAGGAACACCTGACCTTCTTCATCATCCAGCTGAAGATGATTGTTAATGATGGCCGGAGTGATAAAGATTGTCCCCCGTGCACTGTGGCAGACAGTGCCTTCTCTCCATCCATAATGTCCTCTTCGTAGGTCTTCCCAAATCAAGCAAATGATCCTCATACAGATTACGATCAATGGTAAGGGAGGTGAAGTGGTTTGGTTGAGCCAGAAAATGGAAAATCTCCGAGAAACTATCATCTTTCTCAGAGTTCAACGGACCAACCTAGGTGTGTTGCCTGTTAAGTTGCATGGAGAAATCAGGGTTGTCTTGGAGATTTAGGTTGGCCATTTTAAGAAGCTTAGTGGTGAAGGAAGATGAAGAACAAAGTCGGTTTGGGAGATTTTATGTCACAGAAGACATGCAGATGAAGAAGATAGTGAAAGACAGGGGATAAACTTTGAAATACAGAAGTCGGCCCCACCTCTGAAAAGGTCATTTTCTTTTACCCAAAGAGTAGTTTTCTTAGATGTCAAGAAATCTTCCGAAGGTTATTTTTCTTTGCAAGTTCTTTAAGAAAAACTTCCGAAGGCAAATTGACTATGGAAGATATTTCAAAGATTTTTGAGAATTTTGATTCGGAAGAGATTTAGTTGATTTAAGACATACAGGTATTTAAGTTGATTTTAAGCTATGAAGATTTTAAGACATACAGGTATTTAAGTTGATTTTAAGATTTTAAGACATACAGGTATTCCACATCATCCTCAGAGTTTTATTCTATGAAGATTTAAAATTTCCGAAGAGAAATTGCTTTCAGAAGAAAGTTTGTTCTTATAAAACATACAGGTATTTAAGTTGATTTTAAGCTTTAGAAGATATTTCAGAAATTTCTTCCGAAGGTAAAAATACTTAAGTAGATATTTGTTTTCTATGTCAAAAGTTTTTCCCAAAGTAATTTTAAATCTTCTAAAGGATAAAAATATCAAAATTTTCAGAAATCTAAGGAATAACTTTTAAAGGATTTTACTTCAAGAGAGAATAATGGGCTTATGAAGGTGATAAAATAGACAACTTAGGAAATATAGGTTTTAGAAATAATATGATTAGGTTTTAAGAAAAGCTACTCAAAGTTAATCATCTCAATAGCTCATACAAGATATTTGAATCTTTGTTCATCAAAAGCTTTGGTGAACCGATCAACATATTGCTCATTTATGTTAATATTGACTAGTTTGATTAATCCCTTTTCAAAGTTATCTTTATCAAGTGATACTTGATATTGATGTGCTTTGTCCTCGAGTGCTGCATAGGATTTTATGTGATTGATATAGCACTATTGTTGTTTATGTGGATGGTAGTCTCGTTGAAGTTGAATCCATAGTCCACTATCTGATTTTGAATCCAAAGTACTTGAGCACACACCTTGCAACAGCAATGTATTCAGCCTCAGCATTTGATGCAGATACACATGATTGTTTTTTTACATTGCCAGAAGACTATCCTTCCACCCAGAAATTGACATCCCCCGGATGTAGACTTTGTAGTTATGTTGCAGCCACCATAGTCACTATCTGTATAAGCATACAGATTAAAGTTAGAATTCTTTGGAAATCAACGGCCAAGTGATGGAGCACCTTTGAGATATCTTAGAATTCTTTTGATAGTAATTAGGTGTGACTTGTTGAGGTTGGCTTGATATCATGCATAGATGAATGTAGCAAACATAGTATCAGGCCTTCTAGCCGTGAGGTAAATAAGAGACCTAATCATTGCCCTAAAGAGATGTTCATCAACAAAGTCTCCCTCAAGATTAGGTCTAAGGGAATGGTTTTCTGGCTATGGGTGTCTTAGCAATCATACAATCAAGAATGTTAAACCTTTGAAGTATGTCTTGAATACTTACACTAACTTAGGAAGATGACATTTTCAACTTGCTTCACTTGAATTCCTTGATAGAAATTGAGTTCTCCCATGGCACTCATTTCAAACTTATCTTTCATTAGCTTTTCAAAGTCTTTGCAGTGCTTTGTATTAGTTGACCTAAAGATAATGTCATCCACATATACTTGAACTAGCATAATGTCATCTCATGTTCCTTTGCTGAAGAGAGTTCCATCAATAGTACATCTCTTATAGCCATGCTGACAGAGATACTATGATAAGGTCTCATACCACTTTCTTGATGCTTGATGCAACCCATAAAGAGCCTTATCAAGCTTGCAGACATAATCAGGATGATGAAGAACAGCAAACATAGATGGTTGTTTGACAAACACCTCTTCATCAATCACCCCGTAAAGAAAAGCACACTTGACAACAAGCTAGTAAACTTTGAAGTTCTTGGATGCAGCAAAAGCTAGGAATATCAAAACATCTTCAAGTCTCGCTACAGGAGCAAAGACATCTATGTAGTCAACTCCTTCTTCTTGAGTATATCCTTGGACAACTAGTTTGGCCATGTTCTTGATGACAAGTTCTCTAACATCCCTCTTATTTCTAAACACCGATTTGGTTCCTATAGTAGTCTTCCCATGAGGAAGAGACATAGGTTCCAAACCTTTTGCCTTTTGAACTGAAGTAGCTCCTCTTGAATAGCTTCAACCCAACTTCCATCCTTTAGAGCCACGTCAATTTTCTTTGGCTCTATCTAGGACAAGAAACAATATTGAAGACACATATTTGCATTGTGGGTTTGTCCTCTTGTTCTTATCCCTGTATCAACATCTCCAATGATGTTTGTGGAAGGGTGAGACTTATGGATCCTTAGCTAAGGGATCACAACAAGTTGCTTTGACAAATCCAAATTAGAGAAATTTTGATCTGGCAATGAGGATTCAGTCCCCACATCAACACACATATCAAGATTAATTGATCCAATGAGTGTGTGACATCGTTAATGTTGTCATCAATGGACTAGTTATCAGCATCAAGAAATTTCTGATCACCGTCACCAGCACCATGCTCTCTAACATTTGAAGCTCCTTCATCTGAGTTGTGTACCTCTAAGCTCTAATTTGAAGGTACTCTAGAGGCATCAGTATGATTTGTCGTTGATGTGCTGGTAGAAGCCTTGTTTGAAGTATTTATTACCACTAAAGCTAAAGATGTGTAGCTTGAAGGTCTTTTTTGCTCAATTTTAGATCAATAAGGATGTTGAAACATGCTCACAAGATTTGTTAAAATAGTTGGTAACTAAATCAAGATCAAACAGCCAATAAGGATGTTGATACATTATGTTCCTAGTTTGTGTTCTTAACCTAAAAGTCTATCATTTCTTACACATGTGTAATGTAATTGTTCAATGAAATATGATATACGTTTGATGTTTACTTATCTTTGATTATTTCATATTATTATTGTGTATGAACATTTTATATAGGTTTGAGGTTGTTGTACATAGTTCTTAGTCAATAATGATTGAGAAATATGTTCAACCTAGTCAACTAATTATTCAAGCTAATGGACCATACACATAAATGAATCATACTAATGAACCAGTCGCATGACTAAACCAAGAGACTGGATCAGTCGTACGATTGAGAGATAAGACTGACTCAGTTGCACGACTGAACCTTCAGTCCTGCGTATGACTAAATCGCATGACTTACTCACACGACTGAACCATGTTAATGGTTCTGTTGGACCAAAAGAACCAATGAGCCAAGATTAGAAAACCTCTAAGTCCCACATCATATCACAACAACTGCTGAAAGCTTCATCAGCAGTTTGACAAGTGCTGAAGACTTCAACAGCTGAAGATCAAGTGCTGAAGACTTCAACAGCTGAAGAACTAAAGTGCTGAAGTACAACAGCTTAAGAACACAAGTACTGAAGCTGAACAGCTGAAGAACACAAGTGCTGAAGCTGAAAGACCAAAGTACTGAAGTACAACAACTGAAGAGTTTACAAGTGCTGAAGATCAACAACTGATGTACAAAGTCTGAAGACATAGACTGAAGACATCAGCTGATGATATCTACTGAAGTCATCAGCTGATGAAACATCTGAAGTTCAAGTCTGAAGACCAACTACTAAAGTTTCAGTAGTTTGTCACAACAGCTGAAGAGGACTTCTTCAGTAGTTATGATATCAGTAGTTTTATATTTTTACTTTCATTAGTTTTGTAAAACGACTGAAGAGCTTGTTCTTCAGTCGTTGTAGTTTCAGTAGTTTTATGTTTTTCAGTAGTTATAACCACTGATAACACTTAGCATTTTTGTAAGGAGATGCCAGCTGTTTTGACATCTTTAGTAGTTGTGTTTCAGTTGTAATAATTCTGTTAGATGTCACTATCAAGTGACATCAGCACACGTCACATCTCTTATTTAAGAGGTGTAGACCTAAGTGTAAGTGTGACATTCTGTTACCACGAAAGCGAATATTGAATGAAATATATTTGCAGAATTCTCTCTCTCTATAACCGTCTTTGTTCTTCATTGAATATCGTTTTGTTCTTGTGAATTGGCTAATTCATTGTTCGATTTCTGCTGCCATACTCTCTAATCAATCAAACATAGATCACTGATCCTAACAAGTGGTATGTTAATCATTGATCGATCTAACAATTGATCATTGAAACTGCTAATTGATATCTGTGTTTGATTGAATTAGCGTATTCGCAAGAACTGGTTATAGATTATTGAATTTCTGTCGCTTTCGTTCATTTATTTTGAGATCTTCTGGTTCAATTGGTTGTTGCGTTTTGTGCTAAATCTGCTCTAGCTTAACCAAATTTGATTGAATCTGAGATGACGACTCCTTCTAATGATCCTCACAATACCGGTTCCTCAACCAAGCCTCCGATGCTGGTTAGGACCGAGTATACATATGGCAACGAAGAATGCTTCATCACCTGTCTGTTAACAGTTCAGGTTGTTGGACATCTGTGGTACATGGACCATATAAGCCTATGGTGAACAATCCGGAAACCAATCAAATGGTTCCGAAGAAGAAGGAACAATACTCTGATGAAGATCGGAAACTATTTGAGATTGATGCTAAAGCCCATGAAATTCTGGCCATGGCACTGCCTAATGAAATCTATTCAGGGCTTATGCATCATGAAACTGCTCATGATCTCTGGAATGCCCTGAAGGAACAATTCGGTGGCACAGATGAGGTCTTAGCAAACAATAGAGAAATCCTTGCCCAACAATATGAGACATTCTCTCATAGGAAGGGTGAGACACTGACTCAACAGTTTGAGCGTTTTTCCTGCTTGATCTCTGAGCTGAAAATGGTGAAACAGGAATACACCAATAGCCAGATGAACAACAGGTTCCTCAAATCACTGCCTGAGTGATGGGACACAGACACTATTGCCCTACGCTCCAGTGCAAATCTGGAAGGCCTATCTCTCACCCAACTTCATGGGAAAGTGCTTACATTTGAAAGAGAGATAGAGTAGAAGAGGAAACTGTCCTCATCAGGAAAGCTCACTGATGACTTTGTACTAGGCAACACTGCCTTGGTTGGTCATGAGTCAGAATATGCTGCGTCTGAAAGCAATTATGATGAGCATATTGATTTCTCTTCAAATAGTTCTGATCATGCATTTGTTGGTATTGAGAGTCATTCTGGCAGTAATAGTGACAATCTATGCTTCATTATGGATGATCTGAAAGGAATAGCTGATGATGATCTAGAAGAGATGGATATTCTGAGCCAAATGGCACTGATTAATATCAGATCTCAGAATTTCTATAAGAGAACTGGCATGAAATTTCCTGGACTCTCTGGCAAAACCAAAGTTGGTTTTGACAAGAGTAAGTTGAGGTGTCACAAATGCCAAGGCTGGGACACTTTGCAAGAGAGTGTAGATCAACTGGATCTAACTCTTCTGCACCCTTTGTGACTTTTCCTAGTACTAGTCCACAAAACAGACGGCAACATCCTGCTGGTTCTGGTCATCATTCACATCCTAGATCTCCTACATACTTTGTTCCCCAGGGTCAAATGTCATATCCTTATCCCTGCTATTATGTGCCTCAACCAAATCCTGTTCAAGCTCCAACTGCACAACAACCACAAGCATTGCCTGAACCACAACCTTCCCAATCTCATCAACAAACTCAACCTCAACAACACAGCTTCTTCACCCCAGGAGTTTTTGACTGGAGCAGTTTACCAGATGACTTGTCTGGTCATGCGCAATTGTTCTCAGGTGCTGGTCAACATGGTGGTGAAAGTCCCTTTGGAAATCTAGCTCTTATGGCTTTGGATTCTGCTGATACTTCATCCACTAATGCCTCTACATCAAAGGTATCACAGGTATACTCTGAGGCAAAAGCCAAATTATGTTCTGAACCATGCATAGCAGCATTTGCATCTATTAGAGAAGCAAATGTAGCTTTAATCAACAAGAACATTGAGCTAGAACAAAAAATTTCCAAAAATAAAGCTGATTTTGAGTCTGTGCTTATTGATAAAAATGATGAGATTTACAAACTGAAATGCCAAACAACTGATGATAAGGCTAGGGAAGAGATACTTCTAGATAAGTATAAAGATCTCAAAGAAACTCTTGCAGTTACCCAGGTAGAGTGTGATAGATGGGTACAATCATCCAAAGGTTTTGAAATGCTTCTTAGTAAGCAATCTGCTTCCAATGTGAAGTTTGGCATTGGTTACAATCACACTGCTCCACCTACGGATTTCACTCCAAGAGCAGAGGTAGAATCTGATGGTGAGAGTAATAACCAATCCATCTCATCATGTGATCTACTTTCTGATACAGCACAATCAGAAGTAGAAGTCAGCACCAAGCCCTCTAAGAACTTATCAGCTGATGTTGATGGTTCCACTGCTGACACTCACATGATCAATGAGTTGATCAACTCAGGAGTTAATTCTGAAAGTCCTGAAAGGACTAGAGAGCAGGATTTAACACCTGAAGTTCAAACTCCAACTACTGTCAGTACTGAAGAGAAGAAAGTTGTCAGTAGAAAGAGTTTGAAGACTACTAAAGAGGTAGTCAAGAAAGCAAACAATGCTTCCAAAGCACTGAAGAACAAGTCTTTAGTTGCTTCACCCTCTTTAGTTGATGATCAACCTAAGATGAAGAAGAAACCATGTGAAGTATGTGGTTTGTTCAATCATCTTACCGATGATTGCTGGTACAAAAGAGGTTCCAACTCAAACATAAAGAAGAAATTAAAGAGAAAATGGTAAAATGAAAACTGAGTTTGAGACCACATTTGTATCAGCAACATCAAATCCTGTAACCCTTAAGTCCTCATGAAATCCAAAAAGGAAGGGGTTAAACAGGTGACAACTGAGAGTGCTCAGAAGAAGAAGGTGCAACATAGGAACTTATCAAACTCCACTGGCAATGTGTCTGATGAGCTGAAAGCGTTATCACAAAATCAGACACAGCTGGTTATGATGGTTCAACATCTATTGGGAAGAGTTAACCAATTAGATGCTCCTATGTTGAAACCACAGAAAAGGAGATCCAAGCCAAAGGATTCCTCTTCTTCACCATCTTCTTCCTCTTAGGCTGTTGTTTCCAATAAACCTGTTAGTTTACCATCTGTTGATGAGACCAGGCCCAAAACTAACTGATTGTTTATTATTGCAGGGTTCTCTAACATGCCAAAGTAGCATCTGGTATGTAGACAGTGGGGGATCTATGCACATGACTGGGAACAACTCTCTTCTTCGTGACTACTCTCAAGGAAAGAAGGGGTTTGTTTCTTTTGGCAATGATGCTAGGGGTTACATCATTGGAAATGGCTTTGTCTCCAATGGAGAAATCAAGTTTGATGATGTTAATCATGTGGAAAATCTCAAGTACAATCTCTTGAGTGTCAGTCAAATGTGTGATAAAGGCCATGTTGCTCTTTTCACTAGTCAGAACTGTAGGATTGTGTCATCCAAAGTTCTGCATTTGATTGATAAGGTGTTGGATGATCACACTCTCATGAGAGCCAACAGGATAGGAAGAGTGTATGCCTTAGATCTTTCCAAGAAAATCGATCTCAGAGGCAATCCTTGCCTATTTTCCAAAGCCTCTTCTCAAGAATCTAAACTGTGGCATAGAAGGCTGGGTCATGTTAATTTCAAAAACATGAATCAGCTTATCCACAATAGTTTAGTCAGAGGCTTACCAATAAAGGAGTTCCACTGTGAAAAACCTGAACTGCTTGTTTAAAAGGAAAACAGCACAAAGTCTCATTCCCTCCTATTGAAGAGCCTAAGTCCACCGCATGCTTGCAATTACTGCATATGGATCTATTTGGTCCTGTGAGAGTGATGAGCATAGCAAAGAAGAAATATTGTCTGGTAATTGTGGATGATTACTCCAGATTTGTATGGACTTTCTTTCTACATTCAAAGGATGAGGTTGCTTAGAAGATTATTCATTTTGTGTTGTATATTGAGAAGCAGTATTCCCCTTCCAGTCAAGTGTGATAGGAGTGACAATGGAACTGAATTCAGAAACCATACACTTGATGACTTCTATCTCTCAAAGGGAATCAAAAGGCAGTTTAGCATTCCAAGGACTCCAGAAAAAAATGGAGTAGTGGAGAGAAAGAACAGGACCCTAATTGAAGCTGCAAGGTCCATGCTGGCTGACTCTGGTTTGCCACTGACCTTTTGGGCTGAAGCTGTCAACACAGCTTGTTATGTGCAGAATAGAGTTTTAGTAAATCAGAGGTTGATGAAGACTCCATATGAAGTTCTCCATCACTTGGCTCCTCTAATTTCATTTTTCAAAGCATTTGGTGTCCCTGTTTTATTCTCAACACAAAGGATCAACTCCATAAATTTGATCCTAAGGTGGATGCAGGGTATTTTGTTGGTTATTCATCTACTTGCAAGGCATACAGAGTCTTCAACTGCTGAACAAAGATAGTTGAAGAGACTTTGCATGTGAAGTTTAATGAATCTCCTTTGGACAAGATTCCACAAAACCTATGTGGAGTTGTTTGATTTGGACATACTGCAATATGTTCCTTATCAACCTCCAGCTGTTGCAGATCATGTGGCTAAATCATCTTCTGCAGCATGTCTTCCACCTGGTGGTATTGATGATGATGATGATAATATCAATACTCACCTATTCAAGTTTAGTGACCAACTGCCTGTGTCTGCTAAATTTGATGTTCCTGTAGCTTCAGCAGTTCATCCACAACAAATGCTGATGAGATCTCTGTTTCCTCTACATCTTTTGAGTTACCATCTAATTCTTGTTTCAAGAGTCTACATCACATCTGCTGCTGCTGAAGGTTCTACAAACACTTGCACAGATCTCATTGTTTATCAAGAACTGAAGAATCACCCCATGTCTCAGATTATTGGTGATATCAATGCTGGTGTTTCAACAAGAAGTCAATTGTCTAACTTTGCTTCTATGCTCTCTTCATCAGTCAGCTAGAGCCAAAGAACTACCATGTTGCTTTGAGAGACAATGGATGGGTTGAAGCTATGCAGCTTGAGCTACTTCAGTTCAAGAAACAGCAAGTGTGGGAAATGGTTCCTCTTCCCCCAGGTAAGTGTGCAATAGGCACTAAATGGGTGTTTAGGAATAAAACTGATGAAAATGGGCTTATTGTTAAGAACAAGGCTAGACTGGTTGTACAGGGGTTTTCACAGAAGAAGGTATTGACTATGATGAAACCATTGCCCCTGTAGCCAGACTAGAGGCAATCAGATTGTTCTTAGCCTATGCTGCATTCACATCTTAAAGTTTTTCAAATGGATGTCAAAAGTGCATTTTTATATGGTAAAATAAGGAAGAGTTTATGTGTGTCAACCACCAGGCTTTGAGGATAATAAACATCCTGAATGGGTGTATAAACTTGATAAGGCTCTTTATGGGTTGAAACAAGCTCCTAGAGCCTGGTATGAGACACTCTCTACTTTTCTTCTTAAGAATAATTTCACTAGAGGCTCCATTGATAAACATTGTTTATTAAGAAGTGGATCAGCATAAACTACTTGTTTAGATTTATGTTGATGATTATTTTTTTGCATCCTCTGATCCCCAGTTGTGTGATGATTTTACAACATTAATGAAAAAGAGGTTTGAAATGAGTGCAATGGGAGAATTACAGTTCTTTCTAGGCTTGCAAATCAAACAAAAGGCTGATGGAACCTTTATTCATCAGTCAAAATATACAAAAGATCTTTTGAATAAGTTTGATTTACAAAACTGTAAGCCCTGTTCTACTCCCATGTGCAACACACACAACTGGATGCTGATCAGAAAGGTAAAGCTGTTGATGAAACGCTTTACAGATGTATGATTGGGTCCTTGATGTATTTAACAGCTTCTAGACCAGATATTATGTTTGCTACATGTGTTTGTGCTAGATTTCAGGCTGCTCCTAAAGAGTCTCATTTGATTGCAGTCAAGAGAATCTTTAGATATTTGCAAGGTACACAATCTCTGGGTTTATGGTATTCCACCGGACACTCTTGCAAATTAGTTGCTTTTTCAGATAGTGACTATGCAGGGTGCAAGTAACTAGAAAGTGAACTTCTGGTGGTTGTCAATTCCTAGGCAATGTTTGATTTCTTGGCAGAGTAAGAAACAAACATCTGTTGCTACATCAACTGCTGAGGCCGAGTACATGCTGCTGCAAGTTGTACTTCTCAGGTACTCTGGCTTCAGAACCAATTCTGGATTATGGCATTACAGAGACTAAGACTCCATTATTAATAGATAGTGCTTCAGCTCTGTGTATTGTCAAAAATCCAGTCCAGCACTCTAGGACCAAACATATAGAGATCAGACACATTTTATTCGGGATTGCTTTGAAAAAGGTCTGATTGATCCTAAGTTTGTGCCTAGTGCTGATGAGCTTGCAGATATTTTTACTAAGCCTTTGGATAGTTCTACTTTCCAAAACCTAGTGTTAAGGCTTGGTATGCTGCAGCTAGAATAAGTGACAACTACTAATGATTTCAGTAATAGTTACCGGTGATCATTAGTACCCATGTCAATATAAGTACTGATGAGTCCTTTCCCCTTCAGTAGTTTTTCTCACTACTGACGGCTAAATGCCTCACAAGTACTGAAGTACTCTATCTTTTCCAAACTACTGATGTAGTTACAACTACTGAAATCAGTACAAACAGATAAGTACTGACGTCCTATGAAACACCTGAAAAGCAGATACAAAGTCTGATGAGTAAGTGTTGAGGACAGTATGAAACAGCTGAAAGGCTATGAATTGACGAAAACTACTGAAGAGAACTTTCTCTTCAGTTGTTTCAACAACTGCTGTTTCATTTTAAACAACTGAAGCAAAACCATGTCTTCAGTAGTTTTATAACTACTGATGACTAATACCAAGTATTCAGCTGTTTACAACAACTGATGACAAAACCACTGTGTTCAGTAGTTTCACAACTACTGATGACAAACACCAAGTCCTCAGTTGTTTCATCATCTGAAGTCAAAACCATGGCTTTCAGTAGTTTTCTAACTATTGATGCCTAACACCACGACTTCAGCTGTTTCAACGTCTGATAGGGTAATACCATGTCAACAGTCGGTTTAAAACTACTGATGACTAAAACCAAACCCTTCAGTCCTTTTCCTCACCCCTACCCTATAAATACCTGTCCTATTCTCTGATGTTTCATTAGCTGTTATTGTCTGAACTTCTCTCTCTCAAACATGGCGACCATGAGTCTTAAACAACGACCCAACTGCATTGCTTACCTTACAAAGTCGGCTTTCTGGAACAAATATGATAATGCCATTGACTTAATGGTGGATTCCCCATATCGCACAGCCTTTCTCACGAATCCAACCATTTACCCTGCATCCCTCAGTCAATTCTGGTCAAATGCTTCTGTTCATACCGATGAGTCTACCGTCAGATCTCTGTCCGGTCCCTATCAACCAGAAACCAGTGTCGTTACACAGCCGACATTATTCGTCGGGCATTACATCTACACGATTCCACCGCTGTGACTGCATACCCAAAGGGCATAACTGATATGTCCTTTATCAATCATGGGTATGAAGGTGATCTTCGGGCTACAACCGTTCTAAAGAAACATTTCCATGACGCTGAGAAACTTATTTTTCACATGGTAAATGTCTGCTTAGCCTCCAAGACATCTTCTTGGGATCAAATGTCATCCAATGGCAACAGGTATTGTATTCTATTCTAGAACACTAAACGTTAAATTTTTCTGAAATTGTGTTCCTAGAAATCAAGAACTTGGCTCAAAACCTGTGCAAACGGATGGCCATTATATCCCAGTTTCTAATGGCCATTTTTTTGGATGAACTAAAATCTGATGGCCTTGGAGTCCCTGCACCAGCTGTTTTGGCTGAGGTATACTCCAGGCACAACTCAGACCTTACACTCAAAGAAGCTGCCTGAATGCTAAAGCCCAAGCACAGGAACCCACAGCTTCCTCCATCAGAACCAAAGTCCCCACAAACCCATCCAAAAAGAATCCCAAAATGGCTACTCAGGGAAATGAGTCCCCTGAGGATGCCCCTACAACACAAACGTAGGATATATCCACTGCTTATAACCCCCTAGTGGATATCAGGACTCTTCCAGCCATAGCCGCTCAGGATTCCTCTCAACAGGAGCCTGCAGCAACCACACAAGGGGTACCCACACATCTGCGATCTTCCTCACTTGAGGGGATTGCCATTCAAGAGCACCTTCCTCCCCAGGTGCACACTGCTCTTCTACCCCTCTCCCCATGCAACCACCGCCCCCCAAAGTCCAACCATAATTATTGCAAACGTGCTCACTCAGTTGCATGCCTCTCCTCCTCCCAAACCCACCAACAAAGGGGAGAACCACAGACATTGAGGAACGAGGATCACATGTTTCTGACAACCCACAGCACCGGGGATTACAAGTTCTATCTCCTAGTGTGGATAGGAGATTAGAACATCTAGTGAGGCTGCCACCTCTTCTGCATCAACACATGATCAGAATGAGGCTGGTAACATTGCTAAGACCACACTAGAGGCAACAGCTGATGAAGGACATAGTCCTGAGGCTGGAAGTCCCCAGTTCCAAGACAAAGGGCACATGCTAATATTGGTCTACACCCAGTGCATGTACATCCTGCTCCAAGCAGGAGGTCAGGTGATTCAGCTTCTGCTGATGATGACCCGGGCTTTTTCTACGATGTTCTTGCCCAGAACACAATCCTTGAGGAGGAAGTCAATAGGCTGCAAACCCTACTTGACCAACTCTCTCAAGGAGAAAGACCATCTGCCTCCACCAACCCACAGATGGCACCTTCATCTGAAGGTCTTCCAAACACTGAGCCACTCCCACAACTAAGCCCCTGCGTCTGCTTCTGGCATTTCTCAGGAACAGAACCCTCCTGAGCAAATAGTTGTTGTCCTTCAAAATTCCCTCCCTCTCATCACACCCATAATCACTGACATTGTGACTAAAGCCATTGATGAGAGGATTTCCTCAACTTTACAACCATTGATTGATGCTACTGTGCAAAAGACACTTTCTGCTGTACAAACCCCTACCACCAATGCATCCAAAAAGGGGGAGAGTACTATAGTGAAAGAAAAGAAGAGGAAAAGAACAGAGGATGAGAAGGCCCAAGAGCAAGCCCAGAGTTGGAAAAAGAAAAGCAACAACTGATCACCTATAAACGAAAGAAAAGTGCTGATGATCAACCTACTGCTGAAGAAAAATCCTTGGAAGAGCTGGTAAAAGATGCTGATGATACACACAACCGATCCATGGATAAAGTCATTGAGCAACTCTTCAGGCAAGGTTTTAATACACCCACATTAGATAGTGAAATCAGGAAGTTGGAAGTGGACGAGATTCAAACCCGATGGGCTGGGTATGATTCACTTGAAAAAGAGAGATTGGAGATCATGATCCGTTTCATTGCCAAATACTTAGGAAGATCTTTGATGGAGATTCGTGCGTGGACCAGAGACAGTATTCTGGCTATAGCCACCAAAATCTATCTGTCTGAGCAATTCCACAAGGGGATTATCATTGAAGCCCTTGATGAGGCTGGGGCTGGAAAAAGGTTTGAAATGGCAAGACTTACAAAGGCTAAACTCACAACGAAGATGCTGGAACAACCTTCCCTTCCATCCACTCAAAAACAGCCTACCCCGCAAATCTCCAAACCAATCTCAAAGCCCAAATCCAAACAACCACAATCACAACCCACAAAACCAACTCCCTCACCATCTAAACCAACAGCCGATGATGCACCCAAGAAGAAGAAGAGAAGGGTGTTGAGGCTAGAAGAAGAAGAAGAAGAGGATGATATGGAAGAAGATAGGATGCCTCTGTCTGCAGTCCTAACATTGGCGAAAGCCAAACCTATGCCCATCACTCCCACCTCACAGATGGATGTTGTGAGAGTAAAAATTGAAGAAGAGGAGCAGCAAAAGCTTCATGATGATGAAATGCTAAAAAGCATTGACAAAACTATGTTGTTTCGTCATCAATTATCAGCATGAAGAAAGAAGCTCTGAGGTTGTACACTATCGCCAACACATTTCAATATCAGAAGGAAAGGGTGAGAGTATGGCCTGATCCGAGAGGGCTCACAGGATTGTAAAGAAAGACATTCCTTCGAGATACAAGGGTCAAGTCAGGAGGATCGTAGATGAAGAGATCACAGTGGCCCTTGTATTATCACCCTGGGAGATTGTCGAAGATTTCAAGAAGGCCTACGGGACTAAACAACCACCCCAGAAGATGCTAGAGAATAGAATTATTAAGAAGGGGTTAGTCTATAAGAGGCTTGAGAACTTCAAACAAAATGAGCTCAGTCTGTTACTCGAAGGGAATCATCCTGATGAGTTTGCATACAGACAAATTACAACAGTTGAGCTCAAAAATGGCAAACAGGCCAAGTACATCTCAGAGCTGTATGGGCGAGAAGGATTGTTTGATGGTGAAGCCGAGAACCTGACCATTGAAGAACAAATCATGTTTCTCAGAGCCTACACCAGAGAATCCTACAGGCTCATACACGGGAAGTAGATCTCATGAATGGGATAACAACTCTGTGTCCAGTTCCCCAAAACAGAGTTCCCATTCATATCTTGCCAAACAAATATTTGAGATTTCTTCCCAGGCCGGAGCTTATATGGGTCATCTTCTCTACTGATCAAGAAGAAAAAAAGAGCAACCTTTTGCCAACAATAAGTGGGATAATAAATAAATTAGAGGTTTTGGCTGCATTAGTTCAGGGGGAGTTTGTTGGACCAAAAGAACCAATGAGCCAAGATCAGAAAACCTCTAAGTCCCACATGATATGACAACAACTACTGAAAGCTTCATCAGCAGTTTGACAAGTGCTGAAGACTTCAACAGCTGAAGATCAAGTGCTGAAGACTTCAACAGCTGAAGAACTAAAGTGCTGAAGTACAACAGCTGAAGAACACAAGTACTGAAGCTGAACAACTGAAGAACACAAGTGTTGAAGCTGAAAGACCAAAGTACTGAAGTACAACAGCTGAAGAGTTTACAAGTGCTGAAGATCAACAACTGATGTACAAAGTCTGAAGACAAAGACTGAAGACATCAGCTGATGATATCTACCGAAGTCATCAGCTGATGAAACATCTGAAGTTCAAGTCTGAAGACCAACTACTGAAGTTTCAGTAGTTTGTCACAACAGCTGAAGAGGACTTCTTCAGTAGTTGTGATATCAGTAGTTTTATATTTTTACTTTCAGTAGTTTTGTAAAACGACTGAAGAGCTTGTTCTTCATTCGTTGTAGTTTCAGTAGTTTTATGTTTTTCAGTAGTTATAACAACTGATAACACTTAGCATTTTTGTAAGGAGATGTCAGTTGTTTTGACATCTTCAGCAGTTGTGTTTCAGTTGTAATAATTCGGTTAGATGTCACTATCAAGTGACATCAGCAGACGTCACATCTCTTATATAAGAGGTGTCGACCTAAGTGTAAGTGTGACATTCTGTTACCACGAAAGCGAATATTGAATGAAATATATTTGCAGAAATTATCTCTCTCTATAACCGTCTTTGTTCTTCATTGAATATCGTTTTGTTCTTGTGAATTGGCTAATTCATTGTTCGATTTCCGCTGCTATACTCTCTAATCAATCAAACATAGATCACTGATCCTAATAGGTTCAGTCATACGAATGGCAGCTGCAAACTATAAATGCCATTGAATTCAGGAAAAACATATGTTAGGACCGTTTTTCGTACGGAGTACTAACTGATTCTGCGAGTACACTAACTCAAATAATGTGGAATCCTATTTGATTGGTTATCGAATCAGGGAGAACACAGTTAAGATCAATCTAACGATTAATGAAACGTTATGAGTGATTAGAACACGATCAACTGTGATCTATGAACTTGGAACATGTTTTCTTGAGTCTCTGGATGGCTAGGGTACGATTATATGTGTAGGTATTTGAATTGTTATGTTTTTCCACGAATTATGTGGTATTTATAGGTTAGGGTTTTGCATTCGTACGACTGAACCATTAGCATGGTTCAGTCGTGCGACTGAAGCATGCGATTGATCCATCCGCACGACTGAAGGCCTAGTCGTGCGACTATGTCAGTCTTATGTCTTAATCGGGCGACTGATCCAGTCACATGGTTCAGTAGTGCGACTGGTCCATTAGCATGAAGTATTCATGCGTATAGTCCATTAGCATGGTCCTTTCACATGAGAATTTCACATGATTAAGATTGAACATTTTCTCAATCATTATTGACTAAGAACTATGTCCAATCCCCTCAAACCTATATAGTTAGTTCAATATATTTTATTACACAATAAATAATGAAATATTAAACATTATATGCATCAATCACACATTGCATTTCATTCATACCCATTCAATTACATATATGTAGGACATGATAGACACTTTACATTATGTTCCTAAAGTAGGTACATATGTATCAACAAACTCCCCCTTGGACCTATTTTACATCATTGTGTAACATTTTTCATTAGCTTTTTAAACATCTTGTACTTTTCCTCTCTTGTAGCTCCGACATGTATCTCAAAAGCAAAATAGTGTCTTATCACAATTTAAAACTGGAGGGCTTGTACAATATCCTGCGAGTCATAGAATAGTGGCCATTTGTATAAGGTATATACATCGTCAGCAGACAAGTTAGTCAGCCACATAGGGTCAAATACACGGATAGCATCCATTTGGCTCTCCTTTTGTAAGACTATGACCGCTTCACCTGTTCTCCAATCGTAGTACCACCACTTGAAGTTTGGAGTGAAGTCATGTGGCATTTCTCTTAGATGGATTTTAGACATTGTATGCAGAGGACTCCACTTCAGCACTACCATAGGCTTGCTAGTAATGGAATCAACTTCAGACCTTCTGATGTACCTAGTAGGTTGTTAAGGTATAAAGTTAACCCACCTCGTGTGGTACTCTTTCCTTAAAGCAGCCTTAAACCAGCCTAACATTTTTCTCGAGTCAGCATACAACAACTTTAGACATGCCAGGTAGTTGAGCTCAAAACCAAGGAGAGTTTTACGATCGTGTGGAAATCTAAAGTACTCTATACCCTTTTCTCTCTTCACTGCATATACATTCAGATCCTCAAAACAAGCACATGCTATGATCTTGCTTGACACCTTTAAGTGGTTCTTGACTTTGTATAGCTTGGTGAAGAAATTTGGCTTTTATGCAGTGCACATGGCTCAAATCTTAGCAAAATAGGCTGCCCATTCATCCTTTTTGATGTCAACATTAGCGTCTAAGCCTTGGGCTTGACCCTCATTCTTCTCAGACTCTTTCTCCATCTGATCCAGCTTGTCAAATATATCATTGACGAGAGTATCACCCCAGTTCGGGACTACATTTCCCTCTCGGTCAGCATGCTCTAGATAATGGTCAGCAATGACGTCCTCTATCTCGATTTCATCTATGTCGTTGAGCTCATCATCACTTGTAACCTCAAAAGTAGGAGCGTCCTTGACAATCTCGTTCGGGTTAAGCCGGAACATCTTAACAAGCTGCTCATCGGTAAGGTCATGAATGATTTCTCCTTCTTCAGGAGTATAGCTTACAAACCTTCTGACTATCCCTTGCAAATCAAGAATCATTTTGAGTTGAGACTTGATTTGCTGAAAGGGAGCAACGTCGTATTCGTCTTGCTAAGCTTTGATAAATATATATATAAACATTAATTACATAATATTAATACAAGATTCAAGTACAAGCTTTCACAAATACATAAACTTCTAAGCTCCTTGGTCTTGATTTCTCTTTATATTTCTCCCTTGATCCTGAGCTGAGGCAGATGCAGCTGCATCTCCTTCTTCATCATCATCATCGTTTTGCCTTCCATTTGTCTCCTCGTCTTCACTGGCATGATCATCATCACTATCGTCATCCTCTTCATCATCACCGCCATCATCATCATCTCCTTCTCTGGTCTTGAGGGGCTTATCTTTGGATCCCCTTAAATTAAGCATGATGGTCTTGTTAGAGGCATCTAACTCCCCAATCCTCTTAGCTGATTGGTCGTTTTGCTCCTGAAGTTGGGCAACTTGCTGAGCTTACTGTGAGATCTGCTATGCTTGGGTAGCGTTTAGCTCCACAAGCTGACGTAGTTGGGCAGCCTTCTCTTCATCAGCAGCTAACAGCTTGAGCACCATATGGTTAAGTGTTGGAAGTTGTTCCTCTACCCCAATAGGGGGTAGAGATGGTCCTGTGGTGAATGTCGAGTGGGATGATAGTCTGGCTTGGTGGCTGGTGGTGGTAGTGGTGGTTGTGGTGAATATGGGTGGTGGTTAATGAGTGGGTTATGAATGGTAGGCTGTAGTGGTGGTGGATGGGAGTGTGGTATTGATAGTGGTGTGTTAGTGGTGGTGGTGGTGGTAGCTGTGGTTGATGTGGATACGGTGGTGGTGGTTGTAGTGGTGGTAGTGGTAGTAGGAGTGGATATGGTCAGTGTGAACCTTGGCCTCTTCCCCTTTTTGCCATAGGGTTCAGCCATCCTCTTTCTCCTTCAGCCCTTAGACACAGTGGCTCCCTCTTGGCTGCTGGGCTGGTCTGGGGTGTAAGATTAATCAGTGGTAGCCTCCCCAGACTCACCATGGCGTCCACCTACCGCCCTAATCCCTCGTTCGGTGGCAACCACCCTGTTGCCCACTATTTGAACTAAAGTCTCCTCATCAGACTCATCCTCCTCATCAGGACGGAAGTCCTAATGGAATCCTAATGTATCAGCTTTTCTGTGGGTCAATGGTGGAGGTGTAACATCTGTGGTAGTGGCCTTAGATTGTGTGGGGCTAGTATCTCCACCATCACCACTATCAACCATCACCTCTAGTGTAACAGCATCCTCCCTCTCCTTGGGCAGCGAAGGAAGCTTCTGGTTGATGATCATCTGTATGAATCGAGGGTTCATGCGGAAGCCATCCTTGCCTTTGCCCTCTATGTTCTCCACCAAGTAGGTGAATATCATCCTCGAAAAGTTGAATGGGTGGTTCAGCACCAGAGCTACATAGGCATTCTGGACCTGGTCTGATAACTCATCAAATCCACCCTTCATTGATTCTATACACTTCAGCAACACATGGGCTATGTATTTGAACTAGGGTCACCAGTTTCTCTTGTAGAGCACACCTGCGTTGATGTCCCCCGAGTACTTTGCCCGAATAAAGCATCCACGAACTGTCAACAGATGCAGTCTGGTACTGAAATCGCCATCATCTCCCAACTCTAAGACTATCCATAGGTCCTTCTCACTAATGTCGATGTCCTGACCAAAGATGGAACTCCAAATCCGGTGAGGCTCTAAGAACCTATCTACAACAGCGCTTTCCTACAAAGCCTGTTGTATCAACCTGTATGGGGGTGCACGGAGTGGAAATAGCTCTGAAGATCCTCGATCTCCGTAAAAATGAAATAATGCCCGCGAACTCAGATGCGTTCCGGGATGTCATGTCTAGATGAGCACATATGTTGTGCTTTGTGCTCATCGTCCACTAACTCGTCATAATGCTATAACACAAGAGAGATAAACATTAGAGTGTGTGTAACTGATTGACATTTGAATTATTATGAAATTGAAGCATTCTGTTATGTCGTGCGAATGGACAATCCGATTGAGTCTGAGTCGTGCGGTTGACCTCATTCATGCGATTGAGGAAGCGACTGGGCTTAGCCGAATGCAGTCCTATGAGGTTGACACAGTCGTGTGACTGAACTCAAACGCATGGTATAGTCGTGTGATTATGCCATTCGCCCAGCTCAGTGGTGCGATTTAGGTTCATCAGTAAGTCCAATCGCATGATAGTATGTGTTTCAATTCAAATTCAAATCTTGAGCAAAACTTGATGTTAGACGTTGTGGTTTGGCTCATTAGACTCGCAATCCTTCCAATTAACATCTAACACATTTTAAGTTAGCGATTTAATTAGTTTTACAGGTTTATTTTGTGAACTAAGTTTCGGTTCTTGTTAGGGCTCAAATTGGGTCGATTTAGAGCACGATTTGATGAGCCTTTGAATGGATAACGCTGCCCATTACCTGTATAATCACGAGAGATCGTCAGAAGCAACAGTAATCAGTCTATAAGTCTCAGTCAAGATTTTGGCAGCGTAATGGTACAATCGTGCGATTTAAGGGCAATTTGGGGGTGATGAGTGACTGCGACCGACTCCCCCTCTATTTATACTAGGGTTTCCTCTAGTCATGCGACTGAACCGATATCAGGCTGGTCGAGAGGTATCTCACCTAGCTGCTGCCAAGAGAATCCTCAGATACCTCAAAGGAGCATCTAAACTAGGTCTTTGGTATCCCAAAAACAATGATGTTAATTTCTATGGATACACTGTCAGTGACTATGGTGGCTGCAACATTGACAAGAAATCAATATCAGGAGGAAGTCAATTTCTTGGTGGAAGGATCATCTCATGGCAATGCAAGAAGCAATCCTGTGTCTCTATATCAACTGCTAAAGCTGAATACATTGCTGCTGCTAGTTTCTGTGCTCAGTTGCTGTGGATTTAAAATCAGATGTTGGACTATGGATTCAACCTTATGAGCACTCCTATCCATATTGACAACAACAATGCTATTTCCATCACTAAAAATCCAGTGAAGCACTCCAAGACAAAGCATATTGATATCAGGTACCATTTCATTAGAGATATTCATGAAAAGAATCTAATTAAACTAATCATAGTTGATTCAAATGAACAATATGCTGATTTGTTCACTAAAGCTTTTGATGAACAAAGATTTAAGTATCTTCTAACAGCTATTGGGATGATAAACATTGATTAGATTACCTCTTTTGAAAACTTTTTAATGTGTAAAGACTTGTATCAATACAAATTAAGCCCTGTTACAGAAGATCTCTCTGAAATTTTCTAAGTATAAACTTCTTCCCAAGAGATATTAACCCTCGGAAGTTATTTTCATATCTTTCGAAGCAAAATTTCTCCAAGGATAATTTTCTTCTCGGAAGAGTTTTTAGTCTCTAAAGAAGTGATTGATTTCATTCAGATCTACTTTCGAAGCTTACAAAATCTCTCCCTTCGAAAAGCAATCTCTACTCTCGGAAGTAACGTTTTACCTTCGGAAGTAGGAATTACCTTCGGAAGACTAATTACCTTCGGAAATGTTTTATATTGAGAAGAGAGATTTTACTGTGTAACGAAAAACTCTTGGGCCCCACAATGTAAAAAGCAATGATGTTTTATAATGATGTCGGATTATTTAACTGAATTAAACCTTACCGCCCATGTCAATTCATCCACTAAACCATCATTTCACTTTATCTTAACACTTTACTGTCATTCCACCCTCTTTTAAATAGTCCCGACTTTTTACTCTCATCTTCTTACACAAATAATACAGCCCAAAAAATTTCCTAGCTTCCAAATTCACCCAACTCAAACTGCTCTACCTTCACACTTTCCCAATGGCCCTAAATCCTCAACACCACCAAGTCGCTCTTCTTGACTCTTCAAGAGATGCGGACTTCTCTGAAATCATCTACTTCCTCACCCAATCATCCTACTACACACCCTTGACTGTTAGTCCCACAGTTTACCTCAACCACATGACTAAATTTTAGGAAAACAGTCAGGTCGAAACCCTAAATGGGGTTCGTGTAATACAATCCCGCATTTATGGCCAAGAGTTGGTCATCTCCGAACAACTAATCAGGGAGAATCTGGAGCTTCATGATGAACCTTCCCCTACTAAGTTCCCCAAGGCAGATTTAGACAGCACCTACATCCTCATGGGATATGGTGGAGATATGAGCAGGTCGACTGTCTACAAATTTAACTTCTACTACAACTGGAAGTTCCTTTGCAAATTGTCCTTCACTACTTGTCAAACAAATTTGGGGGATGGGATCAAATCCCATATGAACTAGGGTGCCTAGTTCATGCATTGGTGAGAGGCCTACGCATTAACTATTCAAGATTTGTGTTGCTTAATCTCATTGGAAATCTTCAGAGGGAACATTCTTTATGTATCCCAGATTTCTACAGCACATCATTAACTATGAGCTGGACCATAGTCGGCTTGTCTGTGAAGCACTCTATCTGTTCCATACATAAGGCCAACCATCTTCAAGACATTGAAGAGGGTATCCACCAACTTCACTGGAAGGTACACTTATTTACCTCGTAGTATGATTGGGCACATCGCTCCTCGTGACATCCCTGTTCACCCCATAGGTGATGAACCCACCCTAGCATCTGCAACCATAATGCCAACACTACCTTCTCCTCCCATCACCATTATCTACACAAGACACCCCAAATGAACCCTTGTTCAATCTACTCTGATTGAACAAGCTCCTCCTATTCAACCTAAAAAGGCTAGAGTGGAACATTGGCCTCCCACTCAGTCTGAGGTCTCTCCTTCCTTCACCTTTGACCTCAATATGGGTCTTGAGTCTCCTCAGTCTCAAACCCATGAGCCATTACCCAATCTGAGAGACCTCAGGGTGAGTCTTTACACTCCTCTGAGCAACAAATAAGGAACAACCCAATCAGAGGTTCAATGCCTATAGACATTGACCAAGGTCTCGGGTCAGTAGGTTTAACCTCCTTATCTTTCATTGACCTTCTCTTTAAAATAGATGAAGAGATAACATCTCTCTATGGCAATGAAGTTGATCTTCAACACCCTCTCCAGGATCAATAGAGTCTAGAGAGACCTCTTATCCCTAGCCCCCATCAGAAAACCATTACTGAGGTGGGTCCCACTACAGAAGGTGACTAAATGGACCCTATGGACAGTGGTAATGATTCTGAGACTAAATCTACGGCAACCATGCCTTTTGATGACTTTGCAAGAGACATCAATAAGCAGGGAAACCAGGGTTCCAAGAACCACATCTGGTGGTGAGGCTAAACATACTAGGTATGTTACCTCATCTCCCTGTGATTCTTCAAAAGAAGATGAGGGAAGCATGAGACTCTTCATTAAAGACCCACTATCTAAAGTCTAAAACCTTGAATCCAGGGTTAGGACTTTAGAAGAAACGTATGCCACTCATCAACTTGAGATTGACAATCTTAAGGCTCAACTCGCTGAGAAACAGATTGAGAGATCTGTTAGGCATGTACCTGTTCAGGTCTTCTTGACCTCTTCCTCCAGCTTAACTACCTCTCAAGATAATGCTACCAAAAAGGGGGAAAGTGTTCAGAGACAAACATATGAGGACCCACAAAGCCAATCTTCAACTTCTAAATATTCGGCTCCTATCACAACTTCTTCTGAGCCATCTCAAGTCAGTCTAACAATTGATTCAAAGATGCTCAGAGATCTCTACAGCTTCTTTTCTTGGTTTTGTTGAGATCTGCTCGTGATCAACCAAGTCTTGATGCTGCCATGATTTACTTTGGAGCTGAAGAACTTTAGAGGCTTACTGCACCTTCTACCACTTTGGAAGAAGTTGGTCAACCTAAGGTCCACATGGAACCTGAGATTCAATTCGAATGGGAAATGGGGACTGATGGCCTAGCAACTATAACACTTAGGACAGAATCTACATTCCCTCTTACTTCCGCAGCTAAAGTTAAAGCCTCGGAGGAACAAGTTGAATCTTCTGAAGCTGAAATGGAAGTTGCGCAAGGACTGTTCAAAACGTCTGAGTAACTAATCATCATAGATGCAATCCTAGAAATGGCATCTGAGGTGAATAGTGAGGTCTTTCTGAATCAACCCCTTATCCAGACACCCTCTCTACCTCTCTCAAAATCAGTATCCATTGTCCAAGAACCACCAAAGTCAAGTTCTTCAAAAGATACCAAAGGAAAACAGAAGATGACTGCGGAAGAGCTTCAGGAAGAAGAGAAGATTGAAAAGCTGAAAAGAAAAGGGACACTTCCAACTAGGAAGTTGTTGGCTGCTAGTACAAAAGCAGTTACAGCCAACCAGGAGGCTGTCGACAACAAAAAGAGAGACGAGATCATTGACCAGCTTATTCAGCTTGGAGCTGCCAACGAAGAAGCTCTCCTGCTACCATTAGAGGAGTTAGTAAAACTAGAAAAGGCAACCAGGCTACAGCAGGAAGCAGCAAGGTTAGCCTCAAAGGAAGAGAAGGAAAAGGAACAAAGGGAAGCTGACATGCGGCTCAGGAGGAAAAGGATGGATTTCCTAACCTCCAGAGGCTTCTCTCTTTAAGAACTTTCTCCACACAATGATGAAACGATCCTTTGGCTCGTCAACAAAGAGCAGGATCAAATGGAGAAAGAAAAAAAAAGAGCTGCAAGAGAAAAGTTGAAGGATAAGAAAAAGAAAGAGGAAGAAGTAAGGGCATCTACAACGAGGAAGATAGGTGACAAAGCCTGGATGAAAGACTATCTTCGGGCTCACGGCTTCTCTGGAAGGCAGGTGGGTCCATGTCTGAAAGGACACTACAACAAATTTTCAGTGAGATCAAAGCTGACATTCGTTTGGGAAAAAGAAGAGAGATGTACAAAAGGGTACATGTGAGGCCCCGTTCCCGGAGACCTCACAGTTGGTCAATCACAGCAGTTAAAACATTAAACATTATAATTATACGAACTTAAGCAACGGAAATGATTTATCAAAAACCATTCAGTTCATTTAAACATTGTTGTTAAGAAATACATCATCATTAACTGTTTACAAAAGAACTGTTTATATGCATTACAAAATAACAGCAACACAGAGTATGAATGGATGTCAGACTTTCCCTGCCGAATAGCTTCATCCCCGTGCCATCCTCAACAATAATCACTTGCCAACTGAAAATGTATAAAAGTCAGCGTTGCTGAGTGAGTTCTAGTTTTATAGGTAATAATATACTTTCTATATGTTGTATAAGAAAATACTATTTTCTGTAAAATACAACTCTCTACTGTATATGCAAGCACGCATCAACTATATGAACACATATTGTTCGTTCTCTTTACTATATGCCTTGTCTATTCTGTAAACTTTTATCTTTATGTTTCACTTTCTGTATGGAGCAATGAGCAATACCCCAACTATATGCGTGATGGAAAACGGTTGATGAGCCATCTATATTCCTTGAAAGGGTCAACTGTATCCCTCGAAAGGGTCAACTATATCCCCCGAAAGGGTCAACTGTATCCCCCGAAAGGGTCAACAGTCTCCCTCAAAAGGGTTCTGTGTACTATGTACAAGGCCAACCCAATCACCCAGGACATACTACAAAGGTCCTGCCAATCTTAATTGATTTACCTTGTGTGCATAATAGGGCAGCTATCCCGCAACACAGTTGAGCTAACGACAAGATAGTCGTGTACCCCCTGTAAGCTTGCAAGAGTTCTTAACGTTTTCATTAATGTTCCTCTTCTTTTCTTTATTGCTCTTTCACTTTATTATTATGATATACTTTACGTTACGATAATAACATATCACGTAAAGTCACATATATAAGTAATAATAATAATAGCAATAACAATAATAAGGAACAATCATAAGTAATCATATCATGCATGGAACATCATCATTTATAAGCCCTTAGTCAACCTCGGTCAACCCTAAAGCACATACTCGCTAGAAATATTCTGTAAAAATTTCTAAGTGCTTAGGCGCATGGGAACTATTTGGGCGCATGAGCCCTGTTCGGGCGTTTCACCACTATGCAGGCGCATCAGCCAACACTTAATCATTTTATCAGTTAGACGCATGATCTATTCAGGCGCATGGGCACTATTTGTGCGTGTGAACACTTAGACGCATGGGTAATTCGGACCCATGGACACTTAGGCGCATGAGCCACTTGGGCGCATGGGCACTATTGGGGCGCCTGGCCCTACACTTAGTCGTCCAACTAACATTTCTAGGCGCATGGGCCACTGTTCAGGCGCATGGGCCACTGTTCAGGCGCATGGGCTGTACTTGAACATTTCTAAGGGAATATTAGGTGCATGGGCTACTGTTTAGGTGCATGGACTACACTTAAATCTTTCTAAGGAATTTTTAGGCGCATGAGCCTTATCTAGGTGCATAGACCTTCTGTTCAACATGTTTCAAGTATGTTTTCAATGCAATCATCAAATCAATGTGTTCTAAGCTTAATGTGGCTATTCTAAACATGAACAATCTATGAGCCTTCAAGAATCACATCCAATCATGCACAATACATACGGGCATACATACTCAAACATTGGAAAATCATTTAAATACATTTTCAGTCCTAAAGATGTTGAAAACAAGTATTAAAACCAGGGTCTAGAACTCACCTGATGCAACTTGGGTGTTCTTCCTTTCTAACCCGCTTGCAATGAGTTCAACACCTAAAAACAACACCAAACACACACACCCGAGCAGATACACAAACACATAAGCACATATGCATACAACCGGGATAAAACCCATCATAAACACATAAAAACCACGAATTCTTACCTTGAATTCGTTCACTTCTTCTTCTTGTTCAAGCCGAGAGTTTCTCCTGCTCTCTCTCTCTCTCTCTCTTAAAACATTGAAGATGTTGATGTGAAGTGAGGGTGGGCGGCCATGCCCACCTTTACACCAACTTTCGAATGTTTTGTCCTTTTTGGACACTTTTAGTACCTCCACTTGGACTTTATTGTCTTTCTTGCTTTTATTCTTTATATATTGTCCTTTTAAAAATATAACTGAGTGTTACAAGTCCACTCCCTTATATAGGTTTCATCCCTGAAAGCTGTTATTCCTCAAACAGACGAGGATAATGCTGCCTCATCTCCTCCTCAGTTCCCACGTAGATTCGGATCCCTTCCTGTGCTTCCACTGTACACGCACGAGAGGAAACACTTTATTTCGTAGCCTCTTTTCTTTACGATCGATGATCGCCACTGGTTGCTCCACAAAATTGAGCATTTCATCAACTTCAATGTCCTCCAATGGAACAATCATGTCTTCATCAGCTAGGCACTTTCTCAAATGAGATACATGAAAGGTCCTATGTATCTCGGGCTTAGCTTACCTCATTTTCTGAATCGGATGATACCCTTCCAAAGTGAGACCTTCAAGATAACCCGGTCACCCACCTGGAACTCAATTGGTCTACGTCGTTTATCGGCATACGACTTCTGTCTATCTTTGGCTGCCTTCATGAAGGCTTTGATCCTCTCAAGCTTCTCAGTCATAGTCTCGATTACCTCGACGCTTCCCGACTCTTTCTGACCAATGTCACCCTAACAAACGGGTGTTCTGCATCTTCTACCATATAGCATCTCATATCGTGGCATACCAATGATAGCATGATAGCTGTTGTTGTATGAGAACTCGGCTAACGGTAAGTGGTCATCCCAACTTCCATCAAAATTGATTACACATGCCCGAAGCATGTCCTCTAACGTCTGAATGGTCCTTTCTGACTCACCATCAGTTTGGGGATGATAAGTTGTGCTAATATGTAACCTCGTCCCCATGGCGTCGTGGAATTTCTTCTAGAATTAGACATAAAGTGGGTGTCACGATCAGATACAATGGACGCCGCACACCATGACATGTTAAAATCTCCTTGATGAACAGGTTAGCCAACCTCTCGGATGAATATGTCTCACGGATCGGTAGGAAGTGAGTACTCTTCATCAAGCGGTCAACAATCACCCATATGGCATCGTACCCCTTCGGAGTACGTGGTAGCTTTGTAATGAAATCCATGGTGATGTGCTCCCACTTCCATTCCGGTATATCCAAAGGTTGGATCTTTCCATACGACTTCTGATGTTCCGCCTTCACTTGTAGGCAAGTAAGACACTTACTCACATACTCCACCACATCACGCTTCATACCAGGCCACCAATAATTTTTCATCATATCTTGATACATCTTTGTGACACCAGGATGAATGGAGTATCTTGATACAACTTTGTAATGAAATCATACCAGGACCGGACACTGGACCGATTCCTGGTGGGACCGGCCGGTCCGATCCGGTCTCAAAAACACTGCTTTTCTCTTTAATGAGACCGACGACCACTATGTGTCCAATCGGGCCCCGTTTGATTACAACCTATGGAATATAGATGCCCAAGAGAATTTATATTTCTATTTGATAATTAATTCCATAGTTCCAAACTTCCACACACATGCACAATACTATTTTTAAACAAAGGTAGTGAAAATAAGTTGTAGGTTGTTAGGGGAGGAACCATGTGTATGTAAAAGATAGAAACTACTCGACATATAGTCTGACGTGGCTTGGGTTTAAAATATGTCCCTACTTAAAATAAACAATACCAACTACGACTTTCCGGATATGCAAAAATAGGAAAAAAAAATTCGAATCGGTTCAGCTTTAAACAAATTAATATCACTGCACCAACACAAAATTACGGCCCAGATTAAACAACTCTTATAAGTTATCATACATGTATGTACGTACATAAGTACATACATGCATGCATACATACATACATACAATTGGTCGGGTTCAACTACATGTCTGGTACTATAATGTTGTCCCACACCTAGCTCATTACACGTCGGAAATCGGTTCGGTAATTACTAGTCGAGTATGTGGCATACCCATAGGTATAGGGTTTAGCTGTTAGTAACAAGTTACAGACATACATACGGGTATCGATCAATATGTCTTGTAAGGTACATTTGTATAGTTATGTTTTTTATATATTCAAGTGCATCATTTTAAATATCAAATATGTTCATCTGTATAAAATCTCTTACAATAAAAACTATAATGACATCTTCACCTAGTAAAATTTAACATCAAATTCAAAATTGTTAGGATCAGTGATCTACGTTTGATTGATTAGAGAGTATAGCAGCGGAATTCTAACAAGAAATTGGCCAATTCACAAGAACAAAAGGATATTCGATGTATGAACAAAAACGGTTATAGATAGAGAGAATTCTGCAGATATATTTCATTCAATATTCGCTTTCGTGGTAACGGAATGTCACACAATTACAATTAGGTCGACACCTCTTATATTAGAGATGTGACGTCTGCTGATGTCACTTGATAGTGACATCTAACAGAATTTATCGCAAACTACTAATAGTTAACACAACTACTGAAGATGTCAAACAGCTGACATCTTCTTACAAAAATGCTAAGTGTTAACTATTATTACAACTACTGAAAAGGAAACTACTGAAACAATAACAACTGAAGAACATACTCTTCAGTTGTTTTACAAATACTGAAACAAGAAACTACTCAAAGGTAAACCATCACAACTACTGAAGAAGACCTCTTCAGCTGTTGTGACAACGTCTGATAGTTTGGTCTTCAGCACTTGTGTCTTCAGACTTTGTCTTCAGCACTTGTGTCTTCAGACTTTGTCTTCAGCACTTGTGTCTTTAGACTTTGTCTTCAGCACTTGTGTCTTCAGACTTTGTCTTCAACACTTGTGTCTTCAGACTTTGTCTTCAGCACTTGTGTCTTCAGACTTTGTCTTCAGCACTTGTGTCTTCAGACTTTGTCTTCAGCACTTGTGTCTTCAGACTTTGTCTTCAGTTGTTGTCTTTAGCTGTTGTGGTCTTCAGTAGTTGTTGTGATGTCTGTGGGACTTAAAGGTTTTTCTGATCCGGCTCATTGGTTCTTTTGGTCCAACAAACTCCCCTGAACCAATGCAGCCAAAACCTTTAACTTTATTGAGGTCCCACTTATTGTTGGCAGAATGGTTGGTCTTTTTCCTTCTTGATCAGTTGAGAAGATGACCCATATAAGCACTGGCTTGGGAAGAAATCTCAGAGATCTGTTTGGCAAGGTATGAATGGGAACTCTGTTTTGGGGAACTGGACACAGAGTTGTTACCACATTCATGAGATCTACTTCCCTATGATGAGTCTGTACGACTCTCGAACATAGGCCTCAAGGAGAACAACCTGTTCCTCCTTGGAGAGTTCTTCTACTCCTCCTTCAAAGAAGAACTCTGGACCATAGTACTCAGATAAGTACTTTACAGTCCTGCCATTCTTCAACTCCACAGTAGTTATCTCCCTATAGACAAATTCATAAGGATGAGTGCCCTCAAGAAGTAACTGGAGCTCATTCTTCTTATGTCTTCAAGCTTCTTATATAATAACCCCTTTTTGATCATCTTGTTTTCCAGTAAGGCTTGAGGGGTCATTTTTGATTGATGAGCCTTCTTGAATTCATCGATTATTTCCCATGGTGAGACTACAATGGCCAACATGATTGTAGAGTCTATTGTTTTTCTAACCTGGCCATTGTATCTATGTGGAATGGATCTTTTGTGGATTCTAGAACTCACCTTGGGGTCTGGCCATACTCTCACTCTCTCCTTTTGATATTGAAATGTGTGTCTGAGAGTGTACAGCCTCTGAGCATGCCCTTTCATGGCTTGTATAGATGATGACTGAGGAAATTCCTTGTCAACCATCTTCAGTAGTTGCTCATCATGCTGCTTCTCTGCTGTTCTTCATCTTCTATTTTCACAATAACCGTTTCCCTTTGTGAGTCAGGTGTGATCATGAGTTGACTCCTGGGTTCTGGTAGCCTTAGAACAGCAGAGAGTGGCAGACTATCATCTTCATCCTTTTCTTCTTCATCTTCTTCTATCCTCAGCACCCTTCTCCTCCTTCTAGGTGCATCACTGGATCATGGTTGGGTTGGTTTTTGTGATAAAGGAATTGGTTTTGAAGGTTGAGGATGTTTGGATTTGGGTTTTGAGATTGGTTTGGAGATTTGAGGGGTAGGCTGTTTTTGAGTGGGTGAATGGGAAGGTTGTTCAAGCATTTTGGTTGTGAGTTTGGCTTTTGTGAGTCTTGCCATTTCAAACCTTTTCCCAGCCCCAGCCACATCAAGTGCTTCAATGATTATCCCCTTATGAAATTGCTCAGACAAACAGATTCTGGTGGCTATAGCCAGAATGCTGTCTCTGGTCCATGAACGAATCTCCATCAGTGATCTTCCTAAGTATTTGGCTATGAATCGAATCATGATCTCCAATCTCTCTTTCTCCAGCACATTGTACCCAGCCCATCTGTTTTGAATTTCCTCTACTTCCAACCTCCTGATCTCACTGTCTAGTGTGGCTGTATCAAAGCCTTGCTTGAAGAGTTGCTCAATGATTTTGTCCATGGATCGGCTGTGTGTTTCATCTGCATCTTTTATGAGCTCTTCCAGGGATTTTTATTCAGCATTCGTTTGATCACCAACACTTTTCTTTCTTTTGTAAGTGGTCAGTTGTTCCTTTTCCTTTTCCAACTCCTTGGTTTTCTCTTGTGCCTTCTCATCCTCAGTTCTTTTTCTTTTCTTTTCTTTCACTGCTGTACTCTCCCCCTTTTTGGATGCATTGGTGGTAGGGGTTTGTACCGCAGAAAGTTTCTTGTGCATAGCATCATCAATGAGTGGTTGTAGACTTGAGGAGAGCCTCTCATCAATGGCTTTATAAACAATGTCATTGATGATGTGAGTGATGAGAGGTAGGGATTGTTGGAATACAGCAACCATCTGCTCAGGGGGGTTCTGTCCCGGAGAGATAGTGCCAAAAGCAGAGGCTGGAGGCTCAGTGAAGTGAGAGGGTAAAGTGTTTCGGGGACCTTCAAATGAAGGTGCCATCTGTGGGTTGGTGGGGGCAGATGGACTTACATCCGAGACTTCTTGGCATGCAGTTCTTGTAGTCTGCTTACCTCAGCCTCCAGGATGGTGTTGTGGGCTAGAACGTCATAGAAAAAGCCTAGGTCATCATCAGCAGAAGCTGAATCACCTGACCTCCTGCTTGTAGCAGGATGTAATGCACTGGGTGTAGACCAGTTTTAGCATGTGCCCCTTTATCTTGGAACTGGGGACTTCCAGCCTCAGGACTGTGTCCTTCATCAGCTGTTGCCTCTAGTGAGGTCTTAGCTATGTTACCAGCCTCATTCTGATCATGTGCTGATCTAGAAGAGGTGGCAGCCTCACTAGATGTTCTAATCTCCCTATCCACACTAGGAGATAAAACTTGTAAACCCCGGTGCTGTGGGTTGTCAGAAGCATGGTGATCCTCTTCCTCAATATCTGTGGTTCTCCCCTTTGTTGGTGGTTGTTAGGGAGGAGGAGAGGCATGCAGCTGAGTCAGCACGTTTGCAATGATTATGTTGGACTTTGGGGGGCGGTTGCATGGGGAGATGGGGTAAAAGCAGTGTGCACCTGGGGAGGATGGTGCTCTTCAATGGCAATCTCCTCAAGTGAGGAAGATCCAGATGTGTGGGTACCCCTTCTGTGGTGGCTGCAGGCTCCTTTTGAGAGGAATCCTGAGCGGCTGTGGCTGGTAGAGTCTCTGATACTACTGGGGGGTTTAAAACAGCAAGTATATCCTACCTGGGTGATACAAGAGCATCTTCAGGGAACTCATCTCCCTGAATAGCTGTTTTGGGGTGTTTTGGTTTTGGCTTAGTGGGGACTTTGGTTCTGGTGGTGGAAGCTGTGGGTTCCCTATGCTTGGGCTTTAGCATTCGGGCAGCTTCTTTGAGAGTAAGGTCTGAGTTGTGCCTGGAGTATACCTCAGCCAACAGCTGGTGCAGGGACTCCAAGGCCAACAAGGCCATCAGATTTTAATTCTTCTAAAATAATGGCCATCAGAAACCTGGGATATAATGGCCATCAGTTTGCCGCAGGTTTCTGAGCCAAGTTCTTTATTTCTAGAAACACGATTTCAGAAAAATTAGCGGTTGGTGTTCTAGAATAGAATACAATACCTGTTGCCATTAGGATGAAATTTGATCCCAAGAAGATGTCTTGGAGGCTAAGCAGACATTTACCATGTGAAAAATAAATTTCTCAGCATCATGGAAATGTTTCTTCAGAATGGTTGTAGCCCGAAGATCACCTTCATACCCATGATTGATAAAGGAAATATATGTTGTGCCCTTTGGGTATTCAGGCACAGTGGTGGAGTCGTGTAAGTGTAATGCCTGACGAATGATGTCGGCTGTAACGACCACTGGTTTTTGGTTGACAAGGGACCGAACAGAGATTTGGCCCGTAGAGACTCATCAGTATGAACAAAAGCATTTGACCAGAATTGACTGAGGGATTCAAGGTAGATGGTCGGATTCAAAAGAAAGGCTGTGCGATATGGGGAATCCACCATTAAGTCAATGGCATTATCATATTTGTTCCAGAAAGCCGACTTGGTAAGGTAAGCAACGCAGTTATGTCGTGGTTTCAGACTCATGGTCGCCATGTTTGAGAGAGAGAAGCTCAGAAAATAACGCCTAATGAAACATTCGAGAAGAGGACAGGTATTTATAGGGTAGGGGTTAGAAAATGACTGAAGGGTTTAGTGTTAGTCATCAGTAGTTTTAAACCGACTGTTGACATGGTATTACCCTTTCAGACGTTGAAACAGCTGAAGTCGTGGTTTTAGGCATCAGCAGTTATAAAAACTACTGAAGACCATGGTTTTGACTGCAGATGATGAAAAACTGAGGACTTGGTGTTTGTCATCAGTAGTTGTGAAACTACTGAAGATAGTGGTTTTGTCATCAGTTGTTGTAAACAGCTGAAGACTTGGTGTTACTCATCAGTAGTTATAAAAACTACTGAAGACATGGTTTTGCTTCAGTTGTTTAGAATGAAACAGCAGTTGTAGAAACAACTGAAGAGAAAGTTCTCTTCTGTAGTTTTCGTCAATTCATAGCCTTTCAGCTGTTTCATACTGTCCTCAACACTTACTCTCAGACTTTGCATCTGCTTTTCAGGTGTTTCATAGGACGTCAGTACTTATCTGTTTGTACTGATTTCAGTAGTTGTAACTACATCAGTGGTTTAGAACAGATAAAGTACTTCAGTACTTGTGAGTCATTTAGCTGTCAGTAGTTATAAAAACTACTGAAGGTGAAAGAACTCATTAGTACTTATATGTGACATGGTTACCAATGATCACCAGTAATATTACTCAAATCATCAGTAGTTGTCACTTATTCTAGCTGCAGCATACCAAGCCTTAACAAGGTTTTGGAAAGTTGAACTATCCAAAGGCTTAGTAAAAATATCTGCAAGCTCATCAGCACTAGGCACAAGCTTAGGATCAATCAGACCTTTTTCAAAACAATCCCGAATAAAGTGATGCCTGATCTCTATATGTTTGGTCCTAGAGTGCTGGACTGGATTTTTAACAATACACAGAGCTGAAGCACTATCCATTAATAATGGAGTCTTAGTCTGTGTAATGCCATAATCCAGAGTTGGTTCTGAAGCCAGAGTACCTGAGAAGTGCAACTTGCAGCAGCAATGTACTCGGCTTCAGCAGTTGATGTAGCAATAGATGTTTGTTTCTTACTCTGCCAAGAAATCAAACAGTTGCCTAGGAATTGACAACCACCAGAAGTTGACTTTCTAGTTAACTTGCACCCTGCATAGTCACTATATCAAAAAGCAACTAATTTGCAAGAGTGTCCAGTGGAATACCATAAACCTAGAGATTGTGTACCTTGCAAATATCTAAAGATTCTCTTGACTGCAATCATATGAGACTCTTTAGGAGCAGCCTGAAATCTAGCACAACCACATGTACAAACATAATATCTGGTCTAGAAGCTGTTAAATACATCAAGGACCCAATCATACATCTGTAAAGTGTTTCATCAACAGCTTTACCTTTCTGATCAGCATCCAGTTGTGTGGTGTTGCACATGGGAGTAGAACAGGGCTTACAGTTGTAAATCAAACTTATTCAAAGATCTTTTGTATATTTTGACTGATGAATAAAGGTTCCATCAGCCTTTTGTTTAATTTGCAAGCCTAGAAAGAACTGTAATTCTCCCATTGCACTCATTTCAAACCTCTTTTTCATTAATGTTGTAAAATCATCACACAACTGGGGATCAAAGGATGCAAAAATGATATCATCAACATAAATCTAAACAAGTAGCTTATGCTGATCCACCTTCTTAATAAACAAAGTTTTATCAATGGAGCCTCTAGTGAAATTATTCTTAAGAAGAAAAGTGGAAAGTGTCTCATACCAGGCTCTAGGAGCTTGTTTCAACCCATAAAGAGCCTTATCAAGTTTATACACCATTCAGGATGTTTATTATCCTCAAAACCTGGTGGTTGACACACATAAACTTCTTCTTTTATTTTACCATATAGAAATGCACTTTTGACATCCATTTGAAAAACTTTAAGATTGTGGAATGCAGCATAGGCTAAAAACAATCTGATTGCCTCTAGTCTGGCTACAGGGGCAAAGGTTTCATCATAGTCAATACCTTCTTCTTATGAAACCCCTGTACAACCAATCTAGCCTTGTTCTTAACAATAAGCCCATTTTCATCAGTTTTATTCCTAAACACCCATTTAGTGCCTATTGCACACTTACCTGGGGAAGAGGAACCAGTTCCCACACTTGCTGTTTCTTGAACTGAAGTAGCTCAAGCTGCATGGCTTCAACCCATCCATTGTCTCTCATAGCAACATGGTAGTTCTTTGGCTCTAGCTGACTGATGAAGAGAGCATAGAAGCAGAAGTTAGACAATTGACTTCTTGTTGAAACACCAGCATTGATATCACCAATAATCTGAGACACTGGGTGATTCTTCAATTCTTGATAAACAATGAGATCTGTGCAAGTGTATTTGTAGGACCTTCAGCAGCAGCAGATGTTGATACAGACTCTTGAAACCAAGAATTAGATGGTAAGTCAAAAGATGTAGAGGAATCAGACATCTCATCAGTATTTGTTGTGGATGGAACTGCTGAAGCTACAGGAACATCAAATTTAGCAACACAGGCAGTTGGTCACTAAACTTGAATAGGTGAGTATTGATATTATCATCATCATCATCAATACCACCAGGTGGAAGACATGCTGCAGAGGATGATTTATCCACAGGATCTGCAACAGGGAGGTTGATAAGGAACATATTGCAGTATGTCCAAATCAAACAACTCCACAGGGTTTTGTGGAATCTTGTCCATAGGAGATTCATTAAACTTCACATGCAAAGTCTCTTCAACTATCTTTGTTCTGCAGTTGAAGACTCTGTATGCCTTACAAGTAGATGATAACCAACAAAATACCCTGCATCCACCTTAGGATCAAATTTTTGAGTTGATCCTTTGTGTTAAGAATAAAACAGGGACACCCAAATGCTCTGAAAAATGAAATTAGAGGAGCCAAGTGATGTAGAACTTCATATGAAGTCTTCATCAACCTCTGATTTACTAAGGCTCTATTATTCACATAGCAAGCTCTGTTAACAGCTTCAGCCCAAAAGGTCAGTGCAAACCAGAGTCAGCCAACACAGACCTTGCAGCTTCAATTAGGGTCCTGTTCTTTCTCTCCACGACTCCATTTTGTTCTGGAGTCCTTGGATGCTAAACTACCTTTTTGATTCCCTTGAAAGATAAAATTCATCAAGTGTATGGTTTCTGAATTCAGTTCCATTGTCACTCCTAATACACTTGACTGGAAGGGAATACTGCTTCCCAACTACAACACAAAGTGAATAATCTTCTGAGCAACATCATCCTTTGAATACAAAAAGAAAGTCCATACAAATCTGGAGTAATCATCCACAATTACCAGACAGTTTTTTCTTCTTGCCATGCTCATCACTCTCAAGGACCAAATAGATCCATATGCAGTAATTGCAAGCAGGCAGTGGACTTAGGCTCTTCAATAGGAGGGAATGAGACTTTGTGCTGTTTTCCTTTTAAACAAGCAGTGCAGTTTCATCACAGTGGAACTCCTTTATTGGTAAGCCTCTAACTAAACTATTGTGGATTAGCTAATTCATGTTTTTGAAATTATCATGACCCAGCTTCTGTGCCACAGTTTAGATTCTTGAGAAGAGGGTTTGGAAAATAGGCAAGGATTGCCTCTGAGATCTATTTTCTTGGAAAGATCTAAGGCATACACTCTTCCTGTCCTGTGGCTCTCAGGAGAGTGTGATCATCCAACACCTTATCAATCAAATGCAGAACTTTGGATGACAGAATCCTACAGTTCTGACTGGTGAAAAGAGCAACATGGCCTTTATCACAGATTTGACTGACACTCAAGAGATTGTACTTGAGATTTTCCACATGATTAACATCATCAAACTTTATTTCTCCATTGGAGACAAAGCCATTGCCAATGATGTAACCCCTAGCATCATTGCCAAAAGAAACAAACCCCTTCTTTCCTTGAGAGTAGTCATGAAGAAGAGAGTTGTTCCCAGTCATGTGCATAGATCCCCCCTGTCTACATACCAGATGCTACTTTGGCATGTTGAAGAACCCTGCAATTATAAACAATCAGTTAGTTTTGGAGAGCCAAACCTTTTTGGTTTTGGGCCTGTTCTCATCAACACATGGTAAACTAACAGGTTTGTTGGAAACAACAGCTTGAGAGGAAGAAGATGGTGTGAAGAAGAGGAAACCTTTGGCTTGGACCTCCTTTTCTATGGTTTCAACATAGAGCATCTAATTGGTTAACTCTTCCCAATAGATGTTGAACCATCATAACCAGTTGTGTCTGATTTTGTAATAAAGCTTTCAGCTCATCAGACACATTGCCATTGGAGTTTGATAAGTTCCTATGTTGCACCTTCTTCTTTTGAGCAATCTCAGCTGTTACGTGTTTAACCCCTTCCTTTTTGGATTTCTTTATGGACTTAAGGTTTACAGGATTTGATGTTGCTGAACAAATGGTGGTCTCAAACTCAGTTTTCATTTTAACCATTTTGTCTTTAATTTCCTCTTTATGTTTGAGTTTGGATCCTCTTTTGTACCAGCAATCATCTGTAAGATGATTGAACAACCACCATACTTCACTGGTTTCTTCTTCATCTTATGTTGATCATCAACTAAAGAAGATGAAGCAGCTGAAGACTTGCTCTTAGTGCTTTGGAAGCATTGTTTGCTTTCTTGACTTCCTCTTTAGTAGTCTTCAAACTCTTTCTACTGACAATTTTCTTCTTTTCAGTACTGACAGTAGTTGGAGTTTCAACTTCAGGTGTTAAATCTTGCTCTCTAGTCCTTTCAGGACTTCCAAAATTAACTTTTGAGTTGATCAACTCATTGATCATGTGAGTGTCAGTAGTGGAACCATCAACATCAGCTGATAGAATCTGAGAGGGTTTAGTGCTGACTTCTACTTCTCATGGTGCTGAATCAGAAAGTAGATCACATGATGAAATGGATTGGTTATTACTCTCACCATCAGATTCTACCTCTGCTCTGGGAGTAAAATCTGTAGGTGGAGCAGTGTGATTGTAACCAATGCCAAACTTCACATTGGAAGCAGATTGCTTACTAAGAAGGATTTCAAAACCTTTGCATGATTGTACCCATCGATCACACTCTACTTGGGTGACTGCAAGGGTTTCTTTGAGATCTTTGTACTTCTCTAGAAGTACCTACTCCTCCCTAGCCTTATAATCTGTGATTTGACATTTAAGTTTGTAAATCTCATCATTCTTTTCATAAGCACAGACTCAAATTTAGCTTTTCTTGTGGAAATTGTTTGTTCTAGCTCATGTTCTTGTTAATCAAAGCTACATTTGCTTCTCTAATAGATGCAAATGCTGCTATGCATGTTTTAGAACATAATTTAGCTTTTGCCTCAGAGGATACCTGTGATACCTTGGTGTAGAGGCATTAGTATGAAGTATCAGCAGAATCCAAAGCCATAGAGCTAGATTTCCAAAGGGACTGTCACCACCATGTTGACCAGCACCAGTGAACAGTTGTTCATGACCAGACAAATCATCTGGTAAACTGCTCCAGTCAACAACTCCTGGGGTGAAGAAGCTGTGTTGTTGAGGTTGAGTTTGTTGAGAGATTGGGAAGGTTGTGGTTCAGGCAATGCTTGTGGTTGTTGTTGCCATTGGAGCTTGAACAGGATTTGGTTGAGGCATATAATAGCAGGGATAAGATATGACATTACATTTGACCCTGGGGACAAAGTATGCAAGAGACCTAGGATGTGAATGATGACCAGAACCAGCAGGATATTGCCCTCTGTTTTGTGGACTAGTACTAGGAAAAGTCACAAAGGGTGCAGAAGAGTTAGATCCAGTTGATCTACACTCTCTTGCAAAGTGTCCCAGCCTTTGGCATTTGTGACACCTCAACTTACTCTTGTCAAAACCAACTTTGTTTTGCCAGAGAGTCCAGGAAATTTCTTGCCAGTTCTCTTATAGAACTTCTGAGATCTGATATTAATCAATGCCATTTGGCTCAGAATATCCATCTCTTCTAGATCATCATCAGCTATTCCTTTCAAATCATCCATGATGAAGCATAGATTGTCACTATTACTGCCAGAATGACTCTCAATACCAACAAATGCATGATCAGAACTATTTGAAGAGAAATCAATATGCTCATCATAATTGCTTTCAGATGCAGCATATTCTGACTCATGACCAACCAAGGCAGTATTCCCTGGTACAAAGTCATCAGTGAGCTTTCCTGATGAGGACAGTTTCCTCTTCTGCTCTATCTCTGTTTCGAATATAAGCAGTTTCCCATGAAGTTGGGTGAGAGATAAGCTATCCAGATTTGCACTGGAGCGTAGGACAATAGTGTATGTGTCCCATCTCTCAGGCAATGATCTGAGGAACCTGTTATTCATCTGGCTATTGGTGTATTCCTGTTTCACCATTTTCAGCTCAGAGATCAAGCAGGAAAAACGCTCAAACTGTTGAGTCAGTGTCTCACCCTTTCTATGAGAGAATGTCTCATATTGTTGGGCAAGGATTTCTCTGTTGTTTGCTAAGACCTCATCTGTGCCACCGAATTGTTCCTTCTGGGCATTCCAGAGATCATGAGCAGTTTCATGATGCATAAGCCCTGAATAGATTTCATTAGGCAGTGCCATGGCCAAAATTCCATGGGCTTTAGCATCAATCTCAAACAGTTTCCGATCTTCATCAGAGTATTGTTCCTTCTTCTTCGGAACCATTTGATTGGTTTCCGGATTGTTCACCATAGGCGTATGTGGTCCATGTACCACAGATGTCCAACACCTGAACTGTTAACAGACAGGTGATGAAGCATTCTTCGCTGCCATATGTTATACTCGGTCCTAACCAGCATCGGGGGCTTGATTGAGGAACCAGTATGTAAGAACATTAGAAGGAGTAGTCATCTCAGATTCAATCAATTCAATTAAGCTATAGCAGATTTAGAACAAAACACACAACCAATTGAACTAAGAGAGATCTCAGAATAAATGAACGAAAGCGTCAGAAATTCAATAATCTATAACCAGTTCTTGCAAAATGCTAATTCAATAAAACATAGATATCAATTAGCAGTTTCAATGATCAATTGTTAGATCAATCAATGATTAACCTGCTCTCATACCACTTGTTAGGATCAGTGATCTACGTTTGATTGACTAGAGAGTATAGCAGCGGAATTCTAACAAGAAATTAGCCAATTCACAAGAACAAAGGATATTCGATGTAAGAACAAAAACGGTTATAGATAGAGAGAATTCTGCAGATATATTTCATTCAAAATTCGCTTTCATGGTAACGGAATGTCACACAATTACAATTAGGTCGACACCTCTTATATAAGAGATGTGACGTCAGCTGATGTCACTTGATAGTGACATCTAACAGAATTTATCGCAAACTACTGATAGTTAACACAACTACTGAAGATGTCAAACAGCTGACATCTTCTTACAAAAATGCTAAGTGTTAACTATTATTACAACTACTGAAACGAAAACTACTTAAACAATAAAAACTGAAGAACATACTCTTCAGTTGTTTTACAAATATTGAAACAAGAAACTGTTGAAAGGTAAACCATCACAACTACTGAAGAAGACCTCTTCAGCTGTTGTGACAACGTCTGATACTTTGGTCTTTAGCACTTGTGTCTTCAGACTTTGTCTTCAGCACTTGTGTCTTCAGACTTTGTCTTCAGCACTTGTGTCTTCAGACTTTGTCTTCAGCACTTGTGTCTTCAGACTTTGTCTTCAACACTTGTGTCTTCAGACTTTGTCTTCAGCTGTTGTCTTCAGCTGTTGTGGTCTTCAGTAGTTGTTGTGATGTCTGTGGGACTTAAAGGTTTTTCTGATCCGGCTTATTGGTTCTTTTGGTCCAACAAAAATAGCTACAAAAGGTGGTTAAACTTTAACATAGAAATTCGAAAATAGCTACAACGTTTAAGTATCTTCAAATTTCATATCTAGAGTAGTTACAACAAGTTCGCAACAATTATCTTCATATACTTCTAAATTTCAAATAATAAGTTTCATATTCAGAATACATAACTAATAATCCAAAAAAGTCAATTTATTTTCCTTTCATATTCAAAAATAAATAACTTTGGGTAAATGATTATGTGGTTATGGCCAATCATTTGAGTATATCCGGATCTCATATTCCTCCCATACTGGTGAAAAAAATTTAAAACTAATCTCATATCCGCCTAATAAATAAAACTTGGGATTATTATAATATAATAACCTATAAACTAAAGATAATATTCACTATATATTAAGTTATATATATATATATGTTTTATTTCTCCAAGTTAATTTTAGAAAAAAATTAACTATTATATAAGGTTATATAAGGTTAATACATAAAGGAAATTTAACTTTAATGAGATAAAAATTATGAAATCAAAAATGAAAATTATGATATATTATTTAAATAGGTCAAACACATAAGTTTATTTTTATAGGTTCTAATAAAAAACAAATTATAATAATATACAAGATATTATGAATTAAAATAACAATCTCGTATCATTGTCGAATGACTTAAAAATAAACAAATATAAAAGATAATATTTTACGCTTTAATATATGAAAATATGTGTGAAACACAAAATAAAAAATATAACTGAATAGTAATCAAGATTTAAAAGTGTTTAAATTATGTCACTTATGGATATTTTGCACCAATTAAATCGTTAAACCAACTAATTGAGTCATAATTAGATTTTGTTGTGCCAAGAAGGTAATGTAGAAGAAGTGGGGTTAAGATTTTTAATATACATATCATATTAGAAATTTTTAAATAACATGTTGCAAGATCATTTAAGGGAGTTGCAACATAACACAAAATGAGGAAAACTTATTTAGGATAGTTAACAGATAAAATAGAAAACTCGTAACATAAGATCGACACATAGAACACTAGCAAATATGAGATAGAACAAGAACATAAAAAAAACAATATTATGGTTTTCAAGGATGTTGTATATTTATCTCAAGTTATTTTGCAAGGGTACAAGCATATCAAATAAATTATAAAGACCTGAGATACTTATAATACATCCTACAGCCAGCCATACTTTGAAGACCAGTTGGATATATGATCTAGACAACAACAAAATTAACATAGAGTCAAAATGCAAATTTTCTTTTGACTGGTGACTATGACATACCATAGCTCACATCCTAATATATTACAAAATTGATATAAGTACATAAAGTAGAAAGTAAAAGACTCAAGACCTTAATGTACACTTAGCAAAAGCATGGGTCTTTTCACCAACTTGTGAAAGTTGGTGAGTTAACAGAGTTGTTGCGAAAAGGTGGTCTAGCTTTTGGTAAACTACATCAGATAAAATCAAGTCTTAAAAGTCTTCGGAGATAATCTTTCTTCACTTCTTGGCTTTAGAAGACTTTGTCCTTAAAGCTTTGGAAGACTTCACTTTAAGCTTTGGAAGATGCCGGTGTTCGCTTCGAAAGATTTCACACTTAAATTATTTTCTAAGATAGAGTGTAAACCTTCCGTAACATTCCACTTAGCACTTTTATGCATGCATGCAGGATAGACTTTTGGATGTAATTGGATGTTTTGGATGCATCAACCTTATACATAGGCTTACGTTACCAAAACATTTGAAGACTTCAGATATCAATAGTCCTCATCATGATGATGACTAATCCTTTCTTCATTAGATAGTTAGGATCAATCAAACTCTCATAGTGTCTTCTCATCTTAAAGAGATCTGCAGTGTTAGATTGAACATGTTTTGTCATGTCTAGACATCTTCAATACCTTGATCTTTGATCACATGCCATCTCTCTAGTTTAGTAGTGTATGTTTAGGATAAGATGGGTCTTCCTAATGCAAGAGGAGCTACTTGAATAGGAGTTGTTAGAGCAGGCTCTTCATGCACTTTTTCAGGATGATATGATTCATCCCGAGGCCTGGAAGTAGATGACTCTTACTTCTTCTTTTTCTTGGACATTGGTTTAGAAGCCATCCTTTTTCTTCTCTTTGAGCCTTTTTGCTTGACCGTTTAAGGGATGGTCACTTACAACACAACATATTCATTAACATTAGGAGAGTAAGTTAGAACACTTTCTAGATCAAATGGGGAACTAACAACTAATCACACTTAGATACTAAGAAAAAGAAGTAATAAAGAGATAGAACAACATCTAGACAACAATAAAATCAATGTAGAGTCAAAAAGTAGATTGTCTTTTGACTAGTGACTATGACATGTCATAGCTCACATCCTAATATAATAAAAAGAGGATAAAAGTACCTAAAGTAGAAAGTAACAGACTAACGACCTTAATGTACAGTTTACCAAAAGCATAGACCTTTCACCAACTTGTGAAAGTAGGCGAGTCAAACAGAGTTGCAGCGAAAAGGTGGTCCAGCTTTATCGTAAAAGGTAAATCAGATAAAGCATGTACTTAAAAGTCTTAAGAAGAAATCTGTCTTCATGAGTTGGCTTTGGAAGCCTTTGTCTTTGAAGCTTTGGAAGATTTCACACTTAGAATATTTTCTAAGGCATAGTGTGAAACTTCAGAAGCATTCTACTTAGTACTTCTGTGCATACATGCAGGATAGACTTTGAATATTTTGAGTTGCATCAAGCTTATTTAAATCCTTACACCTTTTAACTAAGAAGACTGGCCTGCAACACCTTATTGATCATCTTTGTCTTTCTCAGTTGGATTTACCTCCCTCACAAGTTCAGAAGGAGATGAATTTTCACCCTGTTGTTGTGGATCAGAAGCTGAAGCTTGTTGAGATTCAGCTTGAGGTCCAAGTTGTGTTGTCTCAAATTGTTCATCCTTAACCTCAACTTCAGGAGGAGCTTGACTTAGTGGGGAGTGTAAGTCAACAAGCTCTCCTCCGTGGATCTTTTTCTTAATCACCCTTATATGCTTATCCATTGTCGATAGAGACATAGGACAAAGTCTCCTTCTGGAGAATCCATACAGCTTTAAGAAGCTCATCATCCTTTGTCTATCGGAAAACTTCTTCATACTACTTTCAATGATGGCTCTTGACTTTGTTGTTTCTTCCCTCATCATTCTCTTAATTTCCTTTCATTCTTTAAGCACTTGGAGTTCAAATTTCTTGAGATACTCAAACTCAAAATACTCAAAGGATAAAGGAAGAAGTGCAAATGCCTAGTAGAGACATCTGGCACTCAGTAGTTGATCATGTTAATCCTATCAGTTTCTTTATCTACCTGAGGTTCTTGTGAAGCCATAGTCTCCTGCATAGGACTTTCCTATACTGGAGATAGAGTAGGAACATGTTTGTAGAGAATTCTTAGTTTCTTTTCCTCTTTGATCCAAAGAAGCAATTTTGCATTCTCTTCTTCCTTTTTCTCTCTTAACATTTCCATGTTAACTAGTTCGTTCAATTATTCCAAGGGGAGGAAGATGACATTATCAATATCATAGTTCATGGTTTGTAAGTAAGCAATCCTGACTGCCCTTAAATCATCATTTTGAGTGTTTGGTTTGGGGGCAGCCCTGATTGCAGCTTCCATGAAGCCAACAGACTCTACGGAGGAACTTTCTCCCCTTAGCTTCCTTTTTCTCTCTCTGTGTCTCTCTCTCTCCTCCTCCTCAATCTCTACAGGAGTTAGAATCCTTTTCCCTTTGTCACCAACAGACCTTTGTGACTCAAGGTGGATAGAGCTTTGACCTTTATTGCTTGGAGTAGCATCCATGCTCTAGCGAGAGAGAGGTTTAGATAGACCTTCACCACGAAGCGTCTAATCAAAGGAATTGATTTCTGAAGCAGCTGTAGGTGTGACAGGGTTCTCAGGGTCTATCACTAGGCCTTCAACCAAGGTTTTCCCTTTGAAGCTAATCTTAGGGTCTGCCTCAACATCCAGTTTGCCAATGACATTATGTGATTACCTTTGTCTCTTTCTGAGGTTGAACTCTTAAGTAATCTTGTCTTGAATCCTTTGAGACTTTCAAGCTTGTCTAGATTTGCTTGGTTTGACAAGTGTCATGTTGATAAGGTCTAGACCTTTATAGTAGTTCAAGGTTGAAAATTGAAGACCTCTTGCTGCCCTTGAACTCTTTGAAGAATAAGGGCTCTTCTATCAACATCAAACCACCACCCTATGATGTAGTTGAAAGTTCCTTGAGGTGGAGATGACACATCCCTTGGTATACCTTCCTCAAAGAGACTTTAAATAAAAGAGTCTATAGAGTTCACATTAATATGAACTAGAGGAAGTTGTTGAGTATAAACAATTGAAACTGATGATGGTGAGTCCTCAATGTCCATACTCTAGGAAGAACTCCCAGGTTATATGATTGTAATGACTTTCTCCCCTTTTTTGGTAGATCATCCTATTGCATAGGTGAGCTAAGGAGTAAGGTCAATCACATCTACATGTTTTTGTGTTCTTAGATGAGCTCTTCTTAAAGGTCTCCTAGCAAGTTTCTCCTTGAGATAAGAAATCTCAAGTTGCTAATCATTGACCCTATTTTGTAATGTAGTCACCTAAGATTCCAAGTGACTAACCTTAGAGACTAAATAAGTACATGTTTTTGATAGTTTTTGCACCTTTAGTCTCAGATTCCCCTCTTCTTCATCAAAAGATTCATTCGGGAATGAGATTATTGGACCAAAGTCCTCAATCTCAACACCAGCATAAGGTTCTTGGCTGTTGGTTTTCCTCTTCTCACTAACAACTTCAGATGAAGTTTTAGTGGGCTGATTTGCCATGGTTGAGGTCTTAATAATGTAATCTCTTACAGAAGTGAGAGCCTCTTCCATGTAAATCGCCTGAACAAGATCATCGAGATCTACCTTAGTGGTAGGTAGATGATGCGGGCTAGACAAGAGAAAGGCAGGAGCACTCATATCTATTTGAGTAGGAGAATAGTACAGAGACTCATGGTACTCTCCGAATCCTAAGTCCTCATCATCATAGAATTCAAGGATGGGAATTGGTTGGCTCAATCTAAAGATTGGGGATGGTAGGTTTCCCCTGAAGGTTGTTCACTTGAGTGTTAAGACTCACAGCGAAGGCTTAAGGCTGTTGGGCTAGTGAGCTCATTAGGCTGAACATAAGGAACCTCAACACTAATTCTTGAAAAGATGGGAATGGTTTGCTCCTCGGAGAAAGTGGGAGTTCCAGTCTCAACTTCCACCAATGTGGTTAGTGATATGGGGACATGCATCGACTGAATAGCTTGTGTAGCAGTTTTGGATTTTCTTTAGTAGGTGAGGGTTATTTATGGCTATTATGGTGGTTGTGGGGTAGAAGGTGAGGGTTTAACATTAGCTTGTGTTGTTCGGTTGTCACCCTGAGCAATGAGCTCTAACATTTTGGGGACAAGGGCTGTTTCTACCACAAAGAAACCAACAGTTGACTTCTTCTAAATTTTAAAGATGTCGGGTTTTATTTGTCCCAATTTCAGAATATTACATGCTTCCTTTAATTGTAAGCCAAGTTCATAGTTAAAATGTGTTAAACACATCTAGGAAACATATAATACGATAGAGAGTCCAAGTTAGCAAGCAATTTTGTACAATCAAACTACGAGTACCTGAACTTGACCCGCTGCACCATTCTATGCACTATGAAGGAAAGATCTTTAGGAATCTAGTCCCAGCCCCCATGCTTGTTAGATAAGCTGTGGATGACCACATGAAGTAAGTACGTCCACTAGGAGGAGACCTTCCCTTTCGTGAAGGTCTTGATAGAAAAATCTCCTTCATAACCCATTTGCTCAAAGGAGTAGTTGACATCTTCTTTGGGATAGGACAATTCACCTTCCTCATTATCTAGTTAATGGTGGGTGTTGATGATGACTGGAGTGGTAAAGAGTGTCCCCCCCTACACTATAGCAAACAGTGCATTCTTCCCATCCATGATGACCTCTTGGTAGGTCTTCCAAAAATCAAGCAAATGATCCTTATAGAGAACATGATCAATGGTAAGGGAGGTGGAATAGTTTGATGGAGCCAAAAACTAATAAACCTCTGAGAAATGAGGATCTTTCTCAGATTGTAACAAAGCAACCTGATTATGTTGCCTGTGTAACTGCATGGAGAAGTCAGGGTCATTTCTGTGGTTGAGGTTTGCCATTTTAGAAAGCTTAGAGGTGAAGGAAATGAAGAACAAAAGGTGGTTTCTACGAATTGGGGGTAATTTAGGTGTGGGAGTAAATGAAGATCATAGAGAAAGAGGAGGAACCATTGGATTTATATATGAAATGGATCTCAGACAAAGTTAATGAAAGATGATAAACTTTGAAATCCAGATTCGATCCCACCTCTGAAAAAGTAGTTTGCTTTTTTCCCAAAAGTAGTTTTTTTGGAAGTCATAAATCTTCCGAAGGTAATTTGGCATTGAATGTTTTGAGAAGAAAGCTTTCGAAGCCAAAGTGACTTCAAAAGAGATTTCAAATATTTTAGAGAATTTAGCTTCGGAAGAGATTAAGCTTTGGAAGTTGTAAAAGCTTCTGAGAGTTAATTAAGTTGGTATAAAAATGTTCTTTAAATCATACAATTACTTAGAAACGAATTTAAACTTCGGAAGATATTCAAGAAATTTCTTTTGAAGGTAAATGTTTTGTGATAGTTGTTTGTTTTAAATACTTAAATTTCATCCGAAGGTAAAAACATATCTTTCGAGGAGAAATTTCAAAAATATATGAAAATTATTCAAAGGGAATTTTACTTCAAAATCAAACAAGGGCTTATGAAAGTGATAGATATAGACATCTTAAGGACACACAAAGTTTAGAAATAAGATATGATTAAGTTCTAAAAAGGTACTTAAAGTTAATCATTCTAATAGTTGATACAAGATATATGAATCTTTGTTCATCAAAAGATTTGGTGAATATATTAGCATATTGTTCTTTTATATTAACTTTGACTAGTTTGATTAATTCTTTCACAAATTTATCTCTAATCAAATGATACTATATTGATGTGTTTTGTCCTTGAGTGCTGCACAGAATTCTCTATGATAGAAATGATATTATTGTTGTCTATGGGAATGGGAGTCTCATTGAAGTTGAATCCATAGTCTAGCTTCGGATTCTGAATCCAAAACACTTGAACACAAGAACTTGTAGTAGAAATGTATTCAGCTTTAGTAGTTGATGCATAGACACAAGATTGCTTCTTACACTGCCAAGAGACTACCCTTCCACCAGTGGACTGACATCTCCCGAATGTAGACTTTGCAGTCATATTGCATCCACCATAGTCACTATCTATATATGCATACAAGTTGATGTCAGAATTCTTTGGATACTAAAGGCCAGGTGTTAAGGCACCTTTAAGATATCTTAAAATTCTCTTAATAGTGATAAGGTGTGACATCTTGGGGTTGGCTTGATATGTTGCGCATATACATGTGGCAAACATGATATCAGGCCTTCTAGGTGTGAGGTACATAAGAGACCCAATCATAGCCTTGTAAAGGTGTTCATCCACACACTCCCCCTCAAGATCAGGCCCAAGGGAGTGGTTTCTTGCTATGCGTGTATTACCAACCTTACAATTAGTCATGTTGAATCTTTTGAGTATGTCTTGAACATACTTTGACTGACTCATGAAGATGCTATCATCAACTTGCTTCACTTGAATTCCTATAAAGAAATTGAGTTCTTCCATGGCACCCATTTAAAATTTGTCCTTTATCAGCTTCTCCAAGTCTTTGCAGGGCTTTGGATTAGTTGAACCAAAGATGATGTCATCTACATTTACTTGAATTAGCATCAAGTCATTCCTAGTTCTTTTGATGAAGAGACTTCCATCTATAGTACCTCTTATGTATCCATGCTTATAGAGATATTGAGATAGAGTCTCATACCACATTCTTAGTGGTTGGTGCAACCCATAGAGAGCTTTATCAAGCCTCCAGACATAATCAAGAAGATCAGGATCTGCAAACCCAGGTGATCGTTTGTTATACACCTTTGAATCAATCACCCCAAAGAGGAAAGCACACTTGACATCAAGTTGGTAGACCATGAAGTTCTTTGATGCAGCAAAAGCTAAGAATATCCTAACAACTTCCAGTCTTGCCAGAAGAGCAAAGACATCTGTGTAGTCAATTCCTTCTTCTTTTGTGTACCCTTGAACAACTAGTCTAGCCTTGTTTTTGATGGCACGTCCTCTATCATCCTTCTTGTTCCTAAAGACCCATTTGGTTCCTCTAGTAGTTTTCCTATGAGGAAGAAGACATAAGTTCCAAACCTTTTGCCTCTTGAATTAAATCAACTTCTCTTGCATAGCTTTAACCCAACTTCCATTCTTCAGAGCCTCATCAATCTTCTCAGGCTCTATCTAAGATAAGAAACAAGAGTGAAGACAAATATTTTCATCATAGGTTTGTCCTCTTGTTTTTACCCTTAAATCAATATCTCTAATGATGTTTGAGGTGGGATGAGACTTGTGGATCCTTAGCTGAGGGATCACAACAAGTTGCTGAGATAGATCCAAATTAGAGAAATTTAGATCTGACATTAAGGTTTCTCTCACCACATAAACACCCTTATCAAGTGAGACTTTATCGAATGAGTGTATGACATCATTGATGTTGTCTTCAATGGGATGCTTATCAGCATCTAGAAGTTCTTGATCACTATGACCTTCACCATTGTCTCCTACATATGTTGGAATTTGAAGGCATTTCAGATGTATTAATAGAATTTGTAATTATTGTGTTGATTGGTTCTCCATTTACAGGATTAGTAACAACTGGAGCTGAAGTAATGTTGCTTGAAGGTCTTCTCAGCTCAAATCTTGGATGAGGATCACCTCTTAGTAAAATATCTATGGGCCCTGAAACATTCTCACAATATTTGTTAAAAATGTTGATAACTAAATCAAGATCAAAGAGTCAATCAGGACCAACACCATTTACACTGGGTATGTGTTCATTGAAAGTCACATTGGCTGCCTCCTTAACTACTCTGGTTCTAAGATTGTATACTCTATAAGCCTTGGCTTGAGAAGAGTATCCAATGAAGTGTCCATCATTTGATTTCTCATTAAACTTGCAATTTCGTCTTTGGTATTCAAGAGGGTGAAAGGATCTCCAAATCACAGAGAAAACCAATGAAAGGTTTTCTCTTATGCCAAAGTTTAAAAGGAGTCTTACGATGTGTCTTAACTACTAAAACTTTGTTCTGCACATAAAAGGCAATATTGACTCCCTCTGGCCAAAAGGTGATAGGCAGCATAGAGATAGAAAACATAGTTCTTGCAACTTCAATTAGTGTCCTATTTCTACTCTTAGCAACACCATTTTGCTGAAGAGTCCTGGGAGCACTTTATTGTCTTTTAATACCATGTTCATCACAAAATGTATCAAGGATTTGGTTCTTGTATTTAGTTCCTTGATCACATCTTATGGTTTTGACCTTGTGATCAAATTTTCAATCTTGAAGATGAAGTTATTTAGAATCTTAGGGGTCTCATCATTAGTTCTAAGAAAGAAGACCCAAGTGAATCTTGTAAAGACATATGTGATCACCAAACTATAAGAGGTCCTTCCTAGACTCATTACACTATTGGGGCCAAAGAGATCCATATGTAACAAGTGTAGGGGAGTAGTGATGGAGTTTCTTTGCTTTGGATTTTGAGATACCTTGTGTTGCTTCCCTTTTAGGCATGCAACATAGTGGTCATCACTTGTAACTCTTTCTTTGGCATTCCAGTTACCAGATCATTTTTAATTAGTTTATTCATGTTATAAATTTTACATGGCACATTCTTTTATGCCAGAGGAAAGACTCGTCACTATTTGCTTTAAACAGAAAGCGTGAAACTTCTCATTGGGAGATGTTTCTTATGTGTCCATATTGTACATGTTCCATTTCCTGGGGGCTCTAAGCAAGATATGCTCGTGAGGAATGACCACCCTAGGCTTGAGAACAATGCACTCATGCTTAGTAAAGAGCATGTTATGACTTTGACCACAAAATTGAGATACACTCAGAAGATTGTATCCATGATCCTTGACAAAGTTTACATTCACAATGCTGAGCTTACCATTTGCGACCTTGCCCCTTCTAGAAATGTAACCACTAGTATCTCCTCCAAAAGAAACTGGTCTTCCATCCATCTTTTCAAACTTTTATAGTAGTGATCTATTGCCTATCATGTGCCTAGAATAGCCACTATTAATTATCCATGTGTTTCTGTTTGTCTTTAGTTGTGCCTACACAAAAGAGATGGTTAGTTACATTTGGAAACCGAAGTCTTATTTGTCTTGGGTTCAACAAAGAAGTTGAAGGTAATACAACAATAATAGATCCTATAGTCATGTTTAGAGGATATTTGCTGATGTAGATGGAGAACTTTTAGTCACTTGGTCTTTCTTTGACTTCCATACCACCTTTGGAAGCTTAGGCTCGACCTTCAATACTTGGAAATTTTGTTGACTGATCTTTCGGAAGATCTTGCTAGCACTACAATAGACTTCAGTGCTTTGGAAGTATTCTCTTCTTCCGAGACCAAATTTTCTTCCAAAGGAAATTTTCCATTCACCTTCATCTTCATTTTGGAGCTTTCGAAGGAAAGAGATTTTCCATCTGAAGCTTGCTTTTTCTTGAAACTCTTAGAAGTCTCTTTCTTGGTCATGTGGAGTGTGCCTTTTAGATTGTAAGGACAATCCTTACCAAGATGAGAGGTACTTTCAGACATAACACATTCTATTTTCTTCTTCATAAAAGCCTTCTTCTGTGAACAAGGCTGAACTTGATTACTTTCCTTCTCCACCTTATCTTTGCAGATGCAGTGGAAGTTCTTTTAGGGTGAGAAATTCCTTAGGAGTTAGATGGTTCAGGTTATGCAGTAGTGGTACATAACTTATCAGCCTTTTTCATGCTACTGGGATAAGTTAAGACTAAACTAGAACTCCTGGTACTAGACTTCAAGTTAGTATCTTCATTCTTTACCACTTCAAATCCTGCATAGATGAAAACGTGTTTCTTCTTAGAGTTGAAGGTGGCCTTGATCTCTTGAGTCTTCTTTGCTCTCTCTTGCTCTTCATGATCAATTTCTTTCTCACAGACTTGGTTATTCCAGACTTCTTACTCTCCTCCAAAGGATAGTGACCCCTTCTTACAATCCTCTTCTTCACTAGTCTCATAGGCATTCACCACTATCACTTCTTCATCCTCTTCAGCAAGGAGTCTATGAGAAGAAGTTCATCTTCACAAGTTTCACACCTGGGAGATCTTACTAACAAGATGGTGTGTGGAGGAGCTATCTCACTAGATCCCAGTCCCTACTTATTTTGATAACAAAATTTTGCATGCAAGGAGAGGATATGATGTTCTTGAAGGTCTCTTCTATAAGAACACATTTTTCTGCTCTATCTTTTCTCATCACAAGCTTAGCCAGGCACTTAGTCAACTTAGTTATGAGATCTTTGATTTGAGTCCTGGAATTTGGGTGCTGATATTTAAGAGTTGAAATGGTTTTCTCTAAGTCCTCTATCTTTAACATATAGTCATTTTTAGCTTTTTTAAAATGAAATATAATATATTCAAGGACTCAAGATCAGATCTCATTTCTAAGTTATAGGACCTATATCTATGAACTTTAACAATACACTTAGGTGTACAGAGATGTTCTAATAAATTTGCTTCATCATGTTCAACCATTAGTGCTTGGTTTGGAGATGCATCATCCACATGAAAACTCTGGCAAAGCCTCCTTCTTCAACAGCAACTACAGCATGCTGCTTTGGCTCCTCATTCTGGATGGCTTTCTCAGTCTAGTTGGTCTGGTTTGTGCTTGGCCACTATTTGTCCTTGGTGCCTTGCACTCTCTTGCAAAGTGTCCTATTTGGTTACAGTTGTAACAATTCACTTTGCTTTTATCTAGCCCATACTTTCCACTAGTTGTATTGCTTGAAAATGTCCTTCTTGTCCTCTTGTAGAACTTCTTGGCTATATGAGTGAGAAGAGACATCTATTTGACTATTTCCATGTACTCTAGATCATCTGGATGGATACAGTCTAGGTCTTCAAGGGTGAATAGAAAGTTGCATGTGCTTTCATTAGAAGGCGTAAATGGGTGTGAAGAGCTTGTTTCTTGGAATAGGCTTCCTTGAGTGTAGCTTTCTCTTGGTGTCTTTGGGAAGGTGATGAGAGGACCCTTTTGTGAGTTTTTCAGGGTAGCATATAAGATGATGTTGAGGTTCTATGCTATCCCTTTCAACCACATGCAGGGCTGAGCTCACTTCATTGCTGGAGTTACCAGATGAACTTTGCATGTTCATCTCCATCTGGTATCCATTGAGAATACCATACAAGTGTGTTAGGGTGACAGTCTTAATGTTCTTAGTCCTCTTGATAACCACACAATATTATGACCATTGCCTAGTAAGAGAGGACATAAACTTCCTTACACTGTCCTTATTCTCAAGAGTTACTCCTACATCCACTAGAGTGTGCACAATCTCAACATAACTGAAGTATTGTTGAGTCATGGTTTCACCTATTTTAAAGGTGAAGTTCTCAAGTTGCTGATTTAGAAGAACCTTCTTTCTCTCCTTGGCTTCTGTTGACCCCTCATACATCAGCTTTGGTGCATCCCACAACTGCTTGGATGTTTTGTGCTTCTTGAAGCCTCTGTATATGGAGTTTGGAAGAGTAGTTTGAAGGGTTGACATGGCCTTCTGATCAATCCTTACTTGCTTTCTTTCTTCATTAGGGTAATCAGCCACCACCTTTGGAATCATACCATCTCCAACAGCAGTTGAAGAGGTGCTTGGTATGTAAGGTCTTGAGAGAATAGATTCCCACATCTTGGAGTCTTGTGACTTGATGAAACCATCCATTATTTGGCATTAAGTGTCAAAGTCTTCATGAGTGATTAGTGAGGACTTTTTCATGATTCAAGTTTCCATATCAGCATTAGTGATGGCTTCCATTTGAGATGTTAAGTATTTTATGTGTGTGAGGGATCTTATGTTGGTGAGATCTTACAATCAAGAGCCTAGAAAGCTCTGATACCAATTGCAAAACCGTTTAAGGGAGTTGTAACACAACACACAATGAGGAGAGACTTGTTTAGAACACTTAAAAAAGCATATAAGGAACTAGTAACACAAGATTGACACTTAGAACACTACCAAATATGAGACAAAACAAGAACAAAAACAACATAAGTCTTATGGTTCATTAGGATGTTGTATATTTCTCTCAAGTTCTTTTGCAAGTGTACTAGCATATCAAATATGTTACAAAGACCTTAGGTACTTTTAATACATTCTATAGCCGGCCGTACTTTGAAGGCCAGCTGGATACATGATCTAGACAACAACACAGTCAATGTAGATTTAAAAGGCAGATTGCCTTTTGACTAGTGACTATAACATGCCATAGCTAACATCCTAATATATTACAAAAAGGATAAAAGTACATAAAGTAGAAAGTAAAAGACTCAAGACCTAAATGTATAGTTACCAAAAGCATGGACCTTTTCACCAACTTGTGAAAGTTGGTGAGTCAATAGAGTTGCAACGAAAAGGTGGTCCAACTTTATGGTAAAGAGATAAATCAATATTTCAGATTCATTGTGCTTGGATCTTAGGATTCATCTCGTTTAGATCTAGAAATCAAAATTAAGATGGGTGGATGTGTGTGAATCAAAGAACAAAGAGATGGATACTAATAATGTTATGATTTCTGTTGGATAAGGAAGAAGGTTGGTGCAACCAAAACCAAATCACTTAGACTATTTTTGTGCATCTTATAAAATACTTCCAAAGCCAAGTATGAAACTTCCAAAGGAAATAGAGTCTTTTGATGACAAAGTGAAAGTTCAGCTTCTGAAGACAAACTTTACTTCCGAAGACAAAGTGTTCACTTCCGAAGATCAAGTCTTAGAAGAAAATATTAGAAGTGAACTTTCGAAGTATGAAGAACAGAAGAAGTCCATCAAGGCTTGGAAGAAGTAGCCTCTTTCGAAGTATAGGTGGCCTTGGAAGAACTTGTTCTTCTGAAGCCATGTAACCTTCGGAAGACACTACTATGAACCAGTAGACATAAGTATAGTCTCTCACACTCCGTTGCAGACCTCTGAGATACTGCATAGGGTTTTCTCAAAAGACATGTAGTTGACCATACTTTATTCTACTATTCACCTTTATTAGATAGTATAGTTGCCAACTTTAGTTGGTGAAAAAAGGAAAGTCATGGACATGTCATGACTACCATATCTTAGATAAGACTTTACCTAAGATACCTTAAACTATAGCTTTGTAGTATTTGCTTTAGTTGGAGGATTCCAGCTAGTATCAAAGTATATCCTAATGAGTGGACATTCTACTCTGTCTCTACCAAGCAGACAGAAAATCTGAACACCCTCACTAGGACTAAACTCTATGGCATCCTTAATGGATACCGTTTGGAGATGGAAAGCAAGAAAGGCCATCAAACAAGTAGACCCCTGGGCCTTCCTGCTAGCAACACTTTGATGATTGCTAAAGGTTCAAGACCCACACAACCTCAATAGTACCTGACTTACACCTAACAACCATTCTTCTCATCTAGACCATATACTACATTTTCTGAGACTCCAAGGTCTCTATAGACTCAGCATAGTTCCTTTCAGGGCAACTATGCCTTTATCTCAAGAAGTGGACACTCTAGTGATTTTCAGTAGTGCTTTAATGATCTAGAGTGCTTCAGTCCGGATGATATAGAATATGTGGACATTGTCCAACATATAGCTCTTTTAACCTATAGAGCAAAGAAGGTCTTCAAGAGAACTGGAAGGCAATTTCCCAAGAACCCAACCAACAATAAATTTGGGTTTGACAAAACTAAGGCCAAATGTTACAAAAAGTAACCAACTTGGTCATTTTGTAAGGGAATGCACGGCTCCCAAATCAAATCCGGGAACCCCACAGGCCTTCATATATTCCTCTACATCAAAGGTCACTGCAAAGTCAACTGAGACAACTACAATGGCTCAAGAAGTTGACTAGAGCTTTAGGGTAGAGGATGTGACTCCTGCTCAAGCACTCATGGTAGGAGCAGATGAGAATAAGGTATATGAACATCTCTATACTCCTGCATATATATTGCTAAGGTTAAACTCCTACATGTATTGCTGAGGTTAAACTGTATCATGACTACAATATGGAGATTAAATCTGATATTGAGTCTCTAAATGTTTTAAAATTTGATTTTAAGAGGGCTGAATCTAACTATCAAAAAAATGGAGGAGTTAGAGAAAAATATGTCCTTGTTAAAACACGCACATACAAACTATAAGACTCAAATAAAAGATTTAATATCCAAATTGTCTAAGGCTCAAGCCCAGCGTGTCACTACTAAGGCTCAAGCCAGGAAGTATGCTATTTCTGAGCAAAACTTCCAAGCTATCATTGCATCATCCTCCCACTCGAAAATCTGTTATCAAAACAAAGGAGGGTTGGGCACCAATGATATTGCTCCACCACATTCTTATGAGTCCATAAGAAAACCTAGATGTGGTACTGAAAAACAAGAGTCCCATCTACTGACCCATATTCACTTGAGTTAAAGAATGATGCAATAATAGAGGCCACCATAGGTAAAGAACATGTAAATCAACCCACTTCTCCCAATGATGATCAAGTCTTAACCACCAAAGCCAAAAGAAGCAGAGCTAAAGAAGCAAGAAGAACTACTAAGAAAGTGGTTGAATCTAAGCTGTTGATTGACCCAAAACAAAAGGGTGTATTCATCTCAGCTGGAATCCAGGTGGTAAGTAACTCTGATTCAGGAAAGGGGTGTAATGCCAACACTCCTGTCCTACCAAAGGATCAAAAGTTAAAGGGAAAGGTTGTTGATAAAGAGAAAAAGAACAAGAAACAACAATCCTCAAGTTCCCAAATGACTAACATTGCATGCATAATGTGTGGTTTGTAAAACCATGTGGCAAAAGATTGTTAGTACAATCCTACTAGCATACATTATGCAAAAAATGTTAAAAGAGGAGTTAGGGAAGGTTTCTCATTTGGACCCTATCAAATGGTCCATGTGATGAAAAGGGAAAGCTGGTTTTCCAAGCATGGTTGCTTTCGGAAGAAAATTTTTATTCCAAAGGGAAAATGGCTTTGGAAGCTAAAGTTGTTAAAATTAAAAAGAACAAAAGAGTTCCCTTGAAACCATCCTAGAAGAAGACTAATTCGCAAGAAAGGTGGTGAAGGCTTCTTCAAAAAGAAAGAAGCTTCAAATGAATGCCATGTTGTGCAAGTCTCAAAAGGCTCATCCTTAATGGTTAACCAAAAGATGGATTGGAAGATCAAGAAAGATGCTGCAGCCCAAACCTCTTCTTCAGAGACATCCATTGAACCTCCATTCTTAACCTTCCGTTCAATTTTGTCACTATCATTGGAAGAACCCATGACCAACAAGGCTTGGGTTTCCAATCAAAACTAATCATCTCATCTTATGTGCAGGGACATCCATTAGACAAGAATAACAATATTTAGATCATGGACAGTGGATGTTCCATGCACATGATAGGGAACAGATCTCTCCTTCAACAATTTCAACATTATGATGGGGGTCATGTCAAGTTTCGAGGTGAGGCTAGAGGATATATTTTTGGTAGAGGAACTATATCCCGTTGATGCACTTATATACCTAGATCCTGATCCCAATGTAATATGTCTTGAATGTCTTGCACTTATGTAATATTGGGTACTTAATGAAATGTTGATGCTTGGTTGTGATTTATAATATTTAATATTTCATTAATGAGTTGAGTAATGCTTATTGACTAAATTATATAGGTTTATGATTGTTTGAATTGATATACATAATGTTATAATAAGAATACATTCAAACTTTGGTTAAGTGAAGTTCACATGCGTCCGACAGGATCATGCGCCCAAACAGTGGTTATGCGTCCGAATGGCCATGTGACTGAGTGTCCATGCACCTAAACATTCCATACGCCTGAACAGCTTCATGCGACTGACTCAGTCGCACGACTGAACATTCAATCGTACGAATGGATCAACCGCATGGCTCAATCGCACGAATGAACCATGCTCATGGTTCAGTCGCCCGAATGAGCAACCCTAACCTATAAATACCACTTAATTTGTGGAAAAATGAAACAATTAAGAAGCATTCGATCCACTTCGACTCCAAACGTACCCTAGCCGTCCAGAAGCCTCTAAGTTCGTACTCCAAGTTCATAGAACGCAGTAGATCAATTTCTAATCGACTCTTGACGTTAGTTTCAATTCATTATTGTGTCTACGTGTGTTCTCACTGATTGGATCGCCAATCAAACAGGATTCCGCACTATTTGGTTTGGTTTAACACGTTAATCAGTTGGTGTTTCGTTCAAATACAAGATCGTAACATGTGGTATCAGAGCTTTGGCTCTTGATTACGTGTTGATTCAATAGTTTTGATACAAAAGTTGTGTTTCTTCATCAAAAAAGCAATCTTTTTGTGTCTAACGGAGTCTTAGACATTTCCTGAGCTAAAAGTTTAGTTTTTCCAGCATACGGCAATTAGGGTTTGGTAAAATTTGAATTTTTACAGCCAAAACACATTTAACCTATGAATTATCAAACTTCAGCAAGTTCAGCCGCTCGATCGGCTCAATCACACGACTGAGTTCATTCACATTCTCCAACTACACGATTGGACTCATTCGTACGCTTATTCATACGATTGAGAATCTCATTCGGACTGTTCAACCGCATTAGTTCATTCGGCCGACTAGCTCATCCGCATTTGTTCAGTCGCACGATTGAACCATCCGCATTTGTTTAGTTGCACGAATAAGTTCAATCGCATACCTTTATTAGCATACATCAGCAGTTTGTTAAATAGTAAAGTTAAGTGAAATGGAGGACCAGTTTTCAGCATACACAACAAGTAGAGATACGCGTATCCAGAATCTACTGTTGTTGGAGAACGAAGTGGGAATTCACAATAAACCCCCGAAGCTTATAACTTTAGACGACTACCCACAATGGAATTAACGTTTTGAAATCTACTTAAATGAGTAGATACAAATCTGTGGGAGGCAATAGAGTCGGGGTACAGCATGCCTATAGGAGCAGATGGAGTTAAACTTACTCTAAGTGGAATATCGGATGCTCAGAAGGTAAAAAACAATGCTGAGAAGAAAGTATACGCTTTGCTCACTCATTGTATTCTGAAGGATATCTTCCATCAATTTTCAGAGTATACACAAGCAAAGAAACTATGGGATGCGTTGGAGAAGAGGTATGACGGAAATGCCTCACTCAAGGCCATTAAGGCCAAAGCTTTTAAGAAGGAGTTCGACAACTTCTCTTCAATAGGAAAGGAAGGTCTGGATGATGTGATCGATAGATTCTACCACTTGATGAGTGTGATGCACACTCATGGTGTAACTATGTCGATGGAGGATGAGGCATCCAATTTTGCAGATGGCCTACTGGAGAAATGGGCTTCCTTCATTTCAAATCTCAGACAGAATGGGATGCTCTTGAAGTTAGACATAAATGACTACATGCTTACATTAAGGGAAGAGGAGCTTAGGATGAAGTACAGAGCCTAAAAGGCCAACTACGATCAGAATCCTACACTCTACAATGCAACTCCTCCGGTCAAGACATCTGGAGCACCATTGCAAACCGCCTTCATCTCAAGCGCAGCAATTCCAGCACAACCGTCAACTTCAGGGTCCGAAACGTCAGGGTCGTCTAGCACCCAGTATATGATACCTGAAGCCAACTTCAGGGTCCGAAACCGTCAACTTCATCTTCAACATCTCAGGTAAGTACTACTAACCAGTTGTTTAATAATCATGCTTGTTTAGATTGTAATAAATTTAGAGAAAGTATAGATTTAAAATTTCCTAGATTATTAGATCATAATGATAGCTTAGTAAAGGACCTTGAACTGTGCACTAAGGCAAATAGAGTGTTAAAACAAAACGAGCACAGTTATAAGGAATAGATAGACCTATTGAATAAACAGCTTAGGGAAACAGAGGTAGTCGCCGTTAACCAAGCAAATGACATTAGGTACTATCTGAACTCCCTATAGGACACTAAGAAGCAGAAAACAGTTTTAGAAGTAGAAGTCAACTCTTTAAAACAAAAACTACACAGTTGGACAAGCTCATCACACGTTGTCCAACACTTAATGAGATAGAGAAATAATGGGGAGAGGCTGGATACAAAGTGGTTCCACGATGACCTGAGACCTTGATGAACACCAAAATTAAACTGATTAACAATAACCCCATCAAGGATCACGTGGTGTCCACTCCTCTTGTTAGTGATCCAGATTCCGTAAGTAAATCAAATGAATCTGTCTTTAAACAAAAGGAGGCCACTTCAAAGGAAAAATGAAAGATGCCTTGTGTTAACCTGGAAATTGAATTTGAAAACGTTAATTTAAAGTCTGGGTCAAATCAAGTCAAACCAGAACCCAAAAAGACTATAAAACCTAATCAATCACGAGCGTCGTGTCAAAGTCCAGGTAAACAAGAGATAAAAGATATAAAACCAGGTAAAGCAATTAAGTTTGTAAATCCAAGTCATACATCTAATAAAGAAGTGTCTCAATCCAAACATAATAAGGTCAACTACATGATTTTTACATCTCCACCAAAATAAATAAACGTAATGTTGAAAGCAGATCCTGCTATAATTGTGGAGAGTATGGTCACATAGCGTCTCAGTGTCCTGATTATCAGACACCAAGGAAGAAGTAGAACTTTCAGTATCTGCAACTAGATCATTTAAGAGGAACTCAGTGAAGCCTCCAAAAAGGGCTAGTGAACCTAAAGTTCAATCCATCAGCCAGTCGTCTATCTATCACAAACAGGCCTTACACAAAGCTGGTCTATGGAAAGAAAAATCCACCTCAGTGTCTGAAATTGAGAACAAACAGAAATCTAAGCTTCCCTCAACCTCAAATGGTCAATGGTTTGAGTTTATGATGTGTGATGCCTCAGGTAAACCCAAGCCAGTGAAGGTTTGGTTTCCTAACATTAACTAATGTTTTCTTTGAATGTGTAGGGTGTTCGCTATAGTTTTGAGACTAACACGTGCATTGTAGATAGCGGAGCATCCAGGCACATGACAGGGAACAGAGCTCTCTTATCAAACGTCAGACAAATCAAAGGAGGGCATGTTTCATTTTCTAGAAACAAAGGCAGGTACATCACAGCCCAATGGGAAGTGGAAAATGAGAAAGTTAAGTTTCATAAGGTAAACTACATCCAACTACAAAATAACTTGCTTTTAGTTTCTGAAATTTGTGATAAAGGATTCAAGGCAGTCTTTGACAACAAGAAGTGCTATGTTCTAAAGAAGGACTACGTGATTCTGGAGGACCAAATCCTAATGTCAGCTTCAAGATATAATGATCATTATGTTTTGGATCTCTCAAAAGCCTCTACAATGGATTATGAAGTTCAGTGCTTCTTGTCCAAAGCTACTGACAAGGACTCAATCTCCTAGCATAGGAGAATGGGACACATAAATCTGAGGATGATGAGTCACTTCGTCTAGAATGATTTAGTGAGGGGAGTAAATGTCAAAAACTTTCAACTCTTGGATTTCTGTGTTGCGTGCTAAAAGGACAAAAAGATGAAGAAGTCTCATAAGGAAAAGGAAGTTCATTCTATAGAACTTCCTCTTGAACTCCTTCACATGTATCTGTTTGGTCCAGTCAGTACAAGAAGCATCGCTGGCGACTTGTATTGCTATGTACTTACAGATGACTACATAAGATTCTACTGGGTAACGTTTCTGAAATCCAAATCAGAAAAATTTGAATCTTTCAAGGAATTAGTAACTACACTAGAATCCTTATACAAGCTGAAGGTAAGACAGGTGCGCTCAGACAACGGAACCAAGTTCAAGAATCAGTGGATGGAGGCCTATTGCAAGGAAAAGCGAATTGTGCATCAAATCACCTTTTCCTACACTCCTCAAATGAACGGGGTTATTGAACGGAAGAATTGCAGCTTGATAGAGACGGCACATACTGTGCTCGTAGACTCGAAATTGCCTATTCAATTCTGGAATGAAGCAGTAGAAAATGCATGTTACACTCTTAATCGAGTTCTGGTTATGAAACGCCATGGAAAAACGTGCTATGAGTTATTACAACGACGCAAATCTAACATAGAGTATCTCGAGCCGTTTGCTGCTCCATGCACCCTGATGAAGAAGACTCAGGAAGGGAAATTTAGTGAGAAGGTTGATGAAGGTATTTTTCTAGGATACAACATACCGAACAAGAGAGTTTACAACAACTCAACGGGTCAAGTAGAGGTGTGTTGTAATGTTGATGTATTGAGATACATCACACCGCCTGCTGGAAAAGGCCCAGCTTACTTCTTCGACTATGATGGATTCTTCAAATCCTTCAATATTCCTTTTTCTGCTTTAGAAGACGAGTTGGCAAACAAGATGATGTATGATGTCTTGAACACACCGTCTCAAGACTCAACACCATCCAGTTCACAAAGTCCATCATCTACCAATTCAGGGGGAGCACTTGATATGAGTGCTTCCTCCTCTGATGTAGAAAATGTGAAAATGATCAGAACAACCAGGATGCATAGGTTCCTCCTACCTCAAGTCCACAAGCATCTCATAATGATGCATCTGAGATGTCGGAACCTCAGACTCCTATTGGCTCAGATTCAGAACCAAATGTTCACAATCTTGCTTCAGAGGTAGTTGTTCCAACAACTCCTAGCTCACGTCTAAACGTCTATCATCCTTTGGATAATGTTATAGGAGATGTGAGCTCAGGGGTTCAAACTAGAAATCAACTGTACTCAGTTGATTATGCCTCTGTGATGGAAAATGGATATCTTCACGATGGTGCCTACCGCTGCTTTGTGTCTCACTTTGAGCCAAAGTATGTAAGTTAAGCACTGAATGATAAGGCTTGGGTGAGTGCCATGCAGGAAGAACTTCTTTAGTTTAAGAAGTTAGGTGTACGGACTCCAGTAGAAAGACCTAAAGGTGCAAAAGTCATCGGTACCAAATGGGTCTTGAAATGCAAGAAAGATGATCAGGGAGTGATCATGAGAAACAAAGCTCGGCTTGTTGTTCAGGGTTTTTGACAAGTTGAGGGTATCGACTACAATGAAGTGTTTGCACCAGTGGCACGGATGGCAGCAATCCACATCTTACTTGCCTATGCATCGTATATGAAAATCAAAGTTTATCAACTAGATGTGAAGAGTGCATTCCTTCATGGTTAGATTCGAGAGACAGTGTATGTCAGTCAACCTGATGGATTTGAGGATCCATATCATCGAGACAGAGTTTACAAACTCGACTAGGCACTATATGGGCTTCATCAAGCTCTGAGGGCCTGGTATGAGAACTCTCGACTCATCTTGTGAAACATGGTTTTCGCAGAGGAGTCATTGATTGTACATTATTTATCAAAGAAAAGGATGGAGATTTACTGCTGGTACAAATCTATGTCGATGACATAATCTTCGGTTCAAAGAACGAAGAATTACGCAAAGAGTTTGAAGCAGTAATGAATGCTGAATTTGAGATGAGTGAAATGGGGGAGATGAAGTTCTTTCTCGGTTACAAGTGGATCAGACACCAAGTGGGATCTTCCTACATCAGACCAAGTATGTAGGGGATATTCTTAGTCGGTTGACATGGAGAATGCGTCTATAGCTGGCAATCCACTTGCTAATAACCATGATGTAGCACCCGATAAGAATGGTGATCTGGTAGATGCCACTATGTACCGAGGGATGATCGGATCTCTCATGTATCTCACTGCCTTAGGACATGATATCATGTATGCTACATGTTTATGCTCACAATATCAGGGAAAGCCTAAGGTGAACCATCTAATTAGGGTCAAAAGGATTTTTCATTATCTGAAGGGCACACCCACACTTGGGTTGTGGTACCCTCATGATGATGACTTTGAGCTTATAGCGTATAGCAACTCAGATTACGGCGGCTGCAAGATGAACTACAAGTCTACATCAGCAGGGTGTCAGTTCTTTGGAAGAAGATTAGTAACCTGGCAGTGTATGAATCAAACCTCGGTTGCATTGTCAACCTGTGAAGCTGAATACGTTGCTGCTGCAAGCTGCTATTCTCAAATCATTTGGATTCAACAGCAAATGTGAGATTATAGTTTGAACTTCTCTTCTACTCCTATCTTTGTTGATAACTCTGCTGCAATTGTAGTCACTAAGAACCCGTCCAACATCCTAAGACCAAACACGTTGGTATTAAATATCACTTTATACGTGATTGCTTTGAAAAAAACTTAATCGATGTGGTAAAACTAACACGGATTTTCAACGCGCTGACCTCTATACAAAGACATTTGACAAACAACGTTTTTTATATTTGTTAGAGGTCAACAGTGTTAACAAGAAAAGTGAGGTCATTCCTGAAGATGACCATGTATAGTCCGATACGTCGTGTCTAGTTTCTTTTATTTTTAAAATTTTTTCTTTTATTTTATTTTATTCTCTTGTCTTTGTTTGATTTTAATTAGTTTAATTCCAATTAGTTTATTTCCTTGCCTATTATAATCCTAAAACGCTACCTCGTGGTGGTTTTATAATTTTAGGGGGAGAATAGGTTTAGGCAATATAAAAAAAGACGAGGGAAAAGGAGAGGCAAGCCGATAATAATAAGATCGTGTGTGTGATTCCGATTTGATTTTTGGAATATGATGGTACACAGGTACAAACCATTTGGGACATTAAAAAATAAAAATTGAAAAAGATGCAAAGCTCATGTATAAGTCTGTGTAGTCTGAGCAATTTAAAAGGAAATATGATAGATAAGCTAGCTACCACTAAGGTAACACAAAGAAAGTAGACCTAAAGGTTGCTAGACCACAGATGATATGTTGGTAGATTCAACACAATAGATGACTAGACCTTTTGGTGATCTCAAAATTAAACTAAAATGTTTGACTAGCTATGGGTAACACCTTATCCCTGGTTAACACAATTAACAAGATTCCAATAAGGTGTGACGAGGAAAATAATGCCACAAATTGTTGGACCAAAAGAACTAATGAGTCGGATAAGAAAAACCTTTAAGTCCCACAGACATCACAACAACTACTGAAGACCACAACAGCAGACACAACAGCTGATTACAAAGTCTTAAGACACAAGTGCTGAAGACAAAGTCTGAAGACACAAGTGCTGAAGACAAAGTCTAAAGACACAAGTGCTGAAGACAAAGTCTGAAGACACAAGTGCTGAAGACAAAGTCTGAAGACACAAGTGCTGAAGACCAAAGTATCAGACGTTGTCACAACAGTGAAGAGGTCTTCTTCAGTAGTTGTGACGGTTTACCTTTCAGTAGTTTTATGTTTTTTTTTTTCAGTAGTTTGACACAACAGCTGAAGAATACTTCTTCAGTTGTTGTGCTCATCAGTAGTTTTATATTTATCAGTAGTTTTGTAAAACGACTGAAAAGCTTGTTCTTCAGTCGTTGTAGTTTCAGTAGTTTCTTATCAGTAGTTTCTTATTTTGTACTTAACACTCTAATATGTCTCAGTAGTTGTGAACATTTCAGTAGTTTGTTAAGAGTTAGTTATATTTGTAATAGATCTGCCAGTTGTCACTTACCCGTGATAACAGCAGCGATTGCACTCTATATAAGGAGTGTCAACCTAATGTAATAAAATGAATGATTTGATCAGAATATTCGATATTATTGAAACATTCCCTGTTACAGAAATATATTCTCTCATTATAACCGTATTTGTTCTTAATGCCTACAAGTATCAAACTCTTGCTACAATTTGTCTAATTCTTGTTCTTATTCCGCTGTGCTACGCTCAATTACATCAAACTTGCGATCACTGATCCTTACAAATGGTATCAGAGCAGGTTAATCATTGATCGATCTAATAATTGATCATTGAAACTGCTATTCAAGATCCAAGTTTGACTGAATTAGCATTTTTGTGTTTTGCAAGAAACGGTTATAGAGATTGAATTTTCTTTGTTTTCTGGTCATTCATCCTGAGATTTTCTTGGTTTTCATTGAGTCTGTTGTGGTCTTTATAAAAATGTTTAAAAGCTTGAATTAAATTGTATTTGGACTCAAAATGACTACTCCTTCCAATGATCCTCACAATACTGGTTCCTCAACCAAGCCTCCAATGCTGGTTAGGAATGAGTATAACATATTGCAACGACGAATGCACCATCACCTGTCTGTTAACAGCGCAGGTTGTTGGACATCAGTGGTACATGGTCCACACAAGCCTATGGTGAATAACCTGGAAACCAATCAAATGGTTCCGAAGAGGAGGGAGCAATACTCAGATGAGGATAAGAAGTTGTTCGAGATTGATGCAAAAGCCCATGGAATTCTGGCCATGGAACTGCCTAATGAAATCTATTCTGGGCTAATGCATCATGAAACTGCCCATGACCTCTGGAATGCCTTGAAGGAACAGATGAGGTCTTGGCAGATAATAGAGAAATCCTTGCCCAACAATATGAGACATTCTCTCATAGGAAGGGTGAGACACTGACTCAACAGTTCGAGCGGTTCTCTTGTTTGATCTCTGAATTAAAAATGGTCAAACATGAGTACACCAATAGCCAGATGAATAACAGATTTCTCAGATCACTGCCTGAGAGATGGGACACATACACTATTGTCCTACGCTCCAGTGCAAATTTGGACAAACTATCTCTCACCCAACTCCATGGGAAATTGCTCACATTTGAGAGAGAGATAGAACGGAACGAAAACTGTCTTCATCTGGAAAGCTCACTGAAGACTTTGTACCAGGCAACACTGCCTTGGTTGGTCATGAGTTAGAATATGCTTCATCTGAATGCCAGTATGATGAGCATATTGACTTCTCTTCAAACACTTCTGATTCTACATTTGTGAGTGTTGATAGTCAGTTTACTGGATGTAATAATGACAATCTATGCTTCATCATGGATGATCTCAAGGGGATTGTTGATGATGACTTAGAAGAGATGGATATTTTGAGCCAAATGGCCTTGATAAATATCAGATCTCAGAAGTTCTACAAAAGAACTAGAAGAAAGTTCCCAGGACTCTCTGGCAAAACGAAAGTTGGTTTTGACAAGAGTAAGTTGAAGTGTCACAAATGCCACCGACTTGGACACTTTGCTAGAGAATGCAGATCATCTGGATCTAATTCCTCTGCACCTTTTGTGACATTCCCTGGCAACAGTCAACAACACAGAGGGCAACATCCTGTCAATTCTAGTCATCATTCTCAACCACAATCTCCTGCATATTTTGTTCCTCAGGGTAAAATGCCATATCCTTACCCTTGTTATTACATGCCACAGTCAAATCAAATTCAAGTTCCTATAGTACCACAACCTCATGCACTACCAGAACCTCAACCATCTCAATCTCATCAACCTCCTCAACCTCAACACACAGCTTCTTCACCCCTGGAGGTGTTGACCGGAGCAGTTTACCAGATGACATGACGGGGCATGAACAACTGTTCACAGGTGCTGGTCAACAAGGTGGTGATAGTCCTTTTGGGAATCTGGCTCTCACGACCCTGGAGTCTACTGAGGGTTCCTGCTCAAATGCATCATCTTCACAGGTAACTCATGTATCTTCAGAGGCTAAAGCCAAGTTATGTTCTGAATCATGCATTGCTGCCTTTGTCTCAATTAGAGAGGCAAATGTAGCATCAATAAATCAAAAACTTGAGCTTGAGAAAACCATTTCCAAAAGAAAAGCTGAGTTTGAGTCTACTCTTAATTGTAAAAATGATGAGATTTATAAGCTTAAATGCCAACTAAATGATGAAAAGGCTAAGCTAGAGGTTATTCTGGATGACCAGAGAAATCTAAAAGAAACCCTTGCAGTCACCCAGGTAGAGTGTGATCGATGGGTACAATCATGCGAAGGTTTCGAAATGCTTCTTAATAAGCAATCTGCTTCTAATGTGAAGTTTGGTATTGGTTACAATCACACTGCTCCTCCTACAGATTTTGCTTCAAGAGCAGAACTGAAATCTGATGGAGAAAGCAATAACCAATCCACCTCATCATGTGATTCACCTTTTGATAGAGCATCATCAAAAGTTGAAGTCAGCACTAAGCCTTCTCAGAACCCATCTGCTGATATTGATGGTTCTACTGCTGACACTCACATGATAAAAGAGATGATCAACTCAGGAGTTATTTTTGAAAGTCCTGAAAGGACTGGAGAGCAAGATTTAACACCTGAAGTTCAAACTCCAACTAATGACAGCACTGAAGAGAAGAAAACTGTCAGTAGAAAGAGTTTGAAAACTACTAAAAAGGAAGTCAAGAAAGCAAATAATGCTTCTAAAGTACTGAAGAGCAAGTCTTCAGTAGTTTCATCCTCTTTAGTTGATGATCATCATAAGATGAAGAAGAAACCATGTGAAGTATGTGGTTTGTTCAATCATCTTACAGATGATTGTTGGTACAAAAGGGGATCCAAACTCAAACATAAAGAAGAAATTAAAGAGAAAATGGCTAAAATGAAAACTGAGTTTGGAGCCACATTTGTACCAGCAACATCAAATCCTGTAACCCTGAAGTCCAAACAGAAATCCAAAAAGGAAGGGGTTAAACAGGTAACAGCTGAGATTGCTCAAAAGAAGAAGGTGCAACATAGGAACTTATCAAACTCCAATGCCAATGTGTCTGAAGAGCTGAAAGCCATATCCCAAAATCAGACACAGCTGGTTATGATGGTTCAACATTTATTGGGAAGAGTTAACCAATTAGATGTTCCTATGTTGAAACCACAGAAAAGGAGGTCCAAGCCAAAGGATTCCTTTTCTTCACCAGCTTCTTCTTCTTAGGCTGTTGTTTCCAACAAACATGTTAGTTTACCATCTGTTGATGAGAACAGGCCCAAGACCAAAAAGGTTTGGGTCTCAAAATCTAACTAATTTGTTGTATCTTGCAGGGTTCTTCAACATACCTCAGAGGCATCTGGTATGTAGACAGTGGAGGATCCATGCATATGACAGGAAACAGATCACTTCTTAATGACTACTCTCAAGGAAGGAAGGGGTTTGTGTCATTTGGCAATGATGCAAAAGGTTACATCATTGGCAAAGGCTTTGTTTCCAATGGGGAAATAAAGTTTGATGATGTTAACCATGTGAAAAATCGCAAATACAAACTCTTGAGTGTCAGTCAAATGTGTGACAAAGGCCATGTTGCTCTTTTCACCAGTCAGAACTGTCGGATACTGTCATCCAAAGTTCTAAATTTGATTGATAAGGTGTTGGATGAACATACTCTCCTAAAGGCCAACAAGACAGAAAGAGTGTATGCCTTAGATCTTTCCAAAAAAATAGATCTCAAAGGCCATCCTTGCCTATTTTCCAAGCCTTCCCCCCAAGAATCTATTCTGTGGCATAGAAGGCTGGGTCATGTTAATCTCAAAAACATGAAACAGCTGATAAACCATGGTTTAGTAAGGGGACTGCCAATGAAGGAGTTCAAGTGCGAAGATAACTGCACTGCCTGTTTAAAAGGAAAACAACACAAAGTTTCATTTCCCTCCATAGAAGAACCTAAGGCCACTGCCTGCTTACAGCTTCTTCGCATGGATCTCTTTGGTCCTGTGAAAGTGATGAGTATGGCTAAGAAGAAATATTGTCTGGTAATTGTGGATGATTACTCCAGATTTGTATGGACTTTCTTCTTGCATTCAAAGGATGAGGCTGCACAGTCCATTATGAACTTTGTGTTACATGTTGAGAAGCAGTATTCCCTACCAGTTAAGTGTGTGAGGAGTGATAATGGTACTGAATTTAGAAACCACACACTTGATGAATTTTACTTGTCAAAGGGAATCAAGAGGCAGTATAGCATCCCAAGAACTCCTGAGCAAAATGGAGTAGTGGAGAGAAAGAACAGGACCCTTATTGAAGCTGCAAGGTCCATGTCGGCTGATTCTTGACTGCCAATGACTTTTTGGGCTAAAGCTATCAATACAGCTTGCTATGTACAGAATAGAGTTCTAGTAAATCAGAGGTTGATAAAGACTCCATATGAAGTTCTTCATCATTTGGCCCCTCTAATTTCATTCTTCAGAGCATTTGGGTGTCCTTGTTTCATTCTTAACACACGGGATCAACTCCAAAAATTTGATCCTAAGGTGGATGCAGGGTACTTTGTTGGTTATTCATCAACTTGCAAAGCATACAGAGTCTTCAACTGCAGAACAAAGATGGTTGAAGAGACTCTACATGTTAAGTTTAATGAATCTCCTAAGGACAAGATTCCACAAAGCCTTGTGGAGCTATTTGATTTTGGACATACTGCAATATGTTCCTTATCAAACTCCTGCTGTTGCTCCTGTCAACAGTCCACCACCTGGTGGTACTGCTGGTGATGATGATGATGATAACAGTACTCACCTATTCAGGTTTAGTGACCAACTGCCTGATTCAGCTAGACCTGATGTTCCTGTAGCTTCAGTAGCACCATCCACAACAAATGCTGATGAGATTTCTTCAAATTCAACCTCCTTTGAATTACCATCCACTGATTGGTTTCAAGGAAATGATTCACCATCACCATCTGTTGCTGCTGAACCTGTTGCAAACACTTGCACGGATCTCATTGTTTATCAAGATCTGAAGAATCACCCTATGTCTCAAATCATTGGTGATATCACTGCTGGCGTATCAACAAGAAGTCATTGTCAAATATCTGCTTCCATGCTCTCTTCATCAGTCAGCAAGAGCCAAAGAATTATCACATTGCTTTAAAGGAAAACGGATGGGTTGATGCCATGCAGCTTGAGCTTCTTCAGTTCAAGAAACAGCAAGTGTGGGAACTGGTTCCTCTACCTCGAGGTAAGTGTGCAATAGGCACTAAATGGGTGTTTAGGAACAAAACTGATGAAAATGGGCTTATTGTTAAGAACAAGGCCAGACTGGTTGTTCAGGGGTTTGCACAAGAAAAAGGTATTGATTATGATGAAACCTTTGCCCTTGTAGCCAGACTGGAAGCAATTCGATTGTTCTAGCTTATGCTGCTTATCAAAAACTTAAGGTTTTTCAAATGGATGTCAAAAGTGCATTTTTGTATGGGAAAATTAAAGAAGAGGTTTATGTATGTCAACCACCAGGCTTTGAGGACAATAAACATCCTAATTGGGTGTATAAGCTTGATAAGGCTCTTTATGGGTTGAAACAAGCTCCTAGAGCCTGGTATGAGACATTATCAAACTTTCTTCTGGAAAATGATTTCACTAGAGGCTCCATTGATAAGACTTTATTCATTAAGAAAGCTGGGCAGCATAATAAAGTTGATGCAACAGAAGTTTGAAATGAGTGCCATGGGAGAATTACAGTTCTTTCTGGGTTTGCAAATCAAACAAAAGGCTGATGGAATTTTCATTCATCAGTCCAAATACACAAAAGATCTTTTGGAAAAGTTTGATTTACAAAACTGTAAGCCCTGTTCTACCCCCATGTGTAGCACCACACAACTGGATACAGATCAGAAAGGTAAAGTGGTTGATGAACACTTTACAGATGTATGATTGGGTCCTTGATGTATTTAACAACTTCTAGACCAGATATTATGTTTGCTACATGTGTTTGTGCTAGATTTCAGTCTGCACCTAAAGAGTCTCATCTGATTGCAGTCAAGAGGATCTTTAGATATTTGCAAGGTACACAATCTCTAGGTTTATGGTATTCCACTGGGCACTCTTGTAAATTAGTTGCTTTCTCTGATAGTGACTATGCAGGGTGTAAGTTGACCAGGAAATCAACTTCTGGTGGATGTCAATTTCTAGGCAACTGTTGATTTCTTGGCAGAGTAAGAAACAAACATCTGTTGCTACATCCACTGCTGAAGCCGAGTACATTGCTGCTGCAAGTTGTACATCCCAAGTACTCTGGCTTCAGAATCAACTTTTGGACTATGGCATTACAGAGACTAAGACTCCGTTATTAATGGATAGTGCTTCAGCTCTTTGCATTGTCAAAAATCCAGTCCAGCACTCTAGGACCAAACATATAGAAATTAGACATCATTTTATAAGAGATTGTTTTGAAAAGGGTCTAATTAATCCTATGTTTGTGCCTAGTGCTGATGAGCTTGTAGACATTTTTACTAAGCCTTTGGATAGTTCAACTTTCCACAACCTGGTGTTACGGCTTGGTATGCTGCAGCTAGAATAAGTGACACTACTGATGATCTGAGTAATAAGTACTGGTGATCATTGGTAACCATGTCACATATAAGTACTGATGAGTTCTTTCACCTTCAGTAGTTTTTATAACTACTAAATGCTAAATGCCTCACAAGTACTGAAGTACTTTATCTGTTCTAAACTACTGATGTAGTTACAACTATTGAAATCAGTACAAACAGATAAGTACTGACGTCCTATGAAACACCTGAAAAGCAGATGCAAAGTCTTATGAGTAAGTGTTGAGGACAGTATGAAACAGTTGAAAAGCTAAGAATTGACGAAAACAGCTGATGAGTAATTTCTCTTCAGTTGTTTCTACAACTGCTGTTTCAAAACAACTGAAGCCAAAACCATGTCTTCAGTAGTTTACAACTACTGAAGACTAACTCTTCAGTAGTTTACAACTACTGAAGACTAACTCTTCAGTAGTTTACAACTACTGAAGACTAACACCAAGTCTTCAACTGTTTACAACAACTGCTGACAAAGCCAATGTCTTCAGTAGTTTCACAACTACTGATGACTGATACCAAGTCTTCAGTTGTGTTGGACCAAAAGAACCAATGAGCCAAGATCAGAAAACCTCTAAGTCCCACATGGTATCACAACAACTGCTGAAAGCCTCATCAGTAGTTTGACAAGTGCTGAAGACTTCAACAGCTGAAGATCAAGTGCTGAAGACCTCAACAGCTGAAGAACAAAAGTGCTGAAGTACAACAGCTGAAGAACACAAGTGCTGAAGCTGAAAGACCAAAGTACTGAAGTACAACAGCAGAAGAGTTTACAAGTGCTGAAGATCAACAACTGATGTACAAAGTCTGAAGACAAAGACTGAAGACATCAGCTGATGATATCTACTAAAGTCATCAGCTGATGAAACACCTGAAGCTCAAAGTCTGAAGATCAAGTACTGAAGCCTCAGTAGTTTGTCACAACTGCTGAAGAGTACTTCTTCAGTAGTTGTGATATCAGTAGTTTTATATTTTTATGTTTCAGTAGTTTTGTAAAACGACTGAAGAGCTTGTTCTTCAGTCGTTGTACCTTCAGTAGTTTTATGTTTTGTACTTAACACGCTGATATGTTCTCAGTAGTTGTGAACATTTGAGTAGTTTGTTAAGAATTAGTTATTTTTGTATTAGATCTGCCAGTTGTCTCTTTCCGTGATAACAGCAGCGATTGTTGCACTCTATATAAGGAGTGACAACTTATTGTAACCATGATGAATGAATGGAATGAATGAATGATTTGATTAGAAATATTCTACATCTATAAACATTCCTTGAAATTAGAAATATATATTCTCTCCCTATAACCGTATGTGCTCTTAATGCTTACAAGTATCGATTGCTTGCTACAATTTGTCTAATTCTTGTTTGTATTCCGCTGCTTTGTATCCTAATACATCAAACTTGTGATCGCTGATCCTGTCAAATGGTATCAGAGCAGGTTAATCATTGATCGGTCTAATAATTGATCATTGAAACTGCTATTCAAGATCTAAGTTTGATTGAATTAGCTTTTGTTTTTGCAAGAAACGGTTATAGAGATTGAATTTTCTGTATTTCTGCTCATTCATCCTGAGATCTTTTCTTCGTTCTCATTGAGTTTGTTGTGGTCTGTCTAAAACTTTTAAAAGCTTGAACTAAATTGTTTTTGAACTGAAAATGACTACTCCTTCCAATGATCCTCACAATACTGGTTCCTCAACCAAGCCACCTATGCTGGTTAGGAATGAGTATAACATATGGCAAAGACGTATGCTCCATCACCTGTCTGTTAACAGCGCAGGGTTGGACATCAGTGGTACATGGTCCACACAAGCCTATGGTGAATAACCCGGAAACCAATCAAATGGTTCCGAAGAGGAGGGAGCAATACTCAGATGAGGATAAGAAGTTGCTTGAAATTGATACAAAAGCCCATGGAATTCTGGCCATGGCATTGCCCAATGAAATCTATTCTGGGCTAATGCATCATGAAACTGCCCATGACCTCTGGATTGCCTTGAAAGAACAATTTGGAGGAACAGATGAGGTCTTGGCAAATAATAGAGAAATGCTTGCCCAACAATATGAGACATTCTCTCATAGAAAGGGTGAGACACTGACTCAACAATATGAGCGGTTCTCTTTTTGATCTCTGAATTAAAAATGGTCAAACTTGAATACACCAATATTCAGATGAATAACAGATTTCTCAGATCACTGCCTGAGAGATGGGACACATATACTATTGTCCTACGCTCCAGTGCAAGTTTGGACAAACTATCTCTCACCCAACTCCATGGGAAACTGCTCACTTTTGAGAGAGAGATAGAACAGAAGAGAAAGCTGTCTTCATCTGGAAAGCTCACTGAAGACTTTGTACAAGGCAACACTACCTTGGTGGGTCATGAGTCAGAATATGATTCATCTAAATGCCAGTATGATGAGCATATTAATTTCTCTTCAAGCACTTCTGATTCTGCATTTGTGAGTATTGATGGTCAGTTACTAGGTGTAATAATGACAATTTATGATTCATTATGGATGATCTCAAGGGGATTGCTGATGATGACTTAGAAGAGATGGATATTTTGAGCCAAATGGCCCTGATAAATATCAGATCTCAGAAGTTCTATAAAAGAACTGGAAGAAAATTCCCAGGACTCTCTGCCAAAACCAAAGTTGGTTTTGACAAGAGCAAGTTGAGGTGTCACAAATGCCAAATGCTTGGACACTTTGCAAGAGTGTAGATCAACTGGATCTAACTCCACTGCACCCTTTGTGACTTTTCCTGGCAAAAGTCAACAACACAGAGGGCAACATCCTGTCACCTCTAGTCATCATTCTCAACAACAATCTCCGGCATATTTTGTTTCTCAGGGTCAAATGCCATATTCGTACCCTTGTTATTACATGCCACAGTCAAATCAAGTTCAAGTTCCTATGGCACCACAACCTCATGCACTACCAGAACCTCAGCCATCCCAATCTCATCAACAACCTCAATCTCAACAACACAGCTTCTTCACCCCAGGAGTTGTTGACTGGAGCAGTTTACCAGATGACTTGTCTCGTCATGATCAACTGTTCTCAGGTGCTGGTCAACATGGTGGTGACAGTCCTTTTGGGAATCTAGCTCTTATGGCTTTGGAGTCTGCTGATACTTCATTTTCTAATGCCTCTACACCTCAGGTATCACAGGTATCCTCTGAGGCAAAAGCCAAATTATGTTCTGAACCATGCATAGCAGCATTTGCTTCCATTAGAGAAGCAAATGTAGCTCTAATTAATAAGAACATTGAACTAGAACAAATAATTTCCAAAAACAAAGCTGAGTTTGAGTTTTGCTCAAAGATAAAAATGATGAGATTTATAAACTGAATTGCCAAATAATTGATGATAAGGCTAGAGAAGAAGTACTTCTAGAGAAGTACAAAGATCTCAAAGAAACCCTTGCAGTTACCCAGGTCGAGTGTGATAGATGGGTACAATCATGCAAAGGTTATGAAATGCTTTTTAGTAAGCAATCTGCTTCAAATATGAAGTTTGGAATTGGTTACAATCACACTGCTCCACCTACAGATTTTACCCCAAGAGCAGAGGTAGAATCTGATGGTGAGAGTGATAACCAATCCATCACATCATGTGATCTACCTTCTGATACAGCACAATCAGAAGTAGCAGTCAGCATCAAGCCCTCTTTGAACCTATCAGCTGATGTTGATGGTTCAAATGCTGACATTCACATGATTAATGAGTTGATCAACTCAGGAGTTAATCCTGAAGGTCTTGAAAGGACTAGAGAGCAGGATTTAACACCTAAAGTTCAAACTTCAACTGCTGTCAGTACTGAAGAGAAGAAAACTGGCAGTAGAAAGAGTTTGAAGACTACTAAAGAGGTAGTCAAGAAAGCAACCAATGCTTCCAAAGCATTGAAGAACAAGTCTTCTGTTGCTTCACCCTCTTTAGTTGATGATCAACCTAAGATGAAGAAGAAACCATGTGAAGTATGTGGTTTGTTCAATCATCTTACAGATGATTGTTGGTACAAAAGAGGTTCCAAACTCAAACAAAAAGAAGAAATTAATGAGAAAATGGTAAAAATGAAAACTGAGTTTGAGACCACATTTGTATCAGCAACATCAAATCCTGTAACCCTTAAGTCCTTAAAGAAATCCAAAAAGGAAGGGGTTAAACAGGTGACAGCTGAGGGTGCTCAGAAGAAGAAGGTGCAACATAGGAACTTATCAAACTCCACTAGCAATGTGTCTGATAAGCTGAAAGCTTTTTCACAAAATCAGACACAGCTGGTGATGATGGTACAACATCTGTTGGGTAGAGTTAACCAACTAGATTCTCCTATGTTGAAACCACAGAAAAGGAGGTCCAAGCCAAAGGACTCCACTTCTACACCATCTTCTTCCTCTCAGGCTGTTGTTTCAAATAAACCTGTTAGTTTACCATCTATTGATGAGACCAGGCCCAAAACCAAAAAGGTTTGGGTCTCTAAAACTAACTGATTGTTTGTTTTTGCAGGGTTCTTCAACATGCCAAAGTAGCATCTGGTATGTAGACAGTGGGGGATCTATGCACATGACTGGGAACAGCTCTCTTCTTCATGACTACTCTCAAGGAAAGAAGGGATTTGTCTCTTTTGGCAATGATGCTAGGGGTTACATCATCGTTAAGGGCTTTGTCTCCAATGGAGAAATCAAATTTGATGATGTCAATCATGTGGAAAATCTCAAGTACAATCTCTTGAGTGTCAGTCAAATGTGTGATAAAGGCCATGTTGCCCTTTTCACCAGTCAAAACTATAGGATTCTATCATCCAAAGTTTTGCACTTGATTGACAAGGTGTTGGATGATCACACTCTCCTGAAAGCCAACAGGATAGGAAGAGTGTATGCCTTAGATCTTTCTAAGAAGATAGATCTCAAAGGCAATCCTTGCCTATTTTCCAAAGCCTCTTCTCAAGAATCTAAACTGTGGCACAGGAGGCTTGGTCATGTTAATCTCAAAAACATGAATCAGCTTAGCCACAATAGTTTAGTCAGAGGCTTACCATAAAGGAGTTCCACTGTGATGAAACCTACACTGCGTGTTTAAAAGGAAAACAGCATAAAGTCTCATTCCCTCCCATTGAAGTGCCCAAGTCCACTGCCTGCTTGCAATTACTACATATGGATCTATTTGGTCCTGTGAGAGTAATGAGCATGGCAAAGAAGAAATACTGTCTGGTAATTGTGGATGATTACTCCAGATTTGTATGGACTTTCTTTCTACATTCAAAGGATGAGGCTGCTCAGAAGATTATTCACTTTGTGCTGTACATTGAGAAGCAGTATTCCCTTCCAGTCAAGTGTATTAGGAGTGACAATGGAACTGAGTTCAGAAATCATACACTTGATGACTTCTATCTTTCAAAGGGAATCAAAAGGCAGTTCAGCATTCCAAGGACTCCAGAACAAAATGGAGTAGTGGAGAGAAAGAACAGGACCCTCATTGAAGCTGCAAGGTCCATGCTGGCTGACTCAGGTTTGCCACTGACCTTTTGGGCTGAAGCTGTCAACACAGCTTGTTATGTGCAAAATAGGTTTTAGTAAATCAGAGGTTGATGAAGACTCCATATGAAGTTCTCCATCATTTGGCTCCTCTGATTTCATTTTTCAAAGCATTTGGGTGTCCATGTTTTATTCTCAACACAAAAGATCAACTCCATAAATTTGATCCTAAGGTGGATGCAGGGTAATTTGTTGGTTATTCATCTACTTGCAAGGCATACAGAGTCTTCAATGCAGAACAAAGATGGTTGAAGAAACTCTACATGTTAAGTTTAATGAATCTCCAAAGGACAAGATTCCACAAAGTCCTGTGGAGTTATTTGATTTGGACATACTGCAATATTTCCTTATCAAACTCCTGTTGTGCTCCTGTCAACAGTTCACCACCTGGTGGTACTGCTCATGATGATGATGATTGCAGTACTCACCTCTTCAGGTTTAGTGATCAGCTGCCTGACTCAGCTAGACCTGATGTTCCTGTAGCTCCAGTAGCACCATCCACAACAAATGCTGATGAGATCTCTTCGAATTCAACCTCCTTTGAATTACCATCCACTGATTGGTTTCAAGGAAATGATTCACCATCACCATCTGTTGCTGCTGAGCCGGCTACAAACACTTGCACAGATCTCATTGTGTATCAAGATCTGAAGAATCACCCTATGTCTCAAATCATTGGTGATATCACTGCTGGAGTATCAACAAGAAGTCAATTGTCAAATTTCTGCTTCTATGCTCTCTTCATCAGTCAGCAAGAGCCAAAGAATTATCACATTGCTTTAAAGGACAATGGATGGTTGATGTCATGCAGCTTGAGCTTCTTCAGTTCAAGAAACAGCAAGTGTGGGAACTGGTTCCTCTACCTCCAGGTAAGTGTGCAATAGGCACTAAATGGGTGTTTAGGAACAAAACTGATGAAAATGGGCTTATTGTTAAGAACAAGGCCAGACTGGTTGTTCAGGGGTTTGCACAAGAAGAAGTATTGATTATGATGAAACCTTTGCCCCTGTAGCCAGACTGGAAGCAATTCGATTGTTTTTAGCTTATGCTGCTTATCAAAACCTTAAAGTTTTTCAAATGGATGTCAAAAGTGCATTTTTGTATGGAAAATTAAAGAAGAGGTTTATGTATGTCAACCTCCAGGCTTTGAGGACAATAAACATCCTAATTGGGTGTATAAGCTTGATAAAGCTCTTTATGGGTTAAAACAAGCTCCCAGAGCCTGGTATGAGACATTATCAAACTTTCTTCTGGAAAACAATTTCACTAGAGGCTCCATAGATAACTTTATTCATTAAGAAAGCTGGGCAGCATAATCTACTTGTTCAAATTTATGTAGATGATATCATTTTTGCATCCTCTGATCCAAAGTTGTGTGATGCCTTTACAAAGTTGATGCCAGAAGTTTGCAATGAGTGCCATGGGAGAATTACAGTTCTTTCTGGGGTTGCAAATCAAACAAAAGGCTGATGGAATTTTTATTCATCAGTCCAAATATACAAAAGATCTTTTGCAAAAGTTTGATTTACAAAACTGTAAGCCCTGTTCTACTCCCATGAGCAGCACCACACAATGGACACAGATCAGAAAGGTAAAGTGGTTGATGAAACACTTTACAGATGTATGATTGGGTCCTTGATGTATTTAACAGCTTCTAGACCAGATATTATGTTTGCTACATGTGTTTGTCCTAGATTTCAGGCTGCACCTAAAGAGTCTCATCTGATTGCAGTCAAGAGGATCTTTAGATATCTGCAAGGCACTCCATCTCTAGGTTTATGGTATTCTACCGGACATTCTGGTAAATTATTGCTTTTTTCTGACAGTGACTATGCAGGGTGTAAGTTGACCAGGAAATCAACTTCTGGTGGATGTCAATTCCTAGGCAACTGCTTGATTTCTTGGCAGAGCAAGAAACAGACCTCAGTTGCTACATCCACTGCTGAAGCAGAGTACATTGCTGCTGCAAGTTGTACATCTCAGGTACTCTGGCTTCAAAACCAACTTTTGGATTATGGCATTTCAGAGACTAAACTCCATTGTTAATGGATAGTGCTTCAGCTCTTTGCATTGTCAAAAATCCAGTCCAGCACTCTAGGACCAACATATAGAGATCAGACATCATTTTATAAGGGATTGTTTTGAAAAAGGTCTGATTGATCCTAAGTTTGTGCCTAGTGCTTATGAGCTTGCAGACATTTTTACTAAGCCTTTGGATAGTTCAACTTTCCAAAACCTGGTGTTAAGGCTTGGTATGCTGCAACTAGAATAAGTGACAACTACTGATGATCTTAGTAATTCATACTGATGATCATGAGTACCTATGTCACATATAAGTACTGATGAGCTCTTTTACGCTCAGTAGTTTTTATAACTACTGAATGCTAAATGTCTCACAAGTACTGAAGTACTTCATCTGTTCTAAACTACTGATGTAGTTACAACTACTGATGCAGTTACAACTACTGCAATCAGTAAAACAGATAAGTACTGATGTCCTATGAAACAACTGGAATCAGCCAAAAAGACTGATGAATTTGTTGAGGACAGTATGAAACAGCTGAAAAGCTAAGAATTGACGAAAACAGCTGAAGAGAACTTTCTCTTCAGTCGTTTGTACAACTGCTGTTTCATTTTAAACAACTGATGACAAAACCACGTCGTCAGTAGTTTTTATAACTACTGATGACTAATACCAAGTCTTCAGTTGTTTACAACAGCTGATGACAAAACCACTGTCTTCAGTAGTTTCATAACTACTGATGACAAACACCAAGTCCTCAGTTGTTTCAATCATCTGAAGTCAAAACCACGGTCTTCAGTAGTTTTCTAAACTACTGATGCCTAACACCACGACTTCAGCTGTTTCAACGTCTGAAAGGATAATACCATGTCACAGGTCGTTTAAAACTATTGATGACTAACACCACATCCTTCAGTCTTTCTACCCGTACCCTATATATATCCCTAACCTTCGCTCTCAATGCTTCATCTTCTTCAAACCTAACGTTCCTCTCCAAAACTTCCCTCATCTAAATGGCGTCTATGCAAATTAAAACGCGACACAACTGTGTTGCCTACCTCACTAAATCGCCCATCTGGACTAAGTTCGATAATGCTATCGATCTTATGGTTCAGTCCCAATACAACACGGCATTTCTTCTGAATCCCATATTACATGCCGAATCCTTGCACCAATTTTGGAAGAACGTTACTGTTACCACTGGGGAGAACAACACACCATCCCTCCAGTCGGTCGTCAACAACAAAGTAGTCATCAATCCTGAATCATCCGCCAAATTCTTCAACTGAATGATGCTAGTTCTCCTGCTGGATATCCGAAGGGCACCATAGATCTATCCTTTGCTCAACATGGATATCAAGGCGATCTCAGTGCCTCCACTATCATGAAGAAACACTTTAATGACGCTGAGCGCCTGATTTTTCACATGGTGAATGTATGTTTGGCCCCTAAGACGTCGTCTGGGATCAAATGTCGACAAAATGGCAGCAGGTAATGTATTCTATCCTTGAGCAACAACCACTTAATTTTTCTGAAATAATATTTTTAGAGCTCAAGGATATGGCTCAAAAACTAACTGCCAACCGTTGGATACTTTATCCACGGTTCATAATGGCCATTATTACAGACCAGCTTAATGCTGAGGGACTTGTTGGCTTGGGAGTCCCTGCTACGGCTGTCCTGCCGGAAGTATACTCCCGCACAACTCTGACCGGACACTCAAAATGGCTGCCAAGCTGCGAAAACCCACGCAGCTGGAACCCACAGCCACCACTCCAAATCCAATGTCCCCACCAACCCACCAAAAAGAAACCCAAAACGGCTACTCAGGGAATTGAGTCCCCTAAGGATGCCCCTGCAACACAACGCAGGATATATCCACTAGTAAAAACCCCCTAGTGGATACAATGACTCCTCCAGCCATAGCCGCTCGGGCTTCCTCTCAACAGGAGCCTGCAGCAACCACTCAAGGGGCACCTACATATCTGGGATCTTCCTCACTTGAGGAGATTGCCATTGAAGGCACCAACCTCCCCAGGTGCACACTGCTTCTATCCCTTCACCCCAAACAACCGCCCCTCACAGCCCAACTTTAATAGTTGCACAAGTGCTGACTCAATTGCACTCCTCACCCCCTCCCCAGAAACCACTTAATACTGGGAATACCTCTACAATTGAGGGGGAGGAACACAGTGCACTTGAGAACCCACAGCACAGGGGTTTCCCACTTCTATCTCCTGGTGTAGACAAGGAGCTTAGAATATCTAGTGAGGCTGCCACCTCCTCTGACTCAGCACATGACCAGAGTGAGGCTGGTAACATGCTAAGACCTCACTAGAGGCAACAACTGATGATGGACATTGTCCTGAGGCTGGAAGTCCCCAGTACCAAGCACAAGGGGCACATGCACCAACTGGTCTACACCCAGTGCATGTAGATGCTGCTCTGAGCAGGAGGTCAGATGATTCAGCTTAGGCTAATGATGACCTGGGCTTTTTCTATGATGTTCTTGCCCAGAACACAATCCTTGAAGAGAAAGTCAGTAGGCTGCAAAACCTACTTGACCAACTCTCACAAGGAGAAAGACCATCTGCCTCTATCCACCACAGATGGCACCTTCACTTGAAGGTTTCCCAAACACCGAGCCACTCCAAACTCTACCACCTGCCTCTGCTTCAGGCCCTACTTCTCAGGAACAGAACCCTCCTGAGCAAATAGGTGCTGTACTTCAAAATTTCCTCCCTCTCATCACACCCATAATCACTGACATTGTGAATAAAGCCATTGATGAGAGGCTTTCCTCAACTTTACAACCCTTGGTTGATACTGCTGTCCAAAAGACTCTTTCTGCGGTACAAACCCCTTCCTCCAATGCAACCAAAAAGGGGGAGAGTACTGCAGTGAAAGAAAAGAAGAGGAAAAGATCCGAGGAAAAGAAGGAAGCGAAGCAAGCCCAAAAGGAGGAGAAAGAACAGCAACCAATGCTCACCTACAAGCGAAAGAAAGGTGCTGATGATTATATTGCTGAAGATAAAGCCTTGGAGCTACTGATAAAAGAGGCTGATGCCGAACACAGCAGATCAATGGATAACATCATTGATCAGCTGTTTAGGCAAGGCCATGACACCAATAAACTTGACTCTGAGATTCGACGACTAGAGATTGAAGAAATCCAGAATAGATGGGCAAGTTATGAAGTGTTTGAAAGAGAAAGGCTTGAAATCATGATTAGATTTATTGCAAAATATCTTGGAAGAGCAATGATCGAAATCAAAGCTTGGTCCAGGGACAGTATCTTGGCAATCACCACCAAGATCTGTTCGTCTGAAGCATATACTAAGGGGCTTGTTATTGAAGCAATTACTCCTGAAGTCCAGAGACAAATGGTTAAAGTGAAGCTAGAAGAAGAAGAGCTTCATAAACAGCATGATGAGGAATTGCTGAAGAGAGTTGACAAAGCTTATGCAGCCACATCTTCTATCATCAATATGAAGGAGCAAGCCCTCAGACTTTACACTCTCAGGCATACCTTTCAATATCAAAAGGAAAGAGTGAGGATTTGGCCTAATCCCAGGGTCTCTCACAGAATTCATAAGAACAATATACCTCAGAGATACATTGGCCAGGTGAAAAAGATCATAGATGAAGTGATCTCTCTGGTCTTTGTAGTTTCACCCTGGGAATCCTAGAAGACTTCTAGAAGGCCTACAAAGCTAATCTAACCCCTCAGAAGATGCTGGAAAACAAAATAGTGAAAAAGGGGTTAGTTTACAAGAGGCTTGTGGAAGTCAGGAAAAATGAGCTCCAGTTGTTCCTAGAGGGTAATCACCCGGATGAGTTTGCTTACAAAATAATAACAACTGTGGAGCTAAAGAATGTGAAACAGGCCAAATACCTGTTTGAGTATTATGGGCTTGAATCATTGTTTGAAGGAGGTGCTGAAGAGCTAACCATGGAGGAACAAATCACCTTCGTTGAGGCCTACACAAGAGAGTCGTACAGACTCATTATGGGGAAGTGAATCTCATGAATGGGATAACAACTCTGTGTCCTGTTCCCCAAAACAGAGTTTCCATTCATACTCTGCCAAACAAATATTCGAGATTTCTTCCCAGGCCGGAGCTTACATGGGTCATCTTCTCTACTGCTCAAGAAGGAAAAAGACCAACAATTTTGCCATCAATAAGTGGGAGAATAAATAAGTTATAGGTTTTGGCTGCATTGGTTCAGGGAGAGTTTGTTGGACCAAAAGAACCAATGAGCCAAGATCAGAAAACCTCTAAGTCCCACATGGTATCACAACAACTGCTTAAAGCCTCATCAGTAGTTTGACAAGTGCTGAAGACTTCAATAGCTGAAGATCAAGTGCTGAAGACCTCAATAGCTGAAGAACCAAAGTGCTGAAGTACAACAGCTGAAGAACACAAGTGCTGAAGCTGAAAGACCAAAGTACTGAAGTACAATAGCTGAAGAGTTTACAAGTGCTGAAGATCAACAACTGATGTACAAAGTCTGAAGACAAAGACTGAAGACATCAGCTGATGATATCTACTAAAGTCATCAGCTGATGAAACACCTGAAGGTCAAAGTCTGAAGATCAAGTACTGAAGCCTCAGTAGTTTGTCACAACTGCTGAAGAGTACTTCTTCAGTAGTTGTGATATCAGTAGTTTTATATTTTTATGTTTCAGTAGTTTTGTAAAACGACTGAAGAGCTTGTTCTTCAGTCGTTGTAGCTTCAGTAGTTTTATGTTTTGTACTTGACACGCTGATATGTTCTCAGTAGTTGTGAACATTTCAGTAGTTTGTTAAGAATTAGTTATTTTTGTATTAGATTTGCCAGTTGTCACTTCCGTGATAACAGCAGTGATTGTTGCACTCTATATAAGGAGTGACAACTTATTGTAACCATAATGAATGAATGGAATGAATGAATGATTGATTAGAAATATTCTACATCTATAAACATTCCTTGAAATCAGAAATATATATTCTCTCCCTATAACCGTATGTGCTCTTAATGCTTACAAGTATCGATTGCTTGCTACAATTTGTCTAATTGTTGTTTGTATTCCGCTGCTTTGTATCCTAATACATCAAACTTGTGATCGTTGATCCTGTCAAGTTGTTTCATCACCTGAAGTCAAAACTATCTTCGGTAGTTTTATAACTACTGATGATTAAATTTGAGACTTCAGCTGTTTCAACGTCTGACGGTTAATACCACGTCATCAGTAGTTTCAACAACTGATGACTCACACCAAAACCCTCAGTCGATTTCTATCCCGAGCTTTTAAATACCTATCCCACCTTCAGAGTTTTTATCTTCTTCTCTCAAACCTAACGTTCAAAAACTCTCTACCCTCTCTCATCAATGGCGACCATGTAATAAAACCATGACACAACTGTGTCGCACATTTCACCAAATCGCAATACTGGACCAAGTTTCACAACGCCATTGATTTAATGGTTCAATCACCCTATAAAACGGCGTTTCTCATAAATCCCACCATATATGCCGCATCCCTTAACCACTTCTGGACAAACGACACTTTAGTCTCTGAGGAGAACGACACAAAGTCTCTTCAATCGTTTGTCCATGGCCAAAAAGTGGTCATCACTCCAGACACTCTTCATCAAACCTGAATCTGAATGATGCCACATTCCCAACTGGTTATCCAAAGGGCACAACAGATCAATCATTTGCCCACCATGGATACCAGGGTGACTTGAGTGCATCTACCTTACTGAAGAAACATTTTCCAGATGCCGAACGTCTCATATTTCATATGGTAAATGTATGCCTTGCCTCCAAGACCTCATTATGGGATCAAATTTCCACAAGGTGGCAACAGGTAATGTACCCCATCCTTGAGCAACAACCTTTAAATTTTTCGGAAATACTATTTTCAGAGCTCAAGGATATGGCTCAAAAACAAACTGGTAACCGTTGGATATTATATCCTCGGTTCATAATGGCCATAATTGCAAACCAGCTTCAAGCTGAGGGACTTGTTGGCCTGGGAGTCCCTGCTATGGCTGTATTGCCTGAAGTATGCTCCCGGCACAACTCTGACCAATCACTCAAAATGGCTGCCAAGCTGCGCAAACCCACGCAGCTGGAACCCACAGCCACCACCTCCAAATCAAAAGACCCCACCAAACCCACTAAACAGAAAACCAAAAAGGCTACTCAGGGAAATGAGTCCGCTGAGGATGCCCCTGCAACACAAACGCAGGCTATATCCACTCGTTATAACCCCCTAGTGGATATAAGGACTCTCCCAGCCATAGCCGCTCAGGACTCCTCTCAAAAGGAGCCTGCAGCAACCACAGAAGGGGTACCCACAAATTTGGGATCTTCCTCATTTGAGGAGATTGCCATTGAAGAGCACCATTCTCCCCAGGTGCACACTGCTTTTACCCTATCTCCCCATGCAACTGCCCCCCAAAGTCCCACCCTTATCATTGCAAACGTGCTAACTCAGTTGCATGCCTCTCCTCCACCCCAACAACCACCAACAAAGGGGAGAACCACAGCTATTGAGGACGAGGATCACCATGCTTCTGACAACCCACAGCACCGGGGTTTAAATGTTCTATCTCCTGGTGTGGATATGGAGACCAGAACATCTGGTGAGGCTGCCACCTCTTCTGAATCAGCATATGATCAGACTAAGGCTGGTAACATTCCTAAGACCTCACCAGAGGCAACAGCTGATGAAGGACAAAGTCCTGAGGCTGGAAGTCCCCAGTTCCAAGACAAAGGGGCACATGCTACAACTGGTCTACACCCAGTGCATGTACATCCTGCTACAAGCAGGAGGTCAGGTGATTCAGCATCTGCTGATGATGACCTGGGCTTCTTTTATGATGTTCTTTCCCAGAACACAATCCTAGAGGAGGAAGTCAGTAGGCTGCAAAAACTACTTGACCACCTCTCTCAAGGAGAAAGACCATCTGCCACCACATTAACCCAACAGATGGCACCTTCCTCTGAAGGTCCTTTAAACACACAGCCACTACAAAATTCTCAGCCACCTGCCTCTGTTTCTGGTACCATTTCTCAGGACCAAAACCCCCTGAGCAAATGGATGCTATCCCTCAAAATCCCCTATCTCTCATCACACCACAGCTAACCGAATTTGTTATTAAAACTGTTGATGAGAGACTTTCTACTGCCTTACAACCTCTGGTGGAGGATGTACTGCGCCAACAACTTTCTGCTACTCAATCCCTTGCAACCAATGCATCCAAAAAGGGGGAGAGTTCAGCAGTGAAAGCTAAAAGAAAGAGGATGGAGAAGGAGAGAGAGAAAGAGAAAGATAAAGAGGTGGAAAAAGAGAAGGATTGTGTGTATAAGGCCAAAAAAGAGAAGGAGAATGTGATTGAGAAGTGAGCTGAAATTGAAAAAGTACATGAAAGTCAAAAGATTTTCATGTCACATACAAGAAAAAGAAGAGTGCTGAGAAAGAGAAGAACTTGAACGAAATGGTTAAAGAGGCTGATGCTGAACACAGCAGATCAATGGACAATATCATTGATTAGCTGTTTAGGCAAGGTTTCGACACTGAAAAGCTAGATTCTGAAATAAGAAGATTAGAGATCGAGAGATACAACAAGATGGGCCATCTACAGCACTATGGATAGAGAGAGACTTGAGATCATGATCAGATTCATCAGCAAATACCTGGGAGATCATTGATCGAAGTAAGATCATGGACCAGGGATAGCATCTTTGCCATAACCTCCAAGATCTGTTCGTTTGAGGCATACACTAAGGGGTTAGTAGTCGAAGCTTTGAATGAAGCAGCAGCAGGGAGCAGGACTGAGCTAGCCAAATACTCAAAAGCAACACTCGCCTCCAAAATGCTAACTCAGCCTGTCAACATTCCCTCTCCAAAACAACCACAACCACACCACAACCCACAAAACCAACTCCCTTACCATCTAAACCAACAGCCGATGATGCACCTAAGAAGAAGAGAGAAGGGTGTTGAGGCTAGAAGAAGAAGAAGAAGAGGATGATGTGGAAGAAGATAGGCTGCCTCTGTCTACAGTCCTAACATTGGCTAAAGCCAAACCCATGCCCATCACTCCCACCTCACAGATGGAAGCTGTGAGAGTAAAGATTGAAGAAGAACAGCAGCAAAAGCTTCATGATGATGAAATGCTGAAAAGCATCGACAAAACTTATGCTGCTTCGTCATCAATAATAAGTATGAAGAAAGAAGCTCTGAGGTTGTACACCCTTGCCAACACATTTCAATATCAGAAGGAAAAGGTGAGAGTATGGCCTGATCCTAGGTGGCTCACAGGATTGTAAAGAAAGACATTCCTTCGAGATACAAGGGCCAAGTCAAAAGGATCGTAGATGAAGAGATCACAGTGTCCTTGTAGTATCACCCTGGGAGATTGTAGAAGATTTCAAGAAGGCCTATGAGACTAAGCAACCACCCCAAAGATGTTAGAGAATAGAATTATTAAAAAGGGGTTAGTCTACATAAGGCTTGAGAACTTCAAACAACATGAGCTCAGTCTGTTACTTGAAGGGACTCATCCTGATGAGTTAGCATACAGACAGATTACAACAGTTGAGCTCAAAAATGGTAAACAGGCCAAGTACATCTCAGAGCTGTATGGGCGTGAAGGATTGTTTGATGGTGAAGCCGAGAACCTGACCATGGAAGAACAAATTATGTTTCTCAGAGCATACACCAGAGAATCCTACAGGCTTATACATGGGAAGTGAGTCTCATGGATGGGGGAATAGCTCAGTGTCCAATTCCCCAATACAGAGCTCCCATCCATACATTGCCAACCAAATCATCAGAGACTCATTTCCAGGCCAGTGCTTATATGGGTCATCTTCTCAACTGATCAAGAAGGAAAAAGACCAACCATTCTGCCAACAATAAGTGGGACCTCAATAAAGTTAAAGGTTTTCGCTGCATTGGTTCAGGTGGAGTTTGTTGGACCAAAAGAACCAATGAGCTGGATCAGAAAAACCTTTAAGTCCCACAGATGTCACAACAACTACTGAAGACCACAACAGCTGACACAACAGCTGATTACAAGTCTGAAGACACAAGTGCTGAAGACAAAGTCTGAAGACACAAGTGCTGAAGACAAAGTCTGAAGACACAAGTGCTGAAGACAAGTCTGAAGACACAAGTGCTGAAGACCAAAGTATCAGACGTTGTCACAACAGCTGAAGAGGTCTTCTTCAGTAGTTGTGACGGTTTACCTTTCAGTAGTTTTATGTTTTATCTTTTCAGTAGTTTGACACAACAACCGAAGAATACTTCTTCAGTTGTTGTGCTCATCAGTAGTTTTATATTTATCAGTAGTTTTGTAAAACGACTGAAAAGCTTGTTCTTCAGTCGTTGTAGTTTCAGTAGTTTCTTATCAGTAGTTTCTTATTTTGTACTTAACACTCTAATATGTTCTCAGTAGTTGTGAACATTTTAGTAGTTTGTTAAGAGTTAGTTATTTTTGTAATAGATCTGCCAGTTGTCACTTACCCGTGATAACAGCAGCGATTGCACTCTATATAAGGAGTGTCAACCTAATGTAATAAAATGAATGATTGATCAGAAATATTCGATATTATTGAAACATTCCTTGTTATAGAAATATATTTTCTCGTTATAACCGTATTTGTTCTTAATGCATACAAGTATCAAACTTTTGCTACAATTTGTCTAATTCTTGTTCTTATTCCGTTGTGCTACGCTCAATTACATCAAACTTGCAATCACTGATCCTTACACAAATGTGTGCGTAAGACAAAGCATGAGCAAAAGCACTTAAAACAATGTAATCAAACTGATAACTTATGTTGCTGGTGAGATCTGTGTAAAAAGAATGAAAATGCTCAAACAAGAAGATGGGTTATGTGCCTCTCTGTTGTGCGGTGGCACTGACCTGAGGATAAGAATAATCTATATATTGTAGAACTCATTGTTGTTTGCCGCCTCTATGCTGTGCGGTGGCATTGACCGAAGGATTGGCTTCTCTTTGAAACTTCTAAGAATAGTCTCTTCTTGAACACTACCCTTAGACCGCTCAAAAATCTCCTAAGGAATGTTGATTACCATATGTGTGTGGGATCCACAAGTGCTGGTTGAAATAAACAAACCTTAAACTGTCACCAAACTATGTTGAAAGTCTATGTATGAATTTAAGAGGCCGAATATACTGACAATCATTATGGCTACAATTCTTGAAAGTTCAAATCAGTGTGGGGACCTAAGAGTACTAGCATGATTTCCTAGCTTTGCTAACTGACTCCACATAGAAAACAATAATAGAGCATCAAAGTCTTTTAAATAACGTATCCTGAATGATTTGAATCTCCTGTATGATTCCAATTTGAATTGGTCCATGTATGGTTTAAATGAGTGAGGCTGCTCTCTTGGAAAAATTCGTCCTTAGAATTATGTCTTAGGAATTAACCCTCACAAAAACACAAAAGATGTCCTAGTTTTAAGTTTTAGCATTATTTCTTTTATTTCTGTACAAAGTCTGAGATGATCAAGTGCACATAACGTTTATTCAAAAGTTAAAAGGGTGTAATTTGTGAAATGGTCATAAAGTCAAATTCATGGGTCTGACCCATTCACACGAATGGACCATACTCATGCATTAAACAGCCGATTGGACATGAGTATGAACCATTCACCCGAATGGTTTTTCAGAATGATCCATTTGACCGAATGGAAATGTGCGAAAAAGTCAGTCGGCTGACTGAGCTCCAGTCGGCCGACTGAAAGTGCATGACTGAGCCAATCACCCGACTGAGTTCCATTCGCCCAATTGAACCGAGCGAATGAGTCCAGTCGGCCGATTGAGCTCAGATTCAGAATAAATAGGGCCACAGTCGATCGCATTCAGCTAATCACTTCCAATCGCCCTTATATCGCACATCCTACCGTTACGCTGCCCAAATTTCTTTAGACCTCGATTATACATTCCTATTGATCTTCTGACGTGTGTGTGCATTTATACAGGTATAATGTGATGAAATCTCACAAAATCAGAAGATATGGTGCCGTAATTAGTTATTCGCCATTGAAACAAGAATCAAACAACTCAATTGATTAATGACCTACTGAAACCATGTAAAATGTTAAAAATAATGTTATTAGGTTATTAGTTAAGTGATTGCGAGTCTAAAAAACCTATACACAACGTTTAATTTCATGAATTGGTCAAGATTCGAACCTTAGTTGACCGAAGAGTGGGTCATGCGACTGGTTGTCTCGATGAACTCCAATCGTATGATTGAGCTGGCCGAATAGCTCAATCGGCCGAATGTATCATACGAATGAGCTCAGCCAGCCGACTTAACCAATCGCAAGATCAGTCAACCGATTGAATTCAGTCGCCTGTTCATTCACCCGAATGAGTCCAGTAGCATGATAGGACAACCGACTGAACACAGTCGCATGATTCAATCGCATGAATGAATCCGAATGAATTCAATCAAGTTACTTAGAACTGATTTGTGTTATGTGAGTATCTAATGTTTATGTATCTTGTGTTATAGATCAATGGCTGATAGATGGTCTATCAATCCCAAGCATAACATTTGTGCTCATTTAGACCACACAACTCGGAATGGTGTCGAGTTTGCAGAGATCATCGCCTTTCTCAAGTGATCAAGGATACACAAAGCTATCTCTACTCCATGCACTCCCTATAGATCTATACACCAGGGCTTCTAGGAAAATGCATCAATGGACAGATCATGAGATCCATATAGCATTCGGAGCTCCATCTATGGTATGGACATAGAGATTACTGCTAAAGACATTCAGCGTGTACTTGGGTTGGGAGATGATGCTGGATACCCCACCAAGCTACACCCCCTAATGGTGAGAGGTTGTTTTCTGAGGATTAAGTATGCTGGGGACATCAACTCAGGTGTGCTCAACTAGAGCAACATGTGCCCCCAGTATAAGTACTTGGCAACATGTTATTCTAAAATGCATAGCTTCCAGAAGGGGTGGGTTCGATGACCTATCAGACCAGATACAAAACGGCTACGTGGCACTAGTGCTGAACTACCCCTTCAGCTTCTCTAGCATGATCTTCTCTTACCTCATAGAGAATCTGGAGGCAAAGAGAAAAGAGGTTCCTGTATGAACCCCATGTTCTTGCAGCTGATTTTTGATGAGAAGCTGCCCTCGCCTCCAAAGGAACGCCACGATGCAGTGGCTTTGGAGATCATGGATGATACGACACTGGGTCGTATGAGAGTTTACCGGGGTAAGCAAGTAAAGCCCCAGGTAAAGAGGCTTATAGGCCATCTGGTGATGATGAGCTGCTACAGCTCCCAGAGCACGACTCTGATGATGATGATAGCGGGGATGCTGGAGATGAAGGGCCCACTCAACCAAGGGGCCTCAATACTGCTAGTACATCTCCAGCATCTGCCCCCACTAGAGATGTAGCATAGACTGTTGGATTCCACCGGGAATTCATACCTGGTGAGGAGGAGGAGGAGTCAGATGAGGAGCCACTGACCCATATTGTGGGCAGCAAAGTCGTTGCCACAGAACGGGTGCTCAGGGCGGTTGGTGAACGCCCCGGTGGGTCGGGAGAGGATGATACTGATCCCACGTATGCTCCCAATTAGACGAGTCGTGCCCTAGGGGGAGCATCCTCCTTGACAGGATCGAGGAAGAAGACGATGGCTCAGCCCCATGGGATGAAGAAAAAGAAAAGACAACTCACCTTCATTACTACTTCTGCCACCACTAGCATCACCACAACTACCACCACTACCATACACCCACTTTCACCACTACACCTCCACCCTCTACTACTACAGCCACACCTCCACTAGTGATTGCACCCCCAATCCACATCACATCCACCACCACATCAGCTTATGCATCACCACCCACATATATACCACCTCCCATATTCACCACTGCCACCACTACCACCTCTAGCCACCCAACAGTACCATCATATCCCTCATCCTTTCCCTCAAGATCATCTCTACCTCCCAGTGAGGTAGAGAACAGCTTTCAGCACTAAATCATATGTTGTTGAAGCTGTGCAGCCAATGACGAGAAGACTACTCAACTCAGACAGTTAGTGGAGCTTACTGCTGCACAATCACAGCAGATCTCTCAACAGGCACAACAGATTGAGGAGCAGGCTCAGCAAATGGCTGCTTAAAGTCAAGAGATTTCCCAACTCACGGAGCAAAATGTGTTATCTACTAGGAAGATTTAGGAGTTAGAGGATGCTAAGAGGACCATCCTGCTCAAACATAAGGGCACAAAGGATGAGCCTCTAAAGATCAGAGAGGGAGACGGTGATGATGGTAATGATAGTGATGATGATGAGAGTGATGATGATGATGATGATGTGATGATGAAGGTGATGATGAGGATAGAGGAGACATTGAAGGAGGAGGACAATCATCTACTTGGTGCACAGGAAGCTAGTGAGAGGCAGACCAAAAAGACTCAAGATCCAGGTGCCTGGACATCAGCCCCAACAGTAGAAGACAATAGGATCCAAGACAAGAGTAATATTTAGATGTTTTATTGTTATTTAAACTCATTTATATATGGATCACGTATAAAATTTATGTGATGAATGTTTATATGTAATGTAAATGGTTATGTATTGATTATTAATTATTGATTGCTGTGTTGAATGTTTAAATCAAGCAGATCCAGATTTTCAACGAGATGAATATGATATTGCTCCACTCTAACAGATCAAGACTCACATGACGTTGATTCTGATCGGTAAGGTATTGTAAGGAGATATGTGACGTATACTCCTGAAGAAGGAGAAATCATACACAATCTCACTAATGAGCAAGTAGCCGAAATGTTCAAGCCGAATGCTGAAGAGATTATGAAAGATGCCCCTACTGTGAATATAAAGAGTGAAGATTAGCTTTAGGATGTTGATGAGATTGAGATAGAATATGTCATTTCTCAACACTATCCCCAGTACATTGACAAGGAAGGAACTGCCTTTCCCAATCTAGGAGACACTCTTATCAGTTGCACTTTTGAGACTCTGGTCAAGATGGAACAAGAGTCCGGAAAAGATAAAGATAAGGCCCAAGCAACAAATGCTAAAGTGAACATCAAAAAGGCAGAATAGGCAGCATGTTTGAGGAGATAAGAGCCCAACGCAGCGCTTCAACGTCAACTGTCTACACCAAATTGTATAAGGTCAAGAAACATCAAAATGTGGCAGGGAGGATCATAGCATGGGCACATTTTGAAGACCTCAACATTTACTATTAAACGTTCGAAGGGATTTGAGTATTTCAGGTTTCCACATGACCTGAAGACTTGTCCAGTTTTGAGCATAACCAGTTAGCAAAGTTAAAATTGCTATATGCTGACCCTCGTAGATGTTAGGTTGGTTTGAAGCAGCTCTAAAGAGGGAGTACCACACAAGATGGGTCAACTTCAACCTCAACAACCAACGAGCTACATCAAAAGATCTGAGGTTGATACCATAACTGGAAAACCAAAAGTCGTGTTGAAGTGGATCCACCACGTACAATGTCAAAGATCCCACTACATAAGATGCCTTAGGACTTCACTCCACATTTCAAATGGTGGTACTACGATTGGAGAACGGGAGGCCGTGATAGTCTTGAACAGAAATGGTAAAATGGAAACCGTAAGGGTGTTTGACCCAATGTGGCTTACTAACTTGTCAGCTAATGATGTTTATAAATTATACAAGTGGCCACTGTTCTATGACTCACGAGGTATAGTACAAGCTTTACAATTTCAGAATGTAATACGACTCTGTTTTGCTTTCGAGATAAATACAGGAGTCACCAAGAAGCTAAGTACAAGAAATTTGAGGAAATTATGAAAGATGTAAGACAATAGATAGATCTAGGTCCAGGGGGAGTTTGTTGATACACTTGTACCTAGATCCTGATCTCAGTGTAATATGTCTTGAACGTCTTGCACTTATGTAATATTGGGTACTTAATGAAATGATGATGTTTGGTTGTGATTTATAATGTTTAATATTTCATTAATGAGTTGTGTAATGCTTATTGAGTAAATTATATAGGTTGATGATTGTTTGAATTGATATACTTAATGTTATAATAAGAATAAATTCAAACTTTGGTTAAGTGAAGTTCACATGCGTCCGACTGGAACATGCACCCAAACAGTAGTCATGCGTCTGAATGGCCATGCGACTAAGTGTCCATGCGCCTAAATAGTCCATACGCCTGAACAGCTTCATGCGACTGACTCAGTAGCATGACTGAACATTCAGTCATACGAATGGATCAACCGCATGGCTCAATCGCACAAATGAACCATGCTCATGCTCATTTTGGGATCAAAAGTATCAAATGCTCTTCATAGAACATGAGTGCATTATCCTCAAACCAAGGATGACAATTCCTTCGAAATTAGTTCTTCTTAGATCTCCCAGGAAGGGGGATATGTACATGCTTGATACAAACAATGCTTTCCTAATGGGTGAAGTGTCATGCTTTCTTTCCAAATCTAATAGTGATGAGTCAACACTTTGGCATAACGTATGTGTCATGTAAATTTTAAGACAATGAATAAATTGGCTAAAAATAACTTGGTACATGGTTTGCCTAAAAAGGAATTTTTCTGCAAAGATAACTGTGTTACATGCCTGAAAGGGAAACAACACAGGGCATCTCACAAATCCAAAACTGTTAACTCCATCACACTCCATTACACTTATGGCACATGGTTCTATTTGGTCCCATAAGTATAATGAGCATTGGAAGGAAATCATATTGCCTTGTGATTATTGATAATTTTACAAGATTTACATGGGTATTCTTTTTAAGATCTAAAGATGAAACTACTGAAATGTTAAAATCTTTCATTCTTAAAATAGAAAACGAAATTGATCAAAAAGTTAAGATAACCAGAAGTGATCGTGGGACTGAGTTTAAGAACTTTGTTCTTGACTCATTTTATAACTCAAAAGGATTCCCAGACAATATAGTGCTCCCAGAACTGCTCAAGAAAATGGTATTGCTGAGAGGAGGAACATGATACTTATTGAGGCTGCTTGAACTATGTTAGCTGATTCCAAACTACCTCTAACATTCTGGGCAGAGGCAGTCAGCACTGCTTGCTATATGCAGAACAGGGTTCTTGTAGTTAAGCTACATGGAAAAACCCCTTATGAGCTATAGTTCAAGAGACCACCGTTCATTGGCTTTCTAAGGTCCTTTGGCTGTAGGTGTACCATACTTAACACAAAGCACAATTTGGCAAAATTTTCTGAAAAGTCGGATGATGCTATCTTTGTTGGATACTCCTCAAGCTTCTAAAGCTTATAGAGTTTACAACATCAAGAATCAACAGTTTAAGGAATCATCCAATTTGAATCTATATTTGCAACTGGAAGTGATTCCTCAACTAAGGATTCATAACACTCATCCAGCTGAGAACATTATAGGGGATGTCTCTGATTGTGTGAGAAAAAGAAGACAGACTCATCATGGGAATGTTTGCTTGTACTCATCCTTCTTGTCCCAAATGGAACCCAAGAAGGTAGAAGATGCCTTGAAAAATAGTAGCTGGCTTGAATCAATGCAAGAGGAGCTGCTTCAATTCAAGAGAAAAATGGTTTGGAACCTATGTCTGCTACCATTTGGTCAAGTACCTATAGGCACAAAATGGGTTTTTAGAAGCAAGAAAGATGACATATGCTTGATAATCAAGAACAAGGCAAAACTAGTGGTTCAAGGATATACCCAATAGGAGGGAATCGATTATACTGATGTCTTTGCACCAGTTGCAAGACTTGAGGCAGTTAGGATCTTTCTTGCCTACGTTGCATCCAAGAATTTCACTGTCTATTAACTTGATGTTAAGTGTGCCTTTCTATATGGGGATATAGATAGGGAAGTCTATGTATGCTAGCCTCCAGGATTTGAAGACCCACGACACCCCAACTATGTGTGCAAATTCGATAAAGCTCTATATGGGCTGTACCAAGCACCTAGGCTGTGGCATGAGACTTTGTCTCTGTTTCTTTTGAAGAATGGTTACGCTATAGGTACCATTGATAAGACTCTCTTCATAAGGAAGTTTGGAAAGGACATGTTTTTTTTCAAGTCTATGTTGCTGACATCATATTTGGTTCTTCAAACGACCAAATGTGTAAAGACTTTGAAAGCATCATGAAGAAGAAGTTTGAGATGAGTTCCATGGAAAAATGGACTTTTTCCTTGGAAATTCAGGAGAAGCAATTGAAGGAAGGGTTTTGCAGGATCGTTTAAGGGTTTGAACACAATTACAACACAACAACACAATGAGGAGATTATCTAAACTCTAATCAAACAGTAAACTTGGTTAACCAAAGTGATACAAAGAACACAAGTAAAGCAAGAGACAGAATAGGAAATATGGTTTTCAAGGATGCAGTATATTGCTTTCTCAGTTCTTTTACAAGTGTTACAAAGTATGTTAAAGATACAAGAAACTTGAAATACTTATACTACAACCTACAGCCGTCTATACTATGAAAGCCAGCTGGATACAATTGACTAGACACTAACAAAATCAATTGTAGAATCAAAAGGCATGTCTGCCTTTTGACCTTGTGACTATGACATGCCATAGCTCACATCCTTATACATTACAAAAAGGATAAAGTACATAAAGTGGAAAGTTTCAGACTCAAGACCACAATGTACAGTTACCAAAAGCATGGACCTTTTCACCAACTCTTGTAAGTTGGTGACTTATCAGAGATGCAGCGGAAAAGGTGCTTTATGGAACAGTACATCAGATAAAGCATGTGTACTAAAAGTCTTCGGAAGAAATCTGTCTTCATAGGGTGAAGCTTCGGAGACTTTGTCTCTTGAAGCTTCGGAAGACTTCATGTTTGGCTTCAGAAGATATTGGTCTTGGCTTCGGAAGATTTTACACTTAGAATGTTTTCTAATGTATTGTGTAAAACTTCCGAAGCATTCTTCACTTCAGTACTTAGTGCATGTTGCTGAGACACTTTGGATGTTTTGGGTTGCATCAGACTTAAGGAATCCTTACAAACTCCCCCTAGGCTGATGCTACCAAAACACTTAGAAGATATTCAGATGTTGGTAGTCTTCAGTACAATCAAGACCATTCCTTTCTTCATTTGGTAGTCAGGATCATCAAGACTCTCATAGTATCTTCTCATTTCAAGAGATCATGCAGAGGTAAGTTGATTATGTCTTGCTAGGAGTAGACATTCTCAACACCTTGATCTCTGACAACATGCCATCTTTCTGGATTGGTAGAATAAGTCCAGGACAAGATAGGTGTCTCAGTTGCTAGAGGAGCCACTTGCATAGGAGTGATTGGGTTGCCTCATCATGCACTTCCTCAGGTTGATCTGATTCAGCCTGGGGTGTAGAGGTAGAGACTTTGGCTTCTTCTTTTTAGTCTTGTTTTAGAAGCCATTTTCTCTCCTCTTTAATGTCTTAACGAGAAGACTGGTATGTCTGTAGCACCATGTTGATCACCAGGTCTTTCTCGGTCGGGTGTTCCTCCCTAAGTTCAGAAGGAGAGGGAGTTTGACCCTGTCTGGTCAGAAGAGAAGTTGCTGAGGCTTAGCTGGAGGTTCTGGTCAGGTGTCTCTGGTTGTTCAAACTGACCTCCAATTCAGTGGGGACGACTTGGAAGACTGAGTGCAAGTCAACAACTTCACCATTTTAATCTTCTGCTTGATCACCCTTATATGTCATCCATGTAGATAGAGACATGGGACCAAGTCTCTTGCGGAGATCCATAGGACTTCAAGAAGCTCATCATATGTGTCTGTCAGAGACTTCTTTGCATTTTTTTTGAGTGATGGCTCTGAATTTGCAGGTTCTTCCCTTGGCTCCTTTGGTGTTTTCTTCTTGACTAGCTCAAGTCAAGTTGCTTTAGGTACTCAAATCAATGAAGCATAGGACAGGGGAAAGAAGAAGTGCATTGCTGATAGAAGCCTGTGGCACTCAGGTAGTTATCATTTTGATTCTATCCTCTTCGTTATCTACCTGAGGTTCTTGTGGAGCCAAATTTCATGTGCAGATCTTCTTGACTGGAGAGAGAGAGTGGGAGTATCTTGTAAAGTCTTTTCTGTCTCTTCTCCTCTTTGAAGTGGAGAAGAACCTTTGTTAGGATCTCAGCCCTGGTTTAATCGATTGAACAGATATAGCAGCGGAATAGCTCAGAATTAGACAAATTCAAACAAGAACAATTGATATAAAACGATAAAAGAATTTTGTTATAGAGAGAGAAATATCCGACAAAAGGAATATTGCATTAAGATTGTCGGCCTCAAAGGCACGATTACAGGTGAGTCATCTTTCCTTATAAAGGAAAGAATGACGTAGGCTGATGTCACTGAAAGTGACATGTAACCGTTTTATAACTACTGATGTTTAACAACTACTGAAGATGTCAACAACTGACATCTTCTTACAAATGTTCCTAAGTGTTAAACATCTCATTTACAACTACTGAAAAACATAAAACTACTGAAATACAACAACTGAAGAACAACCTCTTCAGTTGTTTACAAGTACTGAAAAGAAAAATAAACAAACTACTGAAAGGAAAAGAAAACTACTGAAGAAGAAAAACCATCACAACAACTGAAGAAGCCCTCTTCAGCTGTTGTCATCAGCTGTTAACATCAGCTGATGTCTTCAGTACTTGAACATCAGACTTTGTCTTTCAGCTGTTGATCTTCAGTCTTTGTCTTCAGTACTTGTTGAAGTCTTCAGACTTTAGATCTTCAGCTGTTGTCTCAGTCTTTGTCTTCAGTACTTCAGACGTACTTCAGCAGTTGTATTCTTCAGACTTTGTAGAACAGCTGATCAGGTCTTCTTCAGCTGTTGTGATGTCTGTGGGACTTAGAGGTTCTCTGATCAGGCTCATTGGTTCTTTTGGTCCAACAAACTCCCCCTGAACCAATGCAGCCAAAACCTCTAAGTTATTGACGAGTCCCACTTATTTTGGCAGATAGATTGGTCTCTTATCCTCTTGATCAGATGAGAAGTGACCCTTTTTCAGCACCGGCCTGGGAAGAAGTCTCTGATGATCTGTTTGGCATGATATGGTTGGGAGCTCTGTATTGGGGACTTGGACACCGAGCTGTTGCCCCAACCATGAGATCTACTTCCCGTGTATCAGCCTATATGATTCCCTGGTGTAAGCCCTTAAAACATGATTTGCTCATCCATTGTCAGCACCTCGGGCACACCATCAAATAATCCTTCTCGGCCATACACTTCAGATATGTACTTGGCCTGTTTTCCATTCTTGAGCTCAACCGTGGTTATTTGTCTATAAGCAAACTCATCTGGATGAGTTCCTTCTAAGAGCAGGTTGAGCTCTTCTTGTTTGAAGTTTTCAAGTCGTTTGTAAACCAATCCCTTCTTTATAATTTTGTTCTCTAACATCTTTTGAGGTGGTTGTTTGGCTTCATAGGCTTTCTTGAACTCTTCAACAATTTCCCAAGGGGACACTACAAGCACCACAGTGATGTCTTCGTCGACAACTCTCTTCACTTGGCCCTTGTATCTTGAAGGAATTTCTTTCTTGACAATCCGGTGTGCCACCCTAGGATCAGGCCATATCCTTACTCTTTCCCTTTGGTATTGAAAGGTATTAGCAAGGGTGTACAATCTTAATACTTCTTTCTTCATGCTGATCATTGAAGAGGATGTAGCATATGCTTTGTCAATGCTTTTCAGCATTTCCTCATCATGTTTTTGCATCTGTTCCTCTTCAATCTTTATCATTACATCATGCATTTGAGAAGCAGGAGTGATGGACATTGGTTTAGCCTTAGGCAAAGTAATGACTGCAGAGAGTGGCAGTCTGTCTTCATCCTCCTCTTCATCTTCATCAGGCCTCAGTACCTTTCTTTTCTTTTGGCTAGGTACATCACTGGCAATGGGTTTTGGGGTAAAGGATTTGGTTTTGTGGGTTGGATGGTGGTTTAGAGGGTAAAGGAGTTGTTTTAGTGGGTTGTGGAGATAGTGATTTTGAGGATTGAGGCTTTTCAGACTGTTTTAGCATTTTGGCTGTAAGGGAGGCTTTGGTAAATTTTGTCAGTTCTTTTCGATTCCCAACCCCAGCTTCATTCAATACCTCAATCACTAAACCTTTGGAGTATTCTTCAGACGAACAAATCTTGGTGGTTATTGCCAAGATGTTGTCCCTGGTCCAGGCCCTTCCATTAGAGATCTTCCCAGTATTTAGCTATAAATCTGATCATTATCTCCAGCCTTTCTCTTTCTAAGGCATCATAGCTAGCCCATCTTGAATTGATCTCCTCTGTTTCCATCCTTCTGATCTCGGAGTCTAGTTGTTTGATGTCAAAACCTGCCTATACAACTGCTCAATGATTTTATCCATTGAACGGTTATGTTGGCGTCAGCTTCTTTCACCATATCCTTCAGCTCCTTCTCCTTCTCAGACTCTCCTTTTCTCTTTTGATATGTGACATGAAAGTCTTTTTGACTTTCATTCACTTCAGCTCCTTCACACTCTCCTTCTCCTTCTCATTTACAACCTCAGATTCTTTCGCCTTCTCCCCATCTATCCTCTTCCTTTTTCCTTTAACTAACTGACTCTCCCCTTTTTGGTTGCATTGGGTGCAAGGGTTTGAGCAGTAGAAAGAGATTTAGTCACCAACTCCTCCACCAAGGGTTGTATTATTGTAGGAAGCCTCTCATCAATGGCTTTGATCACTATATCTGTGATCATGGGAGTGATGAGAGGTAGGGAATTTTGAAGGGTAGCAACTGATTGATCAGGATGGTTCTGTTCCTGAGAATCAGTGCCGAAAGCAGAGGCTGGTGGCTTGGAAGTATATACTGGCTCAGTGTGTAGGGGACCTTCAGAAGAAGGTGCCATCTGTGGGTGTATTGTGGTGGCAGATGGACTTGCATCCTGAGACATCTTGGCCAGCAGCTCTTGAGTCTGCTAACCTCATCCTCTAGAATGGTGTTTTGAGCAACTACATCATAGAAGAAGCTCAGGTCATCATCAGTTGGACTGAATCACCTGACCTCCTGACAAGTCAGAATGAACATGCCTTGAGTGTAGATCAATGTAGCATGTGCCCCTTGTTCTCGGTTCTGGGGACTTCCAGCCTCAGGACTATGTCCTTCATCAGCTGTTGCCACTGGTGAGGACTTAGAGATGTTACCAACTGCATCCTGGTCATTTGCTGAGTCAGGAGCAGTGGCAGCCTCACCAGAAGTTCGCACCTCCTTATCTACACTAGAAGATGGAACATGATAACCCCTGTGCTGTGGGTTGACAGAAGCATTGTGATCCTCCCCCTCAGGTGTTGAGGTTATCCCAGTAGTAATTGGTGTCTGGGTGGGGGGTGAGGAATGCAACTGCGTCAGCACTTTTGCAACAATGATAGTAGGGCTTTGAGGGGCGGTTGCATCAGGAGAGGGTGTGGAAGCAGTGTGCACCCGGGACAGGTGGTGCTCTTCAATGGTAATCCCTCAAGTGAGGAGGATCCCAGCATTGTGGCTTCCCTTTGAGTGGTTGCTTCAGGTTCCTTTTGAGAGGAAACCTGAGCGGCTTCAGTTGGTGGAGTCACAGTCTCTACTGGGGGGTTATTTCCAGCAGAGATAACCTGCGTTGGTGCAGCAGGAGCATCCACAGGGGACTCTCAGCCCTAGCAGGATTAGATGGGATTTGAGATGACTTTGTGTGGAGGTGGAGGCTGTGGGTTCCAGCTGCGTGGGTTTGCGCAGCTTGGCAGCCTGTTTGAGAGTTTGGTCAGTGTTGTGTCGGGAGTATACCTCCGGCAATACAGCCAAAGCAGGGACTCCCAGACCAACTAGTCCCTCAGCAGAAAGCTGATTCTCTATTATGGCCATTATAAACCGAGGATATAGTATCCAACGGTTAGAAAGTGGTTTTGTGGCCATATCCTTGAGTTCAAGAAAAATTATTTCAGAAAAGTTTAGTGGTTCTTGTTCAAGGATAGAGAACAATACCTGTTGCCATCTGGAAGACAGTTGATCCCAAGAGGAAGTCTTCGGAGCCAGGCAAACATTTACCATATGAATAATAATCGTTCAGCATCTGGAAAATGTTTCTTCAGGATTGTTGAAGCACTAAGATCACCCTGATATCCATGTTGTCCAAAGGAAGATCAAGTTGGCGCTTAGGATATCCAACAGGGTAGGCAGCATCATCTAACAGTAATATTTGGCGGATGGTAGCAGTAGAGATGACCACCTTATGCGAGTTGATAGATGAAAGGATAGATTCTCCATTAACGGTCGCATTCATCCAGAACTGACGTAGCGAATCGGCATAAATGATTGGATTTAAAAGGAAAGCCGTTTTAGTGGGGATTGGACCATAAGATCTATAGCATTTTCAAATTTGGTCCAGAAGGGCGATTTTGTAAGGTACGCGACACAGTTGTGTCGAGGTTTGAGTTGCATGGTCGCCATTAATGAAGGTGAAAGGTTTTCAGAGCTTTTGAAAAGTTAGGTCGTGAAAGAATGAAAAACTCTGAAAGAGGGATCAGGTATATATAGGGTACGGGTTATGAAACGACTGAAGGTTTTGTTAGTCATCAGTATTTGAAGCTACTGATGACGTGGTATTAACTTTCAGACGTTTGAAACGACTGATGGTATTGGTGTGGTCAGCAGTTATAAAACAACTGAAGACATGGTGTTTACTATCAGACGTTGAAACAACTGAAGTCTCTGATTTAGGCATCAGTAGTTTAAAAAACTACTGAAGACAAGTTGGACTTCAGATGTTGAAACAACTGAGGACTTGGTATTAGTCATCAGTAGTTGTGAAACTACTGAAGACCGTGGTTTTGCCATCAGTTGTTGTAAACAACTGAAGACTTGGTGTTAGTCATCAGTAGTTGTGAAACTACTGAAGACATGGTATTGCTTCAGTTGTTTATAAGAAACAGCAGTTTTGTGAACTACTGAAGAGAGAGTACTCATCAGTAGTTGTCGTCAATTCATAGCCTTTCAGCTGTTTCATACTGTCCTCAACACTTACTCATCAGCTTTTAGCTGTTTTCAGTTGTTTCATAGGACATCAGTACTTATCTGTTTCTACTGATTTCAGTAGTTGTAACTACATCAGTAGTGTAGAACAGATAAAGTACAGTACTTAAAGCATTTAGCCTTCAGTAGTTATAAAAACTACTGAGGGTAAAATAACTCATCAGTACTTATATGTGACATGGTTACCAATGATCATCAGTAATTACTGAGATCATCAGTAGTTGTCACTTATTCTAGCTGCAGCATACCAAGCCTTAACACCAGGTTGTGGAAAGTTGAACTATCCAAAGGCTTAGTAAAAATGTCTGCAAGCTCATCAGCACTAGGCACAAACATAGGATTAATTAGACCCTTTTCAAAACAATCTCTTATAAAATGATGTCTAATTTCTATATGTTTGGTCCTAGAGTGCTGGACAGGATTTTTGACAATGCAAAGAGCTGAAGCACTATCCATTAATAATGGAGTCTTAGTCTCTGTAATGCCATAATCCAAAAGTTGATTCTGAAGCCAGAGTATTTGGGATGTACAACTTGCAGCAGCAATGTACTCGGCTTCAGCAGTGGATGTAGCAACAGATGTTTGTTTCTTACTCTGCCAAGAAATCAAACAGTTGCCTAGGAATTGGCATCCACCAGAAGTTGATTTCCTGGTCAACTTACATCCTGCATAGTCACTATCAGAGAAAGCAACTAATTTGCAAGAATGTCCAGTGGAATACCATAAGCCTAGAGATTGTGTGCCTTGCAGATATCTAAAGATCCTCTTGACTGCAATCAGATGAGACTCCTTAGGTGCAGCCTGAAATCTAGCACAAACACATGTAGCAAACATAATATCTGGTCTAGAAGCTGTTAAATACATCAAGGAACCAATCATACATCTGTAAAGGGTTTCATCAACACCTTTACCTTTCTGATCAACATCCAATTGTGTGGTGTTGCACATGGGAGTAGAACAGATTTACAGTTTTGTAAATCAAACTTATTCAAAAGATCTTTTGTGTATTTAGACTGATGAATGAAAATTCCATCAGCTTTTTGTTTGATTTGCAAACCTAGAAAGAACTGTAATTCTCCCATTGCACTCATTTCAAACTTCTGTTGCATTAAGGTTGGAAATCCTCACACAATTGGGGATCAGAGGATGCAAATATAATATCATCAACATAAATTTGAACAAGTAGCTTATGCTGATCCACCTTCTTAATAAATAAAGTTTTATCTATGGAGCCTCTAGTGAAATTATTCTGTAGAAGAAAGTTTGATAAGGTCTCATACCAAGCTCTAGGTGCTTGTTTCAACCATAAAGAGCTTTATCAAGCTTATATACCCATTCTGGGTGCTTATTATCCTCAAAGCCTGGTGGTTGACACACATAAACTTCTTCTTTTATTGTACCATATAGAAAAGCACTTTTGACATCCATTTGGAAAACTTTAAGATTGTGGAGTGCAGCATAGGCTAAAAACAATCTAATTGCCTCCAGTCTGGCTACAGGGGCAAAGGTTTCATCATAATCAATACCTTCTTCTTGTGCAAACCCCTGCACAACCAGTCTGGCCTTGTTCTTAACAATTAGCCCATTTTCATCAGTTTTATTCCTAAACACCCATTTAGTGCCTATTGCACACTTACCTGGGGGTAGAGGAACAAGCTCCCACACTTGCTGTTTCTTGAACTGAAGAAGCTCAAGCTGCATGGCTTCAACCCATCCATTGTCCCTCAAAGCAACATGATAGTTCTTCGGCTCTAGCTGACTGATGAAGAGAGCATAGAAGCAGAAATTGGACAACTGGCTTCTGGTTGAGACACCAGCATTGATATCACCAAGGATTTGAGATATTGGGTGATTTTTCAGCTCTTGGTAAACAATCAAATCTGTGCAAGTGTTTGTAGGGTCTTCAGCAGCAGCAGATGTTGATGCAGATTCTTGAAACCATGAAGATGGTGGCAACTCAAATGAAGTTGAGGATGCAGAAATCTCATCAGCATTTGTTGTGGATGGTGCGGCTGGAGCTACAGGAGCATCAGGTTTAGAGGACTCAGGCAGTTGATCACTAAACCTGAAGAGGTGATTACTACTATCATCATCATCTTCAGTAGTAACACCAGGTGGTGAACTGTTGACAGGAGCAACAGCAGGAGATTGATAAGGAACATATTGCAGTATGTCCAAATCAAAGAGCTCCACAGGGCTTTGTGGAATCTTGTCCTTTGGAGATTCATTGAACTTGACATGTAAAGTCTCTTCAACCATCTTTGTTCTGCAGTTGAAGACTCTGTATGCCTTGCAAGTTGATGAATAACCAACAAAGTACCCTGCATCCACCTTAGGATCAAATTTCTGGAGCTGATCCTTTGTGTTGAGAATGAAACAGGGACACCCAAATGCTCTAAAAAATGAAATGAGAGGGGCCAAATGATGTAGAACTTCATATGGAGTCTTCATCAACCTCTGATTTATTAGCACTCTATTCTGCACATAGCATGCTGTGTTGACAGCTTCAGCCCAAAAGGTCAATGGCAGTCCAGAATCAGCCAACATAGACCTTGCAGCTTCAATGAGGGTCCTGTTCTTTCTCTCCACAACTCCATTCTGTTCAGGAGTTCTTGGAATACTAAACTGTCTCTTTATTCCCTTGGAAAGGTAGAATCATCAAGTGTATTGTTCCTGAATTCTGTTCCATTATCACTTCTAATACACTTGACTGAGAGGGAATACTGCTTCTCAGCATACAACACAAAGTTTATGATCTTCTGTGCAGCTTCATCCTTTGAATGTAGAAAGAAAGTCCATACAAATCTGGAGTAATCATCCACAATTACCAGACAGTATTTTTCTGTGCCATGCTCATCACTCTCACAGGACCAAAGAGATCCATGTGAAGAAGTTGTAAGCAGGCAGTGGACTTTGGTTCTTCAATAGGTGGAAATGAAACCTTGTGCTGTTTTCCTTTCAAACAAGCAGTGCAGTTGTTTTCACACTTGAACTCCTTCATAGGCATTCCCCTTACTAAACTATGGTGTATCAGCTGATTCATGTTCTTGAAATTAACATGTCCCAGCCTTCTATGCCATAGATTAGATTCTTGAGGAGAGGGCCTTGAAAATAGGCAAGGATGGCCTTTGAGATCAATTTTCTTGGAAAGATCTAAGGCATACACTCTTCCTGTCCTGTTGGCCTTCAGGAGAGTGTGAGCATCCAATACCTTGTCAATCAAACTCAGAACTTTGGATGACAGAATCCTGCAGTTCTGGCTTGTGAAAAGGGCAACATGGCCTTTGTCACACAATTGACTGACACTCAAAGATTATACTTGAGATTTTCCACATGGTTGACATCATCAAACTTTATTTCCCCATTGGAAACAAAGCCCTTCCCGATGATGTAACCTCTTGCATCATTGCCAAAAGAAACAAATCCCTTCCTTCCTGGAGAGTAGTCATTAAGAAGTGAGTTGTTCCCAGTCATATGCATAGATCCCCCACTGTCTACATACCAGATGCTACTTTGGCATGTTGAAGAAACCTGCATAAATAAACAATCAGTTAGTTTTGGAGACCCAAACCTTTTTGGTTTTGGGCCTGGTCTCATCAACAGATGGTAAACTAACAGGTTATTGGACACAATAGCTTGAGGTGAAGGAGATGGTGTAGAAGAGGAATCCTTCGGCTTGGATCTCCTTTTCTGGGTTTCAACACAGGGCCATCAAGTTGGTTAACTCTTCCCAACAGATGTTGAACCATCATTACCAGCTGTGTCTGATTCTGGGAGAGAGCTTTCAGCTCTTCAGACACATTGGTATTGGTGTTTGATGATGAGTTCTTGTGTTGCACCATCTTCTTTTGAGCAACCTCAGCTATTGCCTGTTGCACTCCTTCCTTTTTAGATTTCTTTTTGGTCATAGGAGTAACAGGATTTGATGCTGCTGGTACAAACTTGGACTCAAACTCAGTTTCATTTTAGCCAAATTTCTTTAATTTTCTCTTTTTGTTTGAGTTTGGATCCCTTTTTGTACCAACAATCATCTGTGAGATGATTGAATAGACCACATATTTCACATGGTTTCTTCTTCATCTTCTGTTGATCATCAACTAAAGAAGATGAAACTACTGAAGACTTGCTCTTCAGCAGTTTAGAAGCACTTTTTGCCTTCTTGTCAACTTCCTTAGTAGGCTTCAAATCCTTCCTACTGACAGTTTTCTTCTCTTCAGTGCTGTCAGTCATTAGGATTTGAACTCCAGATGTTATCCCCTGCTCTCCAGTACCCTCAGTACTTCTAGGGATAACACTTGGGTTGATCAACTCATTGATCATGTGAGTGTCAGCAGTTGAACCATCAATATCAGCTGATAGGTTCACAGAGGGATTACTACTGACTTCAACTACTGATGGTGCTTTATCAAGTAGTGAATCACATGATGAGGTGGATTGGTCATTACTTTCTCCATCAGATTCCGCTCCTGCTTGAAGCAAAAACTGTAGGAGGAGCAGTGTGATTATAACCAATTCCAAACTTCACATTGGAAGCTGTTTGCTTACTAAGAAGCATTTCAAAGCCCTTGCAAGATTGTACCCATCGATCACACTCTACCTGGGTGACAGCAAGAGTATCTTTGAGGTCTTTGTACTTCTCTAAGAGTACATCCTCCCTAGCCTTATCATCAGAAATTGGCATTTTAATTTTAAATCTCATCAGTTTCTCTTTTAGCACAGACTCAAACTCAGCTTTATTTTTGGAAATTGTTTGTTCTAGCTCTACATTTTTATTGATTAAAGCCACATTTGCTTCTCTAATAGAGGCAAATGCTGCTATGCAAGTTTCAGAACATAATTTGGCCTTAGCCTCAGAGGATACCTGTGATACCTGTGTTGAAGAGGTATTTGAGGATGATCCATCAGAGGATTCCAAAGCCATGAGAGCTAGATTTCCAAAAGGATGCTCACCACCATGTTGACCAGCACCTGAGAACAGTTGTTCATTACCAGACACATCATCTGGTAAACTGCTCCAGTCAACAACTCCTGGTGTGAAGAAGCTGTGTTGTTGAAGTTGATTAGGTTGATGAGATTGGGATGGTTGAGGCTCAGGGAGTGCATGTGGTTGCTGAGCAGTGGGTGCTTGAACCTGGCCTGGTTGTGGCATGTAATAGCAGGGGTATGGATATGGCATTGGCCCCTGTGGAACAAAATATGCAGGAGATTGTGGTTGATGATGATAACCAGAATTGACAGGTTGTTGCCCTCTGTTTTGTTGACTATTGCCAGGGAAAGTCACAAAAGGTGCAGGAGAGTTAGATCCAGATGATCTACATTCTCTTGCAAAGTGCCCAAGCCTGTGGCATTTATGGCACTTCAACTTACTCTTGTCAAAACAACTTTGGTTTTGCCAGAGAGTCCTGGGAATTTCCTTCCAGTTCTTTTGTAGAACTTCTGAGATCTGATATTTATCAAGGCCATTTGGCTCAAAATATCCATCTCTTCTAAGTCATCATCAGCAATCCCTTGAGATCATCCATGATGAAACATAGATTGTCACTATTACTACCAGCAGAATAACTATCAACACTCACAAAGGCAGGCTCAGAAGTGTTTGTAGAGAAATCAATATGCTCATCATACTGGCTTTCAGATGACGCATATTCTGACTCTTGATGTCCAATCAGGGCAGTGTTCCCTTGGACAAAATCCTCAGTGAGCTTGCCAGATGAAACCAATTTCCTTTTCTGCTCTATCTCTCTCTCGAATGTAAGCAGTTTCCCATGAAGTTGGGTGAGAGATAGGCGATCAACATCAGCATTTGAGCGTAGAACAATGGTATATGTGTTCCATCTCTCAGGCAGTGATCTTAAAAATCTATGGTTCATCTGACTCCTGGTATATTCATGTTTAACCATTTTCAATTCAGAGATTAAACATGAAAACCGCTCAAATTGTTGAGTCAGAGTCTCACCCTTTCTATGAGAGAAAGTCTCATATTGTTGGGCGAGGATTTCCCTGTTGTTTGCTAAAACCTCATCAGTACCACCAAATTGTTCTTTGATGGCATTCCAGAGGTCATGAGCAGACTCACAATGCAGAAGCCCAGAGTAAATCTCATTAGGAATAGCCATAGCCAAAATTCCATGGGCTTTTGCATCGATTTCAAACAACTTCTTGTCCTCATCGGAGTATTGCTCCTTCTTCTTTGGAACCAACTGGTTTGTTTCCGGATCATTCACCATTGGCTTATGTGGTCCATGTACCACAGATGTCCAACAACCTGAGCTATTGACAGACAGGTGATGGAGCAATCTTCTCTGCCAAATGTTATACTCATTCCTCACCAAGATCGGAGGCTTGGTAGAGGATCCAGTATTGAAAGGATCATTAGAAGAAGTAGTCATTGTGGAAAATCAGACAGATTCAAGTAAAATCACAATAAATTTAGCTCAAAACCACACAGAACCTCAAATAAAACGGCCAGAAGCGATACACTCTCAATCTCTATAACAGATCCTTGCGAATTTTGCTAATTCGATTAAACTTAGAGCGATTGAACAGTTTCAATGATCAATTGTTAGATCGATCAATGATTAACCTGCTCTGATACCATTTGTTAGGATCTCAGCCTTGGTTTAATCGATTGAACAGATATAGCAGCGGAATAGCTCAGAATTAGACAAATTCAAACAAGAACAATTGATATAAAAAACGATAAAAGAATTTTGTTATAGAGAGAGAAATATCCGACAAAAGGAATATTGCATTAAGATTGTCGGCCTCAAAGGCACGATTACAGGTGAGTCATCTTCCTTATAAAGGAAAGAATGACGTAGACTGATGTCACCTGAAAGTGACATGTAACCGTTTATAACTACTGATGTTTAACAACTACTGAAGATGTCAACAACTGACATCTTCTTACAAATGTTCCTAAGTGTTAAACATCTCATTTACAACTACTGAAAAACATAAAACTACTGAAACTACAACAACTGAAGAACAACCTCTTCAGTTGTTTACAAGTACTGAAAAGAAAAATAAACAAACTACTGAAAGGAAAAGAAAACTACTGAAGAAGAAAAACCATCACAACAACTGAAGAAGCCCTCTTCAGCTGTTGTCATCAGCTGTTAACATCAGCTGATGTCTTCAGTACTTGAACATCAGACTTTGTCTTTCAGCTGTTGATCTTCAGTCTTGTCTTCAGTACTTGTTGAAGTCTTCAGACTTTAGATCTTCAGCTGTTGTCTCAGTCTTGTCTTCAGTACTTCAGACGTACTTCAGCAGTTGTATTCTTCAGACTTTGTAGAACAGCTGATCAGGTCTTCTTCAGCTGTTGTGATGTCTTGTGGACTTAGAGGTTTCTCTGATCAGGCTCATTGGTTTTTGGTCCAACAACCTTGAATTTCTTTCTCCTTTATCTCTCTTGACAATTCCAGTCAGCCAGATTCATCAACTCTTCTAAGGGGAGGGAGATGATTTCAAAACATCATAGTTGTCCTGGTCTGTAATAGGTAATCCTGACGCCATTACTCATCATTTTAGTATTTGGTTTGGGGGCAGCCCTGATTGTAGCTTGCATGAATAGAGGACCCAGAGATAAACTTTTCTCCCCTTAGCCTCCTTTCCTCTCTCGCTCTTCCCCTCAATTCCTCAGGGTCATTATCCTTTTCCTTGTCACCAACAGACCTTGTGACTCAGGGTGGATGAGGCTGGCTTTCATTGCTTGTGTGTAGCTCCATGCTCTGGCCGAGAGAGGCTGAGAAACACCTTCACCTGCAGGTGTCTCAGATGGAGTTTGAACCTCTGCAACAGTTGTTGATGGTGAGATGAGGGTCTCAGTTCTGCCACTGGGCCTTCAGCCTTGGTTCCCTATGAAACTAATCTTAGGGTCCACCTCAACATCTAGTTGACCGATGACATTGCCTGATTGCCTAAGTTCCTCTTAGAGAGAACTCTGCAAGGATCCTGTCTTGGATTCTTTGAGCCAGCCTGTCAGCTTGTATAGATTTGCTTGGATTGACAAGTGGCATGTTGACTAAATCCAGTCTTTCATAGAAGCTCAGGCTTTGGAACTGAAAGACTTCTTGTTGGCTTGAACTCTGTGAAGTATAAGGGCTCTTCTGTCCTCATCAACCTCTACCTTATGATGTAGTTGCCAGTTCCTTGTGGTGGAGATGAGACAACCCTTGGTATACCTTCCTCGAAGAGACTCCTGATGATTGAGTCTATAGAGTCCACATTAATGTGGATTGAGGAAGTTGCTAAGAATGCACAACAGCAAGTGAGGATGGTGAGTCCTCTATGTCCATTCTCTTTGAAGAACTCCCAGTGTGGTTGTAATAACTTTCTCCCCCTTTTGGTAGCATCACCACTTGCATAGGTGAGCTGGAGGATAAGTCAATCACTTCCACAGGTTCTTGTGTTCCTGGTTGAGCTCTCCTTAAAGGTCTCCCAGCTAGTTTTTCCTTTAGATATGAAATCTGAAGTTGCTGATCATTGACCCTGTTTTGTAAGGTAGTCACCTGAGATTCCAAGTGACTAACCTTAGAGACTAAATAGTGCATGTTTTTGACAATTTCTGCACCTTTAGTCTCAAATTCCCCTCATCTTCATCAGAAGAATCACTGGGGGATGAGATGATTGGACCAAAGTCCTCTCGCTCACCACCAGCTTGAGTTTCTTGCTGCTGGTTTTCCTCTGCTCACTGGCAGCCTCAGTTGAGATGCCAGAGGGCAGAGTTGCCATGGTTGAGGTCTGAATGATGTAATCACTTTCAAAAGTGAGAGCCTCTTCCATATGGACATCCGGAACTAGTTCAGAAGTGTCCACCTCAGTAATAGGTGACTGATGTGGGATAGACTGAGGAGAGTCAGAGGTATAGTCTCTCTTTGAGTAGGGGATGAGAAGAGAGATCATGGTACACACCGAATCCTAAGTCTTCATCAGTATAGAAGGATAGGTTGGGAATTGGTTGGTTGAGATCCAAAGGCTGGGGATGGTAGCTGTCCCCTGAAGGTTGTTCACTTGAGTGTTGAGACTCAGAGTGAGAGCTTAAGGCTATGGGCTAGTGAGCTCATCAGTGTGAGCATGAGGAACCTCATCACTGATTCTTGAAACAATGGGAGTGGTCTGCTCCTCAGGAGAAGTGGGAGCTCCAGTATCCACTTCTTCCTGTATTGGTGAGTATATGGGGGCCTCCACAGACTGAATAGTCTGAGCAGGGGTTCGTTTGGATTTTCTTTGGTAGGTGATGGATATTGAGGTTGTGTAGAGGGTTGGAGAGCAGTAGGTGTGGTTCAACACTAGCTTGGACTGCTAGGTTGTCACCTTGAGCAATGAGCTCTAACATTTTGGGACTAGGGCTGTTTCTACCCCTGAGAAGCCTACAGTTGGCTTCTTCATTATTTTAAAGATGTCGGGCTTCATCTGTCCAATTTAAGAATATTACTTGTTTCCCTCAACTGTGAGCCCAGTTCACAGTTGAGAATGTGTTGAACATATCTAGGAAACATGTAGTATTCTAAGGAGTCTAAGTTTGCAAGTAAATTAGTATAAACAAATTGTGAATACCTGAACTTGACCCCCTGAATCATTCCATGAACTATAAAGGAGAGATCCTCAGGAATCTGGTCCCATCCACCATGCTTGTTTGATAAGCTGTGGATAACCACATGGAGCAGGTATTTCCACTGGGATGAGACCTTCCCTTTCCTGAAGGAATGATTAACTGCTTCCTTTGGGAAGAACACTTCACCTTCTTCATCATCCAGCTGAAGATGTCGGTTGATGATGGCCGGAGTGATGAAGATTGTTCTCCCCTGCACTGTGGCAGACAGTGCCTTCTCCCCATCCATAATGACCTCTTGGCAGGTCTTCCAGAATTCAAGCAAGTGATCCTCATATAGAGTAGGATCAATGGTTAGGGAGGTGAAGTAGTGAGACAAAGACAAGAAACGGCAAACCTCTGAGAAATGAGAAATGAGGATCTTTGTCAGAGCATAACAGAGCAACCTGATTGTGTTGTCTGTGTAGCTGCATGGCAAAGTTAGGATCATTTCTGTGAGCAAGGTCAGCCATTGTGAGGTAGCTCAGAGATGAAGAGAAAAAATGGGAAAGAAATTTCAGAGAGAAAGCTTTGGGTTTAGGTTGGAAGAAAAGCAGATGATAAAGAGGGGGAAAACGTTGGGTTTATATGAGAGAGAAGGATTTCAGATAAAGTTTAATGAAAGAGGATAAACTTTGAAATCCGTATGTCGGTCCCACCTTGAAAAAGTAGTTACCTTTTTGCTCAAAAAGTAGTTTCTTGGAATTCGAAAAGCTTCCGAAGGTAATTTGTCTTCGGAAGTTTTGATTGAAAAAGCTTCCGAAGCTAAAATGGCTTCGGAAGAATTTTCCTGAGAGTCTTGAAGATTTATGCTTCGGAAGAGAAATAAACTCTTGGATGCTTTGTATAAGAATGAACAAAGCTTCCGAAGGTTAATTTTGCTTCGGAAGGAAAAAGTCCTTAAAAATGAATAAGTGTCTAAGTTAAGAATTTTAAGCTTCGGAAGATAAATTTGACTTCTTCCGAAGGTAAAATCTCTTAGACAGTCATTTATTTTGAAGACATATTTTTCTTCCGAAGGAAAAACGTTATCTTCCGAAGTATCAGAAAATTTTCAAGAATCTAAGGAAAGTCTTCAAAAAGAGTTTTACATTCAAAGAAAACATGAGCTTATGAAAGTGATGAACTAGACAACTTAGGACACACATAATTTTAAGAAGAAATAATTAGAATTAGTTTAAGAAAAAGTCTACTCAAAGTTAATCATCCCAATAGCTGATATCAGATACTTAAATCTCTGTTCATCAAAAGCTTTTGTGAACAGATCAGCATATTGTTCATCTGTGTGAACTTTGACTAGTTTAATTAATCCCTTTTCATAGTTATCTCTTATTAAATGATACCTGATGTTGATGTGTTGGTCCTTGAGTGCTGCACAGGGTTCTCAGTGATAGAGATAGCACTATTGTTGTCTATGTGGATAGGAGTCTCTTTGACGTTAAATCCATAGTCTAGCATCTGATTTTGAATCCAAAGCACTTGAGCACAGCAGCTTGCAGCAGCAATGTATTCAGCCTCAGCAGTTGATGCAGACACAGGATTGTTTCTTGCATTGCCATGAGACAACCCTTCCACCAAGGAATTGACATCCCCCAGATGTAGACTTTGCAGTCATGTTGCAACCACCATAATCACTGTCTGTATAGGCATACAGATTTAAATTAGGATTCTTTGGATACCATAGACCAAGTGTTGAAGCACCTTTGAGGTATCTTAAAATCCTTTTCACAGTGATTAAGTGAGACATCTTAGGGTTTGCTTGATATCTTGCACAAATACATGTAACAAACATGATATCAGGCCTGCTAGCTGTAAGATACATAAGAGATCCAATCATAGCCCTGTATAAGTGCTCATCTACACACTCCCCCTCAAGATCTGGACCAAGGGAGTGGTTTGTGGCTATGGGTGTCTTAGCAATCTTACAATCAGTCATGTTGAATCTCTTGAGTATATCTTGAACATACTTTGACTGACTTATGAAGATGCAATCTTCAACCTGCTTCACTTGAATTCCCAGAAAGAAGTTGAGTTCTCCCATTGAACTCATTTCAAATATGTCTTTCATCAGTTTTTCAAAGTCTTTGCAGAGCTTTGAATTGGTTGAACCAAAGATGATGTCATCCATATATACTTGAACTAGCAGAATGTCTTTTCCTTGTCCTTTGATGAAGAGAGTTCCATCTATAGTACCTCTCCTGTATCCATGTTTACAGAGATACTCAGACAGTGTCTCATACCACTTCCTGGGTGCCTGATGCAGCCCATAAAGAGCTTTGTCAAGCTTGCAGACATAATCAGGATGATCAGGATCTACAAAACCAGGTGGTTGTTTGACATAAACCTCCTCATCAATCACTCCATATAAGAAAGCACACTTTACATCAAGTTGATAGACTTTGAAATTCTTGGATGCAGCAAATGCCAGGAATATCCTAACAGCTTCTAGTCTTGCTACAGGAGCAAAGACATCAGTGTAATCAATCCCTTCTTCTTGTGTGTATCCTTGAACAACTAGTCTTGCCTTGTTCTTGATGATGATTCCTCTATCATCCTTCTTATTCCTAAAAACCCATTTGGTTCCAATGGTAGTTTCCCATGAGGAAGAGGACAAAGGTTCCAAACTTTCTGCCTTTTGAATTGAAGCAGCTCTTGTTGCATAGCTTCAACCCAACTTCCATCCTTTAGAGCCTCCTCAACTTTCTTTGGCTCTAACTGGGATAGAAAACAAGAGTGAAGACAAACATTTGCTTCATGGGTTTGCCCTCTTGTCTTTACCCCGGAGATAACATCTCCAATGATGTTTGTGGTAGGATGAGACTTGTGGATCCTTAGCTGAGGGATCACAGCAAGTTGCTGAGATAGATCCAAATTTGAGAAATTTAGATCTGGTCTTGAAGATTGATCCTCCACATTATCACACTTATCAAGATTAACTTGATCCAATGAGTGTGTGACATCATTGATGTTGTCATCTATGGTATGGTTATTAGCATCAAGAAATTCTTGATCACTATCACCATCACCATTGTTGTCTTCTGCAATTGAGGTGTCTTTATCTGGTTGAGAAGCCTCTGAGCTGGAATTTGAAGGCATGCCAGATGTATCAGCTGGATTTGTCATTGTTGTGCTGATAGAAACCTCATTTGCTGAAGTAGTTTCAACTGGAGCTGAAGGTGTGTGAGTTGAAGGTCTTCCTAGCTCAAATCTTGGATCAGGATCACCTGTATTTAAATTTTTTGCAGATCCTGAAACATGCTCACAAGATTTATTAAAACAGTTGGTAACTAAATCAAGATCAAATAGCCAATCCGGACCAGAACCAGCCACACTGGGTGTGTGCTCATTGAAAGTCACATTGGCTGACTCCTCAATAATTCTAGTTCTGAGATTGTATACTCTATAAGCTTTAGCTTGGGAAGAGTATCCAATGAAGTGTCCATCGTCTGATTTCTCAGCAAACTTGGCAACTTGATCTTTGGTATTCAAGATGGTGCAGGGACATCCAAATGACCTGAGAAAACCAATGAAAGGTTTCCTCTTGTGCCAAAGTTCATAAGGAGTCTTACCATGTGTCTTAACTACTAAAACTCTGTTTTGCACATAGCAAGCAGTATTAACCCTCTGCCCAGAAGGTGATAGGCAGTTTAGAGTCAGACAACATAGTTCTTGCAGCTTCAATAAGTGTCCTGTTTCTCCTCTCAGCAACTCCGTTTTGCTGAGGAGTCCTGGGAGCACTGTATTGTCTTGTAATACCCTTTTCATCACAAAATGTATCAAGGATTTGGTTCTTGAATTCAGTTCCTTGATCACATCTTATGGTTTTGACCTTGTGATCACATTGATTCTCAATCTTTAAGATGAAATTCTTTAGAATCTCAGGAGTCTCATCTTTAGTTCTAAGGAAGAAGACCCAAGTGAATCTTGTAAAATCATCTGTGATCACTAGACAGTATAAGGTCCTTCCTAAACTCATTACACTGGTGGGGCCAAAGAGATCCATATGTAACAAGTGTAGGGGTGTAGTGATGGAGTTCATTTCCTTAGGCTTATGGGATGCCTTATGTTGCTTCCCTTTCAGGCATGCAACACAATGATCATCACTTGTAAACTCTTTCTTTGGCATTCCAGTTACCAGATCATGCTTAATCAATTTATTCATGTTTTAAAGTTTACATGGCACATTCTTTTATGCCATAGGAAAGACTCATCACTATTGGCTTTAGATAGAAAGCATGAAACTTCTCCAGAGGGAGATGTTTCTTGCAAATCCATCTTGTACATGTTCCCTTTCCTAGGGGCTCTGAGCAGGATGTGCTCATGAGGAATGACCACACCAGGCTTGAGAACAATGCACTCATGCTCAGTAAAGAGCATGTTATGTCTTTGATCACAAAATTGGGATACACTCAGAAGATTGTACCCAAGCCTTAACAAAGTTTACCTTTTCAATGCTGAGCTTACCATTTGTGACCTTGCCCCTTCCAGAAATGTAACCACCTTCATCTCCTCCAAAAGCAACTGGTCCTCCATCAATTCTCTCAAAATTATGGAGTAGAGACCTATGCCTGTCATGTGCCTGGAACAGCCACTGTCAATTATCCAGACGTTTCCGTTTGTCTTGAGTTGTTCCTGCACAAAGAAAATGATTAGTTACATTTGGAAACCCAAGCCGTACTTGTCTTGGGCTCAGTAAGTGTAATAGAAGGTAATGCAACAGTAATAGATCCTATGGTTGTACTGTGATCTTCAGCTATTGTTGATGGAGAAATTTCAGTCATTTGGTCTTTTTAGACTTCCACACCACCTTTGGACTCTTGGACTTGACCTTCAAAACCTTTGAAGCTTTTGGAACTTCACAGGTTTTGATGACTGAACCTTCGGAAGATTCTGCAGTCACTGCAGCAGACTTCAGTGCTTCGGAAGAACTCCTTTCTTCCGAGACCAATTTTACTTCCGAAGGTAATTTTCCATTTACCTTTTCTTTGATTTGGAGCTTCCGAAGGAAACAGACTTTCCTTCCGAAGCTTGAGACTTCTTGAGATTCTTTGAAGTCTTTGTATTGGTCATGTGGATGGTACTTCTAGGATTGTATGGGCAATCCTTAGCAACGTGAGAAGTATTTTCACACATGACACATAACATTTTCTTCTTCAAAAGAGTCTCTTTTGAGAGCAAGACTGGCTTTGGTCACATCCCTTCTCCACCTTCATCTTGGTAGATGCTGAGACAGTTCTTTTGGGCTGTGAACTGTTCTTGGAGTTTGATGGTCCAGGCTGTGCAGCAGTGGTACACAGCAGCTCAGTCTTCTTCTTTGCTCTGAGATGATTTGAACATGAACCAAGACTCTTAGATGAGGAGTCTTGGTTGATGTCTTCAGTCCTTACTACTTTGAAACCCGCAGAGATAAAAACTTGTTTCTGCTTAGCATCAAAAGTAGCCTTGATTTCTTGAGCCTTCTTTGCTTTCCTTTTGCTCTTCCTGATCAAGTTCTTTCTTTTGGACTTGGTCATCACAGATGATTTCTTCTCCTCAGAAGGATAGTGGCCCTTGGAAGAATCCTCTTCTTCACTCTTCTCAGAGGAATTCTTCACTATCACTTCTTCATCATCCTCACTTATAGGATCTATGAGAGGAAGCTCATCTTCACAAGTTCCACACCTAGGATATCTTACAGACAAGATTGTGTGTGGAGGAGCTATCTCATTTGATCCTAGTCCCTGTCTATTTGATAGCACACTTTGTTATGCAGGGATGAGGATATCATGTTTTGAAGGTCTCTTCTTCAAGAACACTTTTCTCTGCCTTGGCTTTGCTGATCACAAGCTCAGCCTGGCACTCAGTCAATTTAGTTATGAGATCTTGGATCTGAGTTCTAAAATCTGTATGTTCATGTTTTAGTACTGAAATGGTTTTCTCCAAATCTTCTATTTTAACTTGTAATCATTTTCAGACTTTCTAAAATCAGATTTTAATATGTTTAATGACTCAAGATCGGATCTCATCTCTAAGTTGTAGGACCTGTATCTATTCACTTTAGCAATGCATTCAGGAGTACAGAGATGTTCCAATACCTTGGCTTCATCATGGTCAGCCATCAGTGCTTGGTTTGGAGAAGCATCTTCCACCTGAAAACTCCAGTCAAAGCCTCCTTCTTCAACAACAACAGTGCATGTTGCTTAGGCTTCTCAGACTGAGGAGCTTTGTCAGTGTAGTTTGGTCTGGGTGGTGTTTGGCCCCATTTGCTTTAGGTGCCTTACACTCCCTAGCAAAGTGACCCATAAGGTTACAGTTGTAACACTTAACTTTGCTTTTATCCAGCCCAAACTTTCGCTGGTAGCATTGCTTGGAAATCTTTTCCTGTTCTCTTGTAGAACTTCTGGCTCTGTGAGTGAGGAGAGCCATCTGCTGAACTATCTCCATGTATTCCAGGTCATCTGGATGAATACAGTCCAGGTCTTCAAGAGTGAAGAGATAATTCCCACAGCTTTCATCAGTAGACACAAAGGCTTGAGAAGAACTTGTCTCTTGGAATGGACTTCCTTGAGTAAAGTTTTCCCTTGGTGTCTCCGGGAAGGTGATGAAAGGACCCTTTTGTGAGTTTCAGGGTAGCATATGAGATGATGTTGGGTTCTATGCTGTCCCTTTCAACCACATGAAGGGCTGAACCCATTTGATTGTTGGAGTTGCCAGATGAACCTTGTATGTTCATCTCCATCTGGTATCCACTGAGAATCCCATATAACTCTGTCAGAGTAAGAGTTTTAAGGTTCTCAGTCCTCTTGATCACCACACAATAGTGTGTCCATTGCCTAGGAAGTGAGGACATGAACTTCCTTACAATGTCTCTGTTCTCAAGAGGAACTCCTCCATCCACTAGGGTATCCACAATCTCAACATACCTGAAGTATTGTTGGGTCATGGTTTCACCTGCTTTAAAGGTGAAATTTTCAAACTGCTGCTTCAGAAGATCTTTCTTGTTCTCCTTGGCTTCAGAGGAGCCTTCATACATCAGCTTCAGTGCATCCCACAGCTGTTTAGCTGTTTTGCACTTCTTAAACCTCTGTATACAGAGTTTGGGAGAGCAGTCATGGCCTTCCTGTCAATCTCTACTCTTTTCTATCTTCATCTGAGTAGTTGGCCATATCTTTAGGAATCATACCAGCACCAGTAGCAGAGGGGGTGCTGGGTATGAAAGGTCCATTTTCAACAGATTCCCACATTCTTGAGTCAAGAGACCTGATGAAGCCTTCCATCCTCATGCACCAGGTGTCAAAATCATCAAGAGTGATCAGTGGGGATTGTTCATGGTTCCAGTCTCCATATCAGTCTTTGAGATGGAAGCCATTTGAAGAGTTTAGTTTTTGTGTGTGTGAGGGATCTTAAGATGGTTAGATCTTATATCAAGAGCCTGAAAGCTCTGATACCAATTGCAGGATCGTTTAAGGGTTTGAACACAATTACAACACAACAACACAATGAGGAGATTATCTAAACTCTAATCAAACAGTAAACTGGGTTAACCAAAAGTGATACAAAGAACACAAGTAAAGCAAGAGACAGAACAGGAGAATATGGTTTTCAAGGATGCAGTATATTGCTTTCTCAAGTTCTTTTACAAGTGTTACAAAGTATGTTAAAGATACAAGAAACTTGAAATACTTATACTACAACCTACAGCCGGCTATACTATGAAAGCCAGCTGGATACAATTGACTAGACACTAACAAAATCAATTGTAGAATCAAAAGGCATATCTGCCTTTTGACCTTGTGACTATGACATGCCATAGCTCACATCTTATACATTACAAAAAGGATAAAGTACATAAAGTGGAAAGTTTCAGACTCAAGACCTCAATGTACAGTTACCAAAAGCATGGACCTTTTCACCAACTCTTGTAAGTTGGTGACTTATCAGAGATGCAGCGGAAAAGGTGCTTTATGGAACAGTACATCAGATAAAGCATGTGTACTAAAAGTCTTCGGAAGAAATCTATCTTCATAGGGTGAAGCTTCGGAAGACTTTGTCTCTTGAAGCTTCGGAAGACTTCATGTTTGGCTTCGGAAGATATTGGTCTTGGCTTCGGAAGATTTTACACTTAGAATGTTTTCTAATGTATTGTGTAAAACTTCCGAAGCATTCTTCACTTCAGTACTTAGTGCATGTTGCTCAGACACTTTGGATGTTTTGGGTTGCATCAGACTTAAGGAATCCTTACAGGTTTTCATCAACCGATCCAAGTTTGTTAATGACATCTTAGAAAGATTTGAAATGAACGATTTTGTAAGCCAGCCAAGACACCCATACCAAGAAACATAATCTTTGTCCTGATTTGAGGGGGATGATGTGACCAAAATCAGTATAGGATGATTATGGTCTCTTGATGTATCTCATAGCAAGTAGAACGTGATCATAATGTTGCAACTTGCATTTGTGAAGATATCAGGTTGTCCAAAGGTGTCTCACTAGCTGCTACCAAGAGATCCTCAGATATCTAAAGGAGCACCTAATTAGGGTCTTGGTATCCAAGGAACAATAATTTAATCTCTAGGATCCTCTGACAGTGATGGTGGCTGCACCATTGACAAGAAATCAAATCAGGTGGATATCAATTTCTGGTGGAAAGGATCATCTCATGGCAATGCAAAGAAATAATCTTGTGTGTTACATCAAACTATTGAAGCTGATACATTGCTGCTGCAAGTTGCTGTACTCAGTACTATGGATTCAGAACCAGATGCTACACTATGGATTCAACTTTATGAGAACTCCTATCCAAATGACAATAATAGTGCTTATCTCCATCACTGAAAAGCTATGAAGCACTCCAAGACAAAAGCATATGATATCAAGTATTATTTCATTAGAGATAATCATGAGGAAAACCTAATTAAGTTAATCAAAGTTGATTCAAAAGAATACTATGCTGATTTGTTCACCAAAGCATTTGATGAATAGAGATTTAAGTATCTCATTACAGCCATTGGGATGATTAACATTGATTAGTCTACCTCTTTTGAAAACCATTTTAAGGTATGTAATGTCTTATGTCAATGCAATCTAAGACCTATTACACAAGGTCTTTCTTTCAAATTTTCACCGTATAAATTCTTCCGAAGTGGAATTAACCCTCGGAAGATGTTTTACATATCTTTCGAAGCAAATTCCTCCCAGGATAATTTTCTTCTCGGAAGAGTTTTCAGTCTCGGAAGAAGCGATTGATTACATATCAATTTACTTCTGAAGCTTATAAAACTCTCCATTTGGAAAGCAATCTTTACTCTCGGAAATAGAACTTTACTTTTGGAAGTAAGAGTTGCCTTTGGAAGACAAATTACATTCGGAAATTCTTTATACTTGGAAGAGAGATTTTACTGTGTAACAGAAATCTTTTGGCCCACACTATAAAAAGTAACGATTTTAAATGATGTGGATATTTAAACTGAACTAAACTTTACCACCCCTATCACATCATCCATTAAAACATCACATCACCTTATCCTAACCCCATTAACCGCCATTTCACTCTCTTTTAATTAATCTCGACTATTCACTTTCATCTTCTTACCATATTTTACTGCCCTAAAAGCTTTCTTCTTTCTCAATTTACCCAAGTTTAAACTCATCTACTTTCATCTTCTCTCAATGGCACTTAACCCTTAGCATAATCAAGTCGCATTTCTTGATTCTTCAAGAGATATCGACTTCTCTGATATTATTTCTTTGCTTACCCATTCATCTTATTACACTGCCCTGACTGTGAACCCTACTATTTATTCCAATCATATGGCTGAATTTTGTGAAAATGGTCAGATTGAAACCCTAAATGGGGTTCGTGTAATAAGATCGAGCATCTATGGCCAGGAGTTAGTCATTACCGAATAACTCATCAGGTAGCATCTCGAGCTTCATGATAAGGTGCACCTATAGAGTTCCCCAAAGCAGATTTGGACAACACGTACATCAAAATAGGAAATGGTGGAGACGTCAGCAGGTTCACAGTTTACAAGTTCAACTTCTCATACAACTGGAAGTTCCTACTGCATGTCATTCCATTGTCTATCCAACAAATTTGGGGGATGGGATCAAATTCCATACAAACTAGGGTGTCTAGCTCATGGATGGTGACAAGCTTCAGATTCAATTATTCAAGATTTGTGTTGACCAATCTCTTGGGAAATCTCCAGCAGGAAACATTCTTCATGTATCCCAGTTGATGAGCCCACACCAGTAACTACCCTCACACTTCCAAATCTACATCCTCATTCCATCACCATAACATAACAAGAGCCCCCAATGAACCCTTGTTCAATGTACTTTGATTGAACAAGCTCCTCATATTCAATCCAAAATGACTAGAATGGAATAATGGCTCCCACTCAGTTTGAGGTCTCACCATCCTTCACCATTAACCTCTATATGGGTCTTGAGTCTTCTCAGTCTCAAACCCATGAGCCTATCAACCAAGCTGAAAGCCCTCAGGGTGAGTATCTATACTCCTCTAAGCAGCCATAAAGGGACAGCCCCACCATAGGCTCAATGCTTGTAGACATTGATCCAGGTCCCGAGTCATGAGCTTTAACCTCTCTATCTATACATACCTTCTTTTCAAAATTGATGAAGAGATCACATCTTTTCATGGCAATGAAGTTGATCTACAACACTCTCTTAAAGATCACAGAGCCTAGAGAGACCTCTTATCTCTAGCCGCCATCAGCATGCCTTTACTGAGTGAGTCCTACTGTTGTGGAGGGGACTCATGCAGATTCAGCTACCACTTCAGGAGATGCCTCAATGGACCTTCTAGACAGTGGTAACATTTCTGAGACTGAATGTGCGGCAACCATGCCTTTTGATGACTCTGAAAGAGATATCATTAAGCAAGGGAAACCAGGGTGCCAAGAAACCACATCTGGGTGTGAGGATGACATACTAGGTATGTTATCTCATCTCCCCATTATTCTTCATAAAAAGATGAGGGAAGACTGTGACTCACCATTCAAGACCTACTTTCTAAAGTTTCAAACCTTGAATCCATGGTTAGGACTTTAGAGGATAGGTCTACCACTCCGTAACTTGATATTGACAGTCTCAAGGTACAACTAGCTGAGAAACAGATTGAGAGATCTATTAGGCATGTACCCATTTAGGTCTCCTTGACCTCTTCCTCCAACTTATCTAGCTCTGAAGATGATGCTACCAAAAAGGGGCGAGTGTTAGAGACATACAACTAAGGAACCATTGAGCCAAACTTCACTTCCAGATATTCGGCTCCCATTGCAACTACCTTTCTTGAGCCATCCCAAGTTTTACTACAAATAGACCCGAGGATGCTCAAAGATCTCTATAGGCTTTTTTCCATGTTTAAGTTGAGTCTTCTCTAGATTAGTCTAGCCCTAATACGGCTATGATGTACTTTGGAGCTGAAGAGCTTTAGAAGTTAAGTGCATCTTCTACCACTATGGAAGAAGTTGGTCAACCTAAGGTCCAAATGGAACATGAGATTGAATTCGAAGGGAAAATGAGGACCGATGGCCTAGTAACCGAAATAGTTAGGACGGAAACTACACTCCCTCAAACATTCAAAGCTGAAGTCAAAGCCTTGGAAGAACAAGTTGAGTCTTCTGAAGCTGAAATGGATGTTGTGGAAGGATTGTTCTCATTGTCCAAAGATCTAATCAATGTAGATGTAATTCTAGAACTAGCATCTGAGGTGGATAGTGAGGACTTTCTCAACCAACCTCTAGCTCAGACACCTTCACTACCATCTCAATCTGAACCCTCTATTTAAGAACCAACAAAGTCAAACACATCTAAAGATGGTAAAGGAAAGAATAAAATGACTGCAGAAGACCTTTAGGAAGAGGAGAGGATTGAGAAACAAAAAGGAAAGGTAGACTTCAAACTAAGAAACTGTTAGCTGCCAGTTCCAGAGCAGCTGCAGCTAACTAGGAAGAAGTCAACAACAAAAAAGGGTAGACATTATTGATAGGCTCATCAAGCTTGGAGCTACCAATGAAGACATACTCTTGCTACCATTAGAGGATTTAGTGGAGCTAGAAAAAGCAACCAAGCTGCAGAATGAACAAAAAGAGGAAGCAAGATGGTTGGCCTTGGAGGAAGAAAGAGAAAGAGAAAAGAAGGAAGCTGATCTGCAGCTCCAAAGGGAAAGGATATCTTTCCTAACCTCCAGAGGTTTCTCTTCTCAAGAACTATCTCCACATGAGAATGATATGATCCTATGGCTCTTTAACAAAGAGCAGGATCAACTGGAGAATGAAAAAAAGAGAACTACAAGAGAGAAGTTAAAGGAGAAGAAGAAGAAAGAAGAAGAAGCTAGGGCACTGCGACCAAGAAGATAAGTGAGAAAGCTTCGATGAAAGACTATCTCCTGGCTCACGGCTTCTTTGGTAGGTAGGTGGGACCTATGTCTCAAAAGACACTTCAACGAATTGTCCGCAAAATCAAGGCTGACATTCGTATGGGAAAATGGAAAGAGATGTATAGAAGGGTATAGGGGATGATCTTTAAGCGAACTACTCAACCCCAACCTGAACCAATTCCCTCCCCATTCACCATCAAAACTGAACCCTACACACTTGAACCTACACCACTATCCATACCTACTTCCTCACCTCAACCACCTAAACTACCCATCCTCCAACCCGAAACACTCTCCAGAACCTGTATATCATAACCTACCCAACAACCTTCCAAACCATCCCCTCAGCCTTTCAAACATCTCTCCTTATAGGAATTCAAGGCAATCAAGATAAAACTCACCAACTGCACAACCTTGAGCGACATCTGTTTTGAGAAAGACTTTGTCAAACTAACTTATGTTCAGGATCTTCATGTTCCCTCACAAGAGATCAATTTCTTGATTTTCCTAGAGGAACACGGACCATGCTGCTAGACTTCTTGGTTTCAACTCTAACTCCTTAAACGATAAAGAAAAGAAGATGAGAAGAAAGCTGGGGACTCTGCTCGATACAAAAAAGGGGACAAGATTATGTGTCAACCTTTTGTTGCTATAAAGAAATCATCTAAGAGTGGAGGTTCGATGAAGCCTCTCATAAGTTTGTTGTGGAGAGAGAGAATGGAGAAAGATAGGCTGAATGCCTCCTCTCTGCTACACTCTAGCAGATTTGACATTGCTGAGTTAGCAAGGAAACCATTCTCCAATCCATCTAACTCTGAAACTGCTGCTCACATCAGAAGTCACCTTAGCAGCCTTTATCTTGCCAAGCAAACCACAAAAGCAAAGATTGAAGAGGAGTTGAAACTAAGAGATAAGGAAGACAAGGAAAGGTCAACCACCAAACACACAACCTTTCTATAGATGGTGGAAGGCCCTGAATTTGAACCAATAGTTAGATGGGAGTATGACTACATCTCTCATCAACTAACCCTTTTTAGAGGGACCCAACAGAGGGTGCATATCATTCAGAGTAACAGATTGGATTTCCTGTCATCGAATGATTTGTACAAGCTTCTCAGCACTACTTCTGGGAAGAACAAAGAAATAGATAAATATCTGCTTTCCTTGGTGTTGAAAGCTTTGAGGAGCAGGAACAAGGGATGTTTTGGTAGCATCGGCCTAGGGGGAGTTTGTTGGATCAAGAAGAAGGCTGATGCAACCAAAACCAAATCACTTAGACTATTTTGGTGCATCTAATAAAAGACGTCCGAAGCCAAGTATGAAACTTCCAAAGTAGATAGAGTTCTTCCAAAGACAAAGTAAAAGTTCAGCATCCGAAGAGCATCGGCCTAGGGGGAGTTTGTTGGATCAAGAAGAAGGCTGATGCAACCAAAACCAAATCACTTAGACTATTTTGGTGCATCTAATAAAAGACGTCCGAAGCCAAGTATGAAACTTCCAAAGTAGATAGAGTTCTTCCAAAGACAAAGTAAAAGTTCAGCATCCGAAGACAAACTCTACTTCTGAAGACAAAGTTGTAAAGAATATGCATAGAGGCTGAAGCAACAAAAGTCTTTCTGCATGCATGCTGCACAAGTACTGAAGAAGAATGCTTTGGAAGTTTCACACATGCAACATAATTATTCTAAGTGTCAAATCTTCCAAAGCCAAAACCAATATCTTCCGAAGCCAAAGATGAAGTCTTCCGAAGCTTCAAAGACAAAGTCTTCCGAAGCTCCACACTTGAAGACAGATTTCTTCCAAAGACTTTTAGTAAAATGCTTTATCTGATGTACTTTTCCATAAGGCTGGACCCCTTTCCCCTATAACTTTGTAAAGTCACCAACTTAAATGAGTTGGTGAAAAGATCCATGCTTTTGGAAACTGTACATTGAGGTCTTGAGTCAGTAACTTTCTACTTCATGTACTTTATCCTTTTTGTAATAGATAAGGATGTGAGCTATGGGATGTCATAGTCACAAAGTCAAAAAGGTAATCTGCCTTTTTGACTCTACAACTGATTTTGTTTTGAGTCTAGTCAATTGTATCCAGCTGGCTTTTATAGTATAGCCAGTTGTAGGATGTAGTATAAGTATCTCATGTTCTTGTAACTTTATTCATATGTGTTGTAACACTTGCAATAAAACATTAAGAAAGCAATATACTGCAATATTGAAAACCATCTCACTGTGTATCTTGCTCTTGTGTTCTGTCTCTTAATTACTTGTTTTCTTAGTGTCTTTATTTGTGGTTAATCCAGTTCACATTTTGTTTAAGGTTAGTTACTCTCCTCTTTGTGTTGTTGTGTTGTATTTGACCACCCTTCAACGGTCCTGCATTTGGTATCAGAGCTTTCTAGGCTCTTGATATAAGATCTCACCATCTTAAGATCCCTCACACACATAAATAATAAAATTTTCAAATGGCAGCCATTTCCAAGACTGATATGGAAACTGGAACCATGAACAAGTCCCCACTGATCACTCTTGATGACTTTGATACCTGGTGCCTGAGAATGGAAGGTTTCATCAAGTCTCTGGACTCAAGAATATGGGAGTCTATTGAGAATGGACCTTACATACCTAGCACCCCTCTACTACTGGTGTTGGTATGATCCCCAAGGTATGATCACCAACAACTATTGTAGAGATCAATGCCCTTTTTGAGACACCTGCTGGTGAAGGTGCTTCTCAACCTCTCTCTGGCCAGAGCTTAGAAGCTACATCAAGCAATGATGGCCAAAGCTCTCTCCACCCTGAGTCACAAAGGTCTATGAGTAACAAAGGGAAAAGATAGATGACATCTGAGGATATTAACGAGGAAAAGAGAGAGAGGAAAAGGAAGCTAAAGGGAGAAGGTTCATCTTCTGGGTCTGCAAGACTCATGGAGACTACAATCAGAGCTGCCCCTAGACCAGATACTCAGAATGATGAGTTAAGGGCAGTCGGGATAAAATATCTACAGACAAAGAACTATGACATAGACAATGTCATCTCTCTCCACTTGGAGGAGTTAATGAACTGGTTGACCTGGAAAGGTGAAGGGAGAAGGAGGCAGAAGATGCAGAGCTTCTAGTAGAAATCAAAGAAGATAGAAGAAAGAAAATATTGTACAAGCATGTGCCTACCCTCTCCCCAGTTCAAGAAAGTCCTGCACGAGAGGATGTGGTTCAACAAGAACCTTAGGTAGATAAAGAAAAAGAAAGGATCAAGATGATCAGCTACCTGAGTGCCACCGGCCTCTTTCAGGCAGAAGCACTTCTTCCCTTATCCTCTGACTATATTGTGTTTGAGTATCTTAAACTATTGGGTTTGTTGAACCAAATCAAAGTAGCTTAACCTTTTAAACTATGAAACACAGCGGATAAATACCTTAATATTATCATTAGTAATGTGAAAAATTAAGGCTAATAACATATCATCAACAAACCCAAGAACATAGGATCATTTATATGTGTTTGAACTAGCTATCAACAACAAGTAACAACCGAATAGGACATACAAACTACCTTTTGTAAGCTGCTGAAAACCGTGATGAAGGAAGAAGAATATGAGGTTCTTGAATGACCAAGACACCAAGAAAAAGGTGTCCTCAAGCATCCATACCCACAAGCATCAAGCAAATACCACTCATGCTTGGATTTGTACACCCGAAACGACCAAGAAGGCTGCTGGAAAAATGATTTTTCGGCCATGAATAAGCTGCTAGAGAACCGATTTTCAGCCTTGATTGAGCTGCTGGAAAAACTGATTTCCCGCCTTCATTACCTTTAAGAAAGGGATGCATGTTTGTTCTTCTTGGTCTTTTGCATGTATGAGAGAGAGAGAGAGAGTTGGAGTGTGTATCTTATTATTGGATTATGGTTAATTGAAAACACAAAAGGACGCCTCCCCATAAGGGGCAGCCGAAAGTCTACAAGAGAGGGGGTTTTCCCCCCAAAACCAATCTCCAATTTTGATAAATTGGTTGTTTTAATAGTTATAATTAACCTTTTATTATTTAACTCATACACACTTTTATTATTTGATGTTATTTAACTAAATTAAACAACATTACAAATAAAATCCATGAACAAAATATCCTTATAAGTTGTTCAATCTCATATGCAACTTATTTAGAAAACCCATTTTCTAAATTGGTGTAATTATTTAATTGCATGATCATATCTTCAATTAAATATTAATTGGTGTTTGCTAAGCTTGTTATTGGGTATGACCCGACTTGGATCATAACGTACTAACCACATCAATATTCTATGTGTCTTGGGCATAAAAAATCCAACAATCTCCCACTTGCACATGATTCATAGAAGATTGATGCAAAGCCTTAAATACCACGTAACAACGGTTTACGACCCTTAATACGCATGACTTAAATCCATTCAATAACATCATCCCCTTCAAATATCCAACTTGAAATGATTTAGGTGAATTAATCATTTATCCTTTTGTTTCAGATGTCATGTTAAATCCAAGGACATAGAATGATCATTCCTTGTTGAGTTAACTTAATCAGGCCTTAGACATCTTGCTCTCAATGAATAAGAGGAACAAATTCCATCTTGACTACATATGTTTTTCACAATCCCTCGTGTCACACCTGAACATAGCCTTATGTACTACCCATTATTTCAGAGCTGTGAAGAACTAGCTCTATAACATTTGGTGAATATCAAAACCCAATATGTATCTCAGGTCGGAGGATACTAAATGATATTCGCCTTTACTCAAATTTACTTATGACCAATCTAGAAGATTCCATGTAGTAAAATTGAGATGCAGTCAGTCCAAAAATATTTGTATCCCACAAATTCTATGAACCTTGGCAGCTACCAATTGCTCTATATTCCTTCTTTATGAATATCCACCAATCCATGTTCATGATAGTCTTACATTCATTTGTTCCCACAAACATGACCGACTACGAACATTTAGAATAATAAACATATTCATGGATGTATACATGCTTAAATGAAAATAACTCAAAATATCACAAGTATAGAAACAGTTAAATAATACATTGTTTCAAACTTTTAATACTAAACAGATCAATTCTAGTCACTAGAATATCAAAGTCCTAAGGCACAAGTATGATTTTCAAGCTTTGCCCTCATTAGGAGCTTCGTGAGTGGATCCGTAATGTTTTGACCGGTGTGAACTTTACGAATACATATTTTTCCCTTTTCAACTTCATCCCTTATGTAGTTGAATTTCCGCTCAATGTGCCTAGCCTTTTGAAGAGGATAGGGTACCTTGATTTATGCAATCGTACCCTCGTGATCACAAAAGGATTTCTAGGGGTCTTGAATGGTAGAGACCACCCTAGGTAGGTGATAAATTTCTTTATCCATGCAGCTTCTTGAGCTGCTAATGATGTGACAATGTATTCCTATTTTGTAGTGGACAATGCTACTCCATTCATAATGAAGACATACCCCGATTGTGATCGAGAATCATCTGAACGGTTTGGAAACTCGCATCCTTGTAACCCTTTACAACAAGTTCCTCTTCATCAGATCCGTATATTAGAAACATTTCCTTAGTCCTTCTAAGGTATTTCAATATACTTTTAACAGCCATTCAATGGCTATTTCCTGGATTCTGCTAATATCTGCTTGTCATGCTTAACGCGCATGACACTTCCAGTCTAGTGCATATCATCGCATGATGGATCATATAGCTGATGCATATGGGATGTCCTTCATTCGATCTTGCCCATCCTTTGAGCTTGGACATTGAGATGTACTCAATATTGTCCCTCTTAGAATAGGTACCATACCTTTCTTAGAGTTTTTCATCTTGAACCCTTTGAAGACTTTATTAATATATGCACTTTGATTTAAACCTATCAACCGCCTCGATCTATCCTTATAGATATATATTCACAAAATATTGGCAGCTTCACTAAGATTTTTATGGAAAAACAACTTCCAAGCTAGGTATTGACACCTTCCATGGTTGGAATATCATTTCCAAAAGGTAGTATGTCATTAACATACAATACTAAGAATGTTATTACGCTCCCACAAGCCATCGTATATACACAAGCCTCGTCAGCGTTCTTCATCAAAACCTTGATTCCAACTTCTCGACGTTTGATTCAATCCATAGATTGATCTCTTTAACTTGCATACTTTATTAGGATGTTGTGATCCACAAAACCATCTGGCTGAACCATATGGATAGTCTGTTCGAGATGTCTATTAAGAAAAGCGGTTTTGACATCCATATGCTAAATATCATAGTCATAATATGCAGCTATGGAAAATAGTTTCCTAATTGACTTTAGCATTGCCACAGGCATGAAAATTTCATCATAATCAACCCCTGATTTTGAGTGAAACCTTTTGCTATATGTCTTGCTTTGTAAGTATCCAAGTTTACATGTATATCCTTTTTCTTCTTGAAACCCACTTGCATCCAAGCAGTTTGGAGTTAAGTGGAGGGTCAACCAATTCCTAAACTTGATTGTCATACATGGATTGCATCTCAACATTCATGGCATCTAGCCATTTGTAGCAATCCAAATTGGACATTGCTTCATGGTATGTTGTTGGCTCAACGAAGTCAACCACATAGCATCCATTCATTAAAAGTCTATATCTTTCAGATGGAATGCTAACTTTACCAGATCTGTGAACGTTTTGTGTGTATTGATCAACCTCTTGATCATCATCAATAATTTCTCGTTGATTGCTAGTGTCAACCAAACATGTATAGGCTTGTGGATTTTGATCCTCATCAAATTCCACTATTCTATACGTTATTCCTTCCATAAGGAACTTAGTTTCCAAGAATTCAGCCTTTCGAGCAGCAATTACTCTTGCCCTGTTGGATCAAAGAAGTAGTATCCTATACAGTCTTTGGGATATCCAACAAATATACACTTAGTGAATCGACTATCTTGGTCAGAGCCATATTCAAAATACGAGCCTCGGAGAGTGTTGCGAAACCCCAAAATGATAGAGGTAGTGAGCTTATAGACATCAAAGATTTTAACCATACCCAATAGGGTTCGATTTCTCCTTTCAGACACACCATTAAGTTGTGGTGTTCCACGTGGAGTAAGTTGTGAGACGATCCCACAACTTCTGAGATGGTACTAAAAGCATCACTGAGGTATTCACCTCCTCTATCTGAACAAAGAACTTTGATAGTTTTATTGAGTTGATTTTCTACTTCATTGTTGAAGATTTTGAACATTTCAAAAGCTTCATGTCTGTGTGTCATCATGTACGCATAACCATAGCGACTATAATCGTCGGTAAAGGTAATGAAGTATCTTTCACCATTTCTAGTCATTGTCTTATAAAGAGCCACATACATCCGAATGTATGACTCCCAATAAGTCTTTTGCCCTCTCGTTAGTGCCACTAAAGGGCGACTTGGTCATCTTACTTTGTAAAAAAGATTCACACTTTCGAATGAAACATTTTCATTTGTTTTTCGAAAGACCATTCTTTTGAGGTGTTTGAATCCGATTCTTGTTTATGTGACCAAGACGACAATGTCAAAGATAAGAATCACTTAAAACCATTTTAAGTTTCTTGGTCCTTGTTTGGTATAATGAGCTTATTATAGGATGAATCATTATGAACCAATTCATAGATTCCTTTAAAAGACATAGCCTTGAAATAAGATATATCATCCATACAAACATATATACCATTGTTAACAAACTTTAATTCATAACGACATTGTTTTAAAAGGGAAAACAAAACTATGTTCCTAGTCTAACTAGGAGCATACAAAATGTTCTTAAGAACAACTTCCAAACTATTTGAAAGTTTCAAAATATTGTCTCTTGGGCTTCGACATCAACTTTTACTCGTTGCCCATTTAGAGACTTGTGTCTCCATTCTTGAAGTGCTTATTTCTTTTGAACCCCTGCAACAAATTGCATATATGAGTTCCATATCTGGTACCCAATACCCATGTGTTGAAGAAAGAACATTTAAACCAATGTGAATTATGAAAGTTGTACCTGAGGTTTGCCCGGCATCCCTCTTGTTTCTCAACTCTTTGAGATAGGTTGGACAATTCCTTTTCCAATGTCCTATCTCTCCAAATCAAAGCATGGATCATTCTTCGTTACCTTAGGCTTCTTAAGTTTAGGCTTTGGAGGTTCTGCTTTAGCCTTTCTTTTCCCCTTTCCTTTGATGTACCCCTTTCCTTTGGCAACATTTGCCTTGGGATCGGGGAATGGCCTTTTCTTATTACCTCCCTCACTGATCGAGAGAACAGGTAGAACCTTTCTACCCATCCCTGCCTTAGTTGTTTTGAGCATTGCGTGAAGCTCACCAATGCTCTTGTCCCACCTGTTCATATTGTAATTCATTATGAACGTCTCAAACCTTTTACTTAGGCCATTAAGGATCAAATCCATGGCTAGCTCTTTTGAGACAGGACAATTAAGCCTCTCAAGGCGATCAACGTGTCTTTTCATCTTAAGTACATAAGATGATACCGATTGGGTTTCTTCCATGCGACACGCATAGCGCTCGAACCGTTTCGAAGCGCTCTACCCTAGCTTGTTGAAGGAACATTTCCTTCAACTGGGTAATTATGTCATATGCCCCAAGATGCTCCAAGTCCTTTTGGAGTTTAGTAATCATCGTTCCCAACATGAGGCAGGAACCTACATGGAATCCTTAGTGTATTGAAGCCAATCGCCATAGGCTTCAACATCCTCAGGGTCGGGTTGGTTAGGAATAGGATCGTCAAGGACATAGGCCCTTTTCTCTTGCTTGAGAACAATTCTCAAGTTTCGATACCCGTCCATAAAGTTACTATGGTTAAGACGATCCCTTTCTAAGATGGTTCTTAGTGATAGGGTAGGGACGGTCGGGGTGGTAGCATTATTGTTTGCGGCCATTTCTACAAAATTACAAAGTTCATATTAGTATTTCTGAAAAATTTTATTTTAATTATTAATATCCTTTCCACGTCTCATAGACAATTAATAATTAAAATCTAGAATCCAACGTTACATTTAAATGATGGTTAGGTGACCTTTATCCCATTATTTAAATTAACAAGGTAGTCAACATTTGACAATTGCAACCTATTGCAACTTCTAGCTTTTTAGGATGGGTTAAACATCTTATGTTTAGTCGGCATGTAAAATCCCATCAACACCATTGTACGGCATGCTTCGGTGACCCTATATACATGGTTTCCAATTCAAGTCGTCCCACTTACACATACGTGTGAGTTTACACATACAATTGGTTAGGTGACCTTTATCCCACAAGTATGTTAAGCCCACCTCAAACACACAAGTTCCCTAAAAGTGGTTAGGTGACCTTTATCCCACAAGTAGTTCTCAAGTGATTCGAGTGTCGTGTAAAAGGATGGTGTTAAGCTTGTTTCCAAAGGGATTTAAGTTTCCATTAATTCTAGTTATGAAAACTCTTTGTACCTTGTATTTGCATGCTTCCAAATACATGGTACCCTATGGTTATCTTTTAATAAAACCTCTTTTATTTTGAAATCATTAATCCTTTTAATAACCTTTTATTAGTCACCTAATGATTAGGAACCAAAAAATTCAGCTTGTTATGATACTTTATTTAGATTGTTAAGCATATCCATATATCAAACAATCAACATAAAATGAATAATCAAACAAGCATATAACAAACAACCACATGTGCATAACCATAGCCACTATGTTGACAAAACTTGTTTGCCATCACAGGTGTTGTCATTTCATCTTTCCTAAGGGTTGAACATAACACAAAGATGAGATCTCCAAAGACCCCCACTTGAACTTGCTTGAACTTGCATCCAAATGCTGCAAGTCCTTCTCTTGTGTCTTCCTTTTGTGCTTCCATCTCATGCATCTTCTTTTACAAAATTTATATCCTAATATAAATTTTCTAATAAAAGAAAACACACTTAATATATCTATTACATTGCCATTGAATGAATAAATAAATACATCCAAAAACAAAACACAAAAGAATAATATTACAACCCATTATGAATGAAATCAACCAAAATAAACATCCATTCAAAACCAAATCAACACAAGGTCGAGGCTAGGTTATGCATCAATATGAAACATCATACAAGAACCAAATAAATCCCCATATGACCCTAAATTTTCAGCCAACATAAACGAAGAATTTAGGGTCTTTTGTCGAAACAAAAAAACATAATCAACCACTTGAAATCTTTCTTTCAAGGTTTAATCACAAGCATGTTAGATATAACCTTGAAAGGTTGGGGATTTATAACATCACCGCAAAACAGCCCCTATAAGGTTCTTAAAGCCCCATAAAACCAATTTTACAAGGACAAATGAAACTAGTCATCCACATATCCGGCTCTAGATGCCAATGTTGGGTTTGTTGAACATAATCAAAGTAGTTTAACCTTTTAAACTATGAAAACGCAGCGGATAAATACCTTAATATTATCATTAATAATCTGAAAAATTAAGGCTGATAACATATCATCAACAAACCCAAGAACATAGGATCATTTAAATGTGTTTGAACTAGCTACCAACAACAGGTAACAACCAAAAAGGACATACAAACTACCTTTTGTAAGCTGCTGAAAACCGTGATGAAGGAGGAAGAATATGAGGTTCTTGAATGACCAAGACACCAACAAAAAGGTGTACTCAAGCATCCATACCCACCAGCATCAAGCAAAGACCACTCATGCTAGGAGTTGTACACCCGAAAAGACGAAGAAGGCTGCTGGAAAAATGATTTTTCAGCCTTGAATAAGCTGCTAGAGAACCGATTTTCAGCCTTGATTGAGCTGCTGGAAAAACCGACTTCCAGCCTTCATTACCTTCAAGAAGGGGAGAAAGTTTGTTCTTCTTGGTCTTTTGCATGTATGAGATAGGGAGAGTTGGAGTGTGTATCTTATTCTTGGATTATGGTTAATTGAAAACACAAAAGGACCCCTCCCCATAAGGGCGGCCGAAAGTCTACAAGAGAGGGGGTTTTCCCCCCAAAACCAATCTCCAATTTTGAGAAAGTAGTTGTTTTAATAGTTATATAATTAACCTTCTAAATATATAACTTATACACACTTTTATTATTTGATGTTATTTAACTAAATTTAACAACATTACAAACAACATCCATGAACAAAATATCCTTATAAGCTGTTCAATCTCATATGCAACTTATTTAGAAAACCCATTTTCTAAATTGGTGTAATTATTTAATTGCATGATCATATCATCAATTAAATATTAATTGGTGTTTGCTAGCTTGTTATTGGGTATGACCCGACTTGGATCATAACGTACTAACCACATCAATATACTATGTGTCTTGGGCATAAAGAATCCAACATAAACAACTTGAACTTGAGATAGTCAAGGAGAAAAAGACAACCAAAAGAAAGCTAAGCGAAGAAGCTGCTAAGTCAAGAGCCATCATCCACAAAAGCATGAAGAAATCTGCTGACAGGTAGAGGATGATGAGCTTCTTGAAGTTGTATGGATTCTCGAGAAGGAGACTTCGCGCCATGTCTCTATCCACTATGGATGAGTATATTAGGGTGATCAAGCATAAGATCAAGAGTGGAGAGCTGGTTGACTTACCCTCCAAGTCAAGCCCCACCTGAAGTGGAGGTTAAGGTTGAACAACCAGAGATATCACAACCTGGACCTCCTGCTGAATCTCAGCAAGCTTGATCTTCTGATCCACAGCAGGGTCAGACTCACTTTCAATCTGAACCTATAGGAGTAGAAGACCTAACTGAGAAAGACATTGAAGATCAATTTGGTACTGCTGGCTAGTCTTCTCAGTTAAAAGTTGTAAAGTGAAAGCAAAGGATGGTTTCTAAACCAATGCCAAAGAAGAAGAAGACTACATCCTTTTCTGAACCTCATGATGAGTCAAAACATCCTGAGGATGTGCAGGTAGAGGATGCTCCATCATCTCTTATTCCAATAGCTCCTCTTGCATTAGAAAGACCATCCTGTCCTCGACATACACTACAAATCTATAAAGGTGGCATTTCATCAGAGATCATGGCATTGAGAATGTCTACACCTGGCTACACATGTTTCAATTGCCTATGCATGATCTCTTTGACATGAGAAGATACTTTGACAGTCTAAAGGATCCTGATCATCTTATGAAGAAACGACTGGTTATCATCCTGATGAGGACTGTCATATCTGAAGTATTCAAGAGTTTTGGAAGCATCAACCAAGGGGGATTTTATAGAGAATATGTATAGAGGCTGAAGCAACCAAAGTCTTTCTGCATGCATGCTACACAAGTACGAAGAATAATAATTCAGAAGTTTCACACATGCAACAGAAACATTCTATGTGTGAAATCTTCCAAAGCCAAGACCAATATCTTCCGTAGCCAAGATGAAGTCTTCTGAAGCTTCAAAGACAAAGTCTTCCGAAGCTGCACACTTGAAGACAGATTTCTTCCGATGACTTTTAGTAACATGCTTTATCTGATAAACTTTTCCATAAACCTGGACCCCTTTCTGCTGCAACTCTGTAAAGTCACCAACTTACATGAGTTGGTGAAAAGGTCCATATTGACGTCTTGAGTCTGTAACTTTCTACTTCATGTAGTTTATCCTTTTTGTAATAGATAAGGATGTGTGCTATGGCAGGTCATAGTCACAAAGTCAAAAAGCAAATCTGCCTTTTTGACTCTAGATTTGATTTTGTTTTGAGTCTAGTCAATTGTATCTGGCTAGCATTCATAGTATAGCCAGTTGTAGGATGTAGTATAAGTATCTCATGTTCTTGTAATTTTATTCACATGCTTTGTACACTTGTAATAGAACACTGAGAAAGCAATATACTGCAATCTTGAAACCATCTCACTGTGTATCTTGCTCTTGTGTTCTGTCTCTTAATTACTTGTGTTCTTAGTATCTTCATTTGTGGTTAATCCAGTTCACAGTTTTTTTATGTTTAGTTACTCTCCACTTTGTGTTGTTGTGTTGTATTTGACCACCCTTTGACAGTCCTGCATTTGGTATGAGAGCTTTCTAGGCTCTTGATACAAGATGTCACCATGTTAAGATCCCTCAATCACACAAATACTAAACTTTTCAAATGGCAGCCATTTCCAAGATTGATATGGAAACTGGAACCATGAACAAGTCCCCTTGATCACTCTTGATGACTTTGATACCTGGTGCTTGAGAATGGAAGGTTTCATCAGGTCTCTGGACATAAGAATGTGGGAGTCTTTTGAGAATGGACCTTACATACCTAGCACCCCCTCTCCTACTAGTGCTGGTATGATCCCCAAGGTTGTGGCAAACTACTCTGATGAAGACAGGAAGAGAGTAGAGATTAATAGAAAAGCCATGACAGCCCTTCAGACTGCTCTTCGAAACTCTGTATACAAAAGATTCAAGAAATGCAAAATAGCTAACAGTTATGGGATGCATGAAATTGATGTATGAGGGTTCCTCCAAAGCTAAGGAGAACAAGAAGGATCTCCCAAAGCAGCATTTTGAAAAATCCACCTTCAAAACAGGTTAAACCATGACTCAGCAATACTTCAGGTATGTTGAGATTGTGGATACCCTTGTGGATAGAGGAGTTCCTCTTGAGAACAGGGACATTGTAAGGAAGTTCATGTCCACACTTCCTAGGTAGTGGACACACTACTGTACGGTGATCAAGAGGACTGAGAATTTGAAATCTCTTACTCTGACAAAGTTATGTGGGATTCTCAGTGGCTACCATATGGAGATGAACATGCAAGGTTCATCTGGCAACTCCAATAATCAAATGGGTTCAGCCCTGCATGTGGTTGAAAGGGATAGCATAGAACCCCAACATCATCTCATATGCTACCCTAACAACTCACCTAACAGTCCTTTCAATAGCTTCCCAGAGACACCAAAGGGGAACTATACACAAGGAAGCCCATTCCAAGAGACAAGTTCTTCTCAAGCCTTTGTGTCTTCTGATGAAAGTTGTGCCAGCTTTCTGTTGACCCTTGAAGACCTGGACTGTATCCATCCAGATAATATGGAGTCCATGGAGATACTCCATAGATGCTCTTCTCACTCATAGAGCCAAGAAGTTCTACAATCGGACTAGAAGGAAGTTTCCAAGCAATGCAACCAGTGGAAAGTTTGGCGTGGACAAAGGCAAAGTCAAATGTTACAACTGTAACTTGATGCGCTATTTTGCCATGGAGTCTAAGGCACCTAGAACAAATGGTGGCCAAACTTAGTCCAGACCCAAATACACTGGCAAAGCTCCCTAGAATGAGAAGCCAAAGCAGCAGGCTGATATTGCTGTTGAAGAAGGAGGCTTTGACTGGAGCTTTCAGGTGGAAGATGCTTCTCCAAACCAAGCACTGATTGCTGATCATGATGAAGCCAAGGTATTGGAACATATCTGTACCCCTGAATGTATTGCTAAATGATGTGCTTCACATTATACATTTAAAACATATCAATTGCACATCAATTATTCTATAAACTCTTACTAAAAATGATGATTTAATACCTAAATCCTTCATATTGTGTTTTCAGGCTTGGAAAGGACCAAGATGAACAAAAGGAGCAAAAATAAGAAAAATGAAGAAAACCAAGTTTTGGAATTCAAGCACCCCCGTGTTTGTTGGTCCGACAAGACAAAAGGTACGGTTCTGTTGGTTTTGCAACAAGTTAAACAAAGCTAGTTTAACCATTTTAAACTTCTAAAACGCAGCGGAAGAATGACTTAAACATGTTATTACATTCTGAAAATTTTCAACTTTTGAAGCATAAACAAATCCCAAAATCAAGGATCAACATACATGTGAAACACTATGCTATCAACAAAACAATCAACCAAACGGTGAACAAGAAACAACCTTTCTTGCACTAGATGTTGTGGATGTAAAAACAATGAAGATGGTGATGTCCTTGAATGTCTAGCCTTCAAAGGAGAAGACCTCAAGATTGTATACCCACAAGCTTAGCAAACACCTTACTTGTTAGGAAGTAAAGCACCAAGAAGAAACCCTCTTGTACAATCCCAAATCTTCAAGAAGTTCTTGAAGGGCAGCCAACAAAATCGAAATTTTCAGCTCCCTTTTTGCTTCTATAATCCGAAATTTCAGCTTGTTTTGAGAGAGAATGTGTTATGTGCGTGTAGAGAAAAGTGTGTTATGTGAGAGAGTCCGAGTGCAAGAGTCTTCTAGTCTTCGACAAGACAAGACAAAACAAACACACACCCACAATTGGGGCGGCCGAATCCTCCCTTCAAAATGGGTTTTCCATCCATTTTAGTTTTATAAAAAATTACACACTTAGCCAGTGATTTTTTATAAAATTAAAACTTCTTTTAATTTTATAACAATAACACACTTTTATTTGTTATTATTTAACCAACTTATATAACAAAACAAATAATCTTTCATGAACAAATCATACATACGATGTTGTTCTTTTAAAAAAGTATAGTTTTAGAAAACCAATTTTCTAATTGGTGTCAATATTTATTTGTTTGATCTTATCCACAAATAAATACTAATTGCTGTTTGTATAGCTTGTTATTGGGTATGACCCGACTTGGATCATAACGTACTAACCACATCAATCTTGTATGTGTCTTGGGCATATAAGGTCCAACAATCTCCCACTTGCATAAGATTCATAGAAGATTGATGCAAGCAGTAAATACCGCCTAACAACGGTTTACTACCCTTAACACGTATGACTAAGTGCCATTCAATAACATCATCCCCTTCAAGTAACATACTTGAAATGCTTTAGGTGAACCTATCATCTATCCTTTTGTCACAGATATCATGTTAAATCCTAGAGACACAGAATGATCATTCTCTATTGATTTAACTTTATCAGGCCTTAGTCATCGTCATCTTACTCTCATCGAATAAGAGGGAAAAATCCCATCTTGACAACGTACGTCTATCACAATTACCTTATATCATACCTGAACTCAAACTTATGTACTATCATATTTAAGAACAACGAAGAACTAAGTCAAAATATATATTCGGTAAATATCAAGACCCAATATGTATCTCAGGTTAGAGGATACCAAATGATGCTCACCTTTACTCAAAATTACTTATGATCAATCAAGATGATTCCATGTAGTATTATTTGAGATGCAGGTCAGTCCAATATTTGCATCCCATAAATACCTACGAACTTTGGCAGCAACCTTTTGCTCTGTATTCATCCATATGAATATCTACCAATCCAAGTTCATAATGGCATTACCTTCATACTAGTTCCCACAAGCATGAACAACTACGGACATTCTGAGTAAACAATTTACTCATGGATATTAAACATGCAAAATAGGAATATTAGTTGAATCATTATAACATAATAATATATTCAGTAATAAAGGGTTATAATATCTCGTTACAGAAATTAAAGATGAAATCTAGTCACTTGAATATCGATGTCCCATGGCACAAGCATGACTTTCATGTTTCGCCTTTTCAAGAAGCTTCGTGAGTGGATCCGCAATGTTTTGATACGTGTGAACTTTGCGAATACATATCTTCCCCTTTTCAACTTCATCTCTTATGTAGTTGAATCTTCGTTCAAGGTGCCTAGTCTTCTAATGTGCACGGGGTTCCTTGACTTGAGCAATCGCACCCTCGTTATCACAAATAATTTATAGGGGGTCCTGAATGGAAGGGACCACCCCTAAATCGGCAATGAACTTCTTTAACCATGCTGCTTCCTGAGCTGCTAATGAAATGGCAATCTATTCTGACTCTGTAGTTGATAATGCCACCATATCTTGCTTAGAGCTCTTCTAATAGATTGCTCCTCCATTCAAGATGAAAATGTACCCCGATTATGATTGTGAATCATCCCGATCAGTTTGGAAACTAACATCTGTGTAACCCTTTACTACGAGTTCTCCTCACCCGATCCATAGATTACGAACATATCTTTGGTCCTCCTTAGGTACTTGAGTATGTTCTTAACAGCCATCCAATGATTCTTTCCAGGATTTTGTTGGTATCGGCTTGTCATGCTCAAAGCGCATGACGCGTCTGTCTAGTGCATATCATTGTATACATGATGGATCCTATAGCACATGCATACGGGATACCCTTCATTTTGTCTTGCTCATCTTTTGAGCTTGGACATTGAGTCTTACTCAATATTGTTCCTCTTTGAATAGGTATGGTACCTTTCTTAGAGTTTTCCATCTTGAACCTTTTCAAGATCTTATCAATATATGCACTTTGATTCAAACCTATCAACCGCCTTGATCTATCCCTATAGATCTTTATTCCTAAAATATAGGTGGCTTCACCATGATCCTTAATGGAGAAACAGCTTCCAAGCCAGGCTTTTACACCTTCCATGGTTGGAATGTCATTTCCAAATAGTAGGATGTCATCGATATACAATATTAAGAAAATGGTGATGCTCCCAACAGCCTTCTTATATACACATGCTTCATCAGCATTTTTGATGAATCCAAATTTGATTATTTCTTCATCAAAACGGTGATTCCAACTCCTTGATGCTTGCTTTAATCCATAGATTGATTTCTTTAACTTGCATACTTTGTTAGGATGTTTTGGGTTGACAGAACCTTCAGGCTGAACCATATAGACATCTTCCTCAAGATATCCATTTAGAAAAGCGGTTTTGACATCCATTTGCCAAATCTCATAATCATAATTAGCAGTTATGGCAAATAATATCCTAATAGACTTAAGCATTGCAACTGTTGAGAAGGTCTCATCATAATCAACCCCTTGAGTTTGAGTGAAACCTTTTGCTACAAGTCTAGCTTTATAAGTATCCAAGTTTCCATGCATATTGGTTTTCTTCTGAAAACCCACTTACTTCCAACTATCTTGGAGTTAAGAGGTGGTTCAACCAAGTCCCAACTTGGTTGTCATACATGGATTGCATCTCAACATTCATGGCTTCAAGCCATTTGTCACAAACCAAATTAGACATTGCATCATGATACATGGTTGGTTCATCGGAATCTACCACATAGCATCCATCTATGAAAAATCCATATCTTTCAGGTGGATTACTAATGCTACGAGAGCTGCGAACGTTCTGTGTACTTTGATCAACCACTTGATCATTCTCACATCCACGTGTTGAGTGCTAGTATCAACCAAACGTGTATCGGTTTGGGGTTCTTGATCCTCCTCAAGATCCACAGTTCTACTGCAAGTTTCTTCCGTAGGGAACTTAGCTTCTAAGAACTAAGCCTTCTTGGCAACAAACTCCTTTTGTCCCAATTGATCATAGAAATATATCCCATAGAATCTCTGGGATATCCAATGAAGATACACTTAGTGGAAAGACTTTCTAGCTTGTTTGAGGTGGGAGTACTAACATAAGCCTCACAACCCATACCTTTAAATATGAGAGTGATGGAACTCTTCCATGCCATATTTCAAAAGGTGTCGTTTCCACTTTCTTGGTTGGGGCCATACTCAAAATACAGGCCACAGAGAGTAAAGCGAAACCCCAAAATGATAGAGGCAGTGAGCTTCTAGCCATCATAGATCGAACCATATCTAATAGAGTTCGATTTCTCCTCTCGTACATGCCATTATGTTGTTGTGTTCTAGGTGGAGATAGTTGTGAGACAATACCACAACTTCTAAGATGTTCTCTAAAGGCATCACTCACGTATTCACCTCCTCTATCGGTGCGAAGAATTTTTATTTTCTTGTTGAGTTGATTTTCTATTTCATTTTGGAAGATTTTAAAATTTTCAAAAGCTTCATCTTTGTGTCTTAACAAATACACATAAGCATATCGACTATAGTCATCGGTAAAGGTAATGAAGTATCTTTCATGGTACCTAGTCATTGGCTTAAAAGGACCACATACATCCGAATGTATGATTCCTAATAAATCTTTTGCCCGTTCGGACTGCCACTAAAAGGTACCTTAGTCATTTTACCTTGTAAACAAGATTCACATACATCGAATGAATCATATTCATTTGCTTTTAAAAGACCATTATTTTGAAGAGTTTGTATGCGCTTCTTGTTATATGACCAAGACGGCAATGCCAAAGATAGGTATCACTCAAATCCAATTTGAGTTTCTTAGTGGTCGTTTGGTACAATGAGATATCATATAATGTGTTTTCACGAACCAATCATAAATACCATTAACAGAATAGCTTTAAAATAAAATGTGCCATATAAAGAAACATGAATTTCATTCTCAATAAATGACAAAACATAACCATATTGTCTTAATTGGGCAATAGAAATAATGTTCCTAGTCAAACTAGGAGCATACAAAATATTGTTCAAAATTGCTTCCAAACCATTTAGAAGCTTCAAGATGTAGTCCCCTCAGCCTTCAACTTGAACCTTTGCCCCACTACCCATGTAAAGGCTTACATCCCCTTTCTTGAAGTACATACTTCTTTTGAACCCCTGCAATAAGTTGCAAATGTGAGTTCCACATCCGGTGTCCAATACCCATGTGTTAGAGGATACTGAATTAAGATTAATATGAATCATGAAAATTGTACGTGAGGTTTTCCTGACATCCCTCTTTGCTTGCACTCTTTGCGATGGACTGGGCAATTTCTTGCCCAATGTCCAATCTCCCCACACTTAAAGCATGGGTCATTTGAAGCAACCTTTTGCTTCTTCTCCACTGGTTTTGGTGGTGGCGCTCTTACCACTCCCTTTCCTTTTCCCATAACGTGCCCTTTACCTTGGCAACATTTTCCATGGGTGTGGGGTGAGGCCTCTTCTTGTTCCCACACCTTCATTGATGGTGAGAACGGGTAAAACCCTTTTACCCATGGCCGCCTCAGCAGTTTTGAGGATAGAGTGAAGCTCACCTATGTTCTGTCCCACCCGTTCATGTTATAGTTCAAGACAAAGTTGTCAAACCTTTTTGACAAAGAGTTGAGGATCAAATCCGTAGCCAACTCTTTCGAGACGGGACAATTTAGCCTTTCGAGGCGGTCAATGTGGCTTTACATCTTAAGAACATAAGTTGAAACATATTGGGTGTTGTCCATACGACACGCATGGAGTGCTCGAACCGTTTCGAAGCGCTCAACCCGTGCATGTGTTGGAACGTTTCCTTCAACCGGTTATCATGTCGTATCCTCCATGATGTTCATACTCCTTTTGGTGATCTGGAGTCATACTTGCCAACATGAGGCAAGAAACTTGGACCAAGTCCATAGTGTATTTCACCCAATTATTGTAGGCCTCCTTATCATCCTCGGTTGATCGGGAATCGGATCGTCTAATATGTGTAAGGCCCCATTCCCAGGCACCTCACAGTTGTCATTCATTGCACTTAAAACATTATAAACCATACATTTATTTTGCAGTGGATTTTAAAACTTTCACTAATAACTAAAAACATGTCATTTCATTCATTTACAACATTTGTTTTTATCTCACAATACAAAGACATGTCAAAATGCGGATGCCAGCCTCAAAATGCTCCCAGTAGCTTATGCATCCATTCCTGCAACTCCTCAGCAACACAAATACCTGCCAACTATCATGCATACAAAAGTCAGCGACACTGAGGGAGTTCTAGTTTTTATAATAAAATACTTTACTTTTGTTAAAACCGTTCTTTACTTCTCGTTCAAAATCATACTATACTTTACATTCGTTCGTGATCATACATCATACGTACATGTAGATAATATCATTATTATCTTCATCATTACGTTCATTAACTTCTACATTCAATGTATTACATTATCATTCACTTCTCTTTGTAGATCTGGTCAGACTTTATCCTCTTCGTGGCACTTAGCCACGATTACCGAGGTCGAGTGACAAGGATCCTGTTTAGTACATTATTACGATAATTCAATAACGTTCATTTCATACTTCGTTCTTTCATACATTATCATTCATTCATTACTCGAATCTTTTCTCATGCAATATCCCCGACTCATGCTTGAAAGTTGATGTTGTGCTAGGGCCTGCTCACAAACCCCCGACTCATGTTCGAAGACTGACACAGCACCGGGATACGCGACAAAGATCCCATATGAGTCAATCACAGGGATTGAACTCTATCGTAGTCTGTTGCAACACAAAGTCGCTCACCTCATTCCTGTGCTTCGCTTTATGCTACACCCCCGAAGTTATACGTAACACGGGTAACCATCATATATTTCACCCCTAACATTATAAGTAACAACACCCACATCGAAATGGGTAACAACACCCCCTGTGAAATGGATCACAACACCCCCACCGAAATGGGTAACAACACCCCCACCGAAATGGGTAACAACACCCCAACCAAAATATGTAACAACACCCCCACCGAAATGGGTAAAACACCCCACCGAAATGGGTAACAACACTCCCACCGAAATGGGTAACAACACCCCCATCCAAATGGGTAACACCACTCAAGGTCAGTCAAACAGACTAGAACCCTTGTGTGCACACTTTAGGATTTGCTAAACCTCACGTGGTAGAGCTTAAGGTATTTAGAGCCGTGCACATCACTATACTTCGCTTTCAAGCCTCTCAAGTTCTCACTCATTAATGCATGCATTCATTCATTATGTTCCTCTCTTCATTATCTTCCACTTTACGTTACATAATACTTCATTACATTTATTAACATTCAACACAAAGCCAATACATAATCATAAACAAACACCATCACCATACAAGTAACATCATACATATATCAGACATAAACCATCACATCATAACCAGGCCTATCTCTCTATATTACCCGTTAAAAACCACTTAGAAAACCTTAAGTCCAAATGGGTGCATGGGACCTTCTAGGCGCATGAGAATAAAAATTCTAAGTGTAAAACAATCTGAGCTCATGGGCACTATTTGGACGCTTCTGCCCTGTTCGGGCGCTTTGCCACTATGCACGTGCATGGCATTTGTTCAGGCGCATCACCAACACTTAGTCGTTTCAACACTTGGGCGCATAGGCACTATTTAGGCACATGGCCAACACTTGGGCGCATGGCCAACACTTAGGCGCATGGGCCACTGTTTAGGCGCATGGACCACCTACGCATGGCCAACACTTAGACGCATGGCCAACACTTAGACGCATGGCCAACATCCTGGGCACATGGGCCACTGTTTACACGCATGACCCACCTGTGGGCGCATGGCCAACACTTAGAGGCATGGCCAACATGCTGGGCGCATGGGCCACTGTTTAGGCGCATGAGCCACTCTTGGGCGCATGGCCAACACTTAGGCGTCTGGCCACTCATGGTGGGCGCATGGACCACATCTGGGCGCATGGACCACTGTTCATGTTAATCAAAAGATTCTGAAATATTTTCTATGCTACCCATATCACCCGATCATCATTCTAATGAGACCCAAGCACAGATCTAACATACTAAGGGCATCTAAGCATGCTACATATCATCACCAACCCATAATCAACACTAAAACATACCTACATACATACATCGTTTCGAAAATAAGGCTGTAGACCAACGATTACTTTCAAAATGTTTACTTAGTATGCATAATAGCCCCAAACAAGTTGAAAATAAGTAAAAGAGGGTTCTAGAAACTCACCTTGAGCAGCCTTTGAGCTACACACTTCCCGTTCGAGACCCACCTTCGATTCAGCTGTTGAATCCCAAAAAAAACACTAAACACCAAGAACTTTGGTCATGAACTCGAAACCCAGCTGAAACCAAGCTCATATAAGAGAAGACTTACCTTTAAAGCTGCTTCTTCCACTTTCTCTCTCTAGAACCGAGGCTCTCTCTCTTCTTTCTTCTCTGAGAGCAAAAGCAGCTTTCTGCTTTTGATATAGGCGATCATGCCCCTTAAATCCTTAAAATAATAAGGTTTGTACTTTGTACACTTTTTCCCATCCACTTGTGCTCATTATCTATTCTTTCTATTTACTTTTCTTTTCCTATCGTTTAAATAGAAATTCGGGGTGTTACAAGCCTACCCCGCTTAAAGAGGTTTCTTCCCCGAAACCCGTCGCTTCTCAAACAGTTACGGGTAACACTGTCTCACCTCTCCTTTGATCTTGCACATAAACTTAGATCCCTTTAGGCTTCACTGCACCCGCACAAGTGAAACCATCATCCTCCTTAGCCTATTCTCTTCTTCTTATTAGTAAAGGACACCAGTTGCTTCTCATGGTTGAATGCTTTGTCCCTCTCAGTGTTCTCTAGTAGCATGATCATATCCTCATTGGTTGAGCTCTTTCTTAGACGAGATGCATAGAACATCAGATGAATTCCACTTAACTCATCGGGTAGCACAAGTCGATGTGTCACTTCTCCTACCTGAGCAACAACTGGGAATGTACCGCTACACTTTAATATTAGCTTTACTCGATTCCAATCAAGCAAACCGCTTTCCTGGTCGAAGCCTTCCTCATAATTCATTGTCGTAGGTCATCACCAAACTCTGGTTATGCACGGTTGATCAATCCATCTCCTTGCAACACTTGGGTTTGAGTCGTAGATTACTGATCAACACACCCAGAGATGTACATCTATCCACCTACGCCTATCTTGAACAGTCTAGCAGGAACAAGCGCTCTCTCTCCATTCTATTTTGTAGTCCTCTAGGGCATTAGGTAACCTGGTTGACTTACTAATAGTGATTCTACATCAAAGGGCGTATCTATATTCTTACCACTAACAGGCAACTTAGCACAGTAAGCAGCAGAGATAAAACTTTTTACTAGCACCAGAATCAAATAACACTGAGGCTAAAGTTTGGTTTACTAGAAACGTACCTGATATAACATCGGGGTCCGTCCTAGCTTCCTCCGATCTTCTTCACTCCCGAACCTTCCTCCCTTCTCAGGATCAGCGATCACAAGTTTGATGTATTAGAGTTCAAAGCAGCGGAATAAGAACAGGAATTAGACAAATTGTAGCAAGAAATCGATACTTGTATGCATTAAGAGCACATACGGTTATAGTGAGAGAGTATATTTCTGATTCAAGGAATGTTTATAGATATGGAATATTTCTAATCAAATCATTCACTTTATTACAATAGGTTGTTACTCCTTATATAGAGAGCAACAATCACTGTTGTTATCACGGAAAGTGACAACTGGCAGATCTATTACAAAAATAACTAAATCTTAACAAACTACTGAAATGTTCACAACTGCTGAGAACATATCAGAGTGTTAAGTACAGAATATAAAACTACTGATTAGAAACAACTGAAACTACAACGACTGAAGAACAGGCTCTTCAGTCGTTTTACAAAACTACTGAAACTAGAAATATAAAACTACTGATATCACAACTACTGAAGAAGTACTCTTCAGCAGTTGTGACAAACTACTGAGGCTTCAGTACTTGATCTTCAGACTTTGACCTTCAGATGTTTCATCAGCTGATGAATTCAGTAGATATCATCAGCTGATGTCTTCAGTCTTTGTCTTCAGACTTTGTACATCAGTTGTTGATCTTCAGCACTTGTAAACTCTTCAGCTGTTGTATTTCAGTACTTTGGTCTTTCAGCTTCAGCACTTGTATTCTTCAGCTGTTCAGCTTCAGTACTTGTGTTTTTCAGCTGTTCAGCTTTAGTACTTGTGTTCTTCAGATGTTGTACTTCAACACTTTAGTTCTTCAGCTGTTGAAGTCTTCAGCACTTGATCTTCAGCTGTTGAAGTCTTCAGCACTTTTCAAACTGCTGATGAAGCTTTCAGCAGTTGTTATGATACCATGTGGGACTTAGAGGTTTTCTGATCTTGGCTCATGGTTCTTTTGGTCCAACAAACTCCCCCTGAACCAATACAGCCAAAACCTCTAAATTATTTATTATCCCACTTATTATTGGCAAAAGATTGGTCTTTTTCCTTCTTGATCAGTAGAGAAGATGACCCATGTAAGCTCCGGCCTAGGAAGAAATCTCAGATATTTGTTTGGCAGGGTATGAATGGGAACTCTGTTTCGGGGAACTGGACACAGAGTTGTTATCCCATTCATGAGATTTACTTCCCCATAATGAGTCTGTATGACTCTCGAACATAGGCTTCCAGGAGAACAACTTTTTCCTCCTTGGAGAGTTCTTCTACTCCACCTTCGAAGAAAACTCTGGACCATAGTACTCTGATAAGTACTTCATGGTGGGTTGGTGAAGGAATTGGTTTTGAAGAATGAGGATGTTGGATTTTGGCTTAGAGATTGGTTGGGAGATTTGAGGGGTAGGCTGTGTTTGAGTGGGTGGAAGGGAAGGTTGATCCAGCATCTTTGTAGTAAGTTTCTCCTTTGTGAGTTTAGCCATCTCCAACCTTTTACCAGCCCCAGCCTCACCAAGGGCTTCCACAATAATCCCCTTGTTGAATTGCTCAGACAGACAGATTCTGGTGGCTATAGCCAGAATACTGTCCCTGGTCCATGCGCGAATCTCCATTAAAGATCTTCCTAATATTTTGCAATGAAGCGGATCATGATCTCCAATCTCTCTTTTTCAAGAGCATCATACCCAGCCCATCGGGTTGTATCTCTTGCACTTCCAACCTTCCGATCTCACTATCCAGTGTGCTGTATCAAACCCTTGCCTGAAGAGTTGTTCAATTATTTTATCCATGGATCGGCTGTGTGTAGTATCAGCTTCTTTTACCAGCTCCTCCAAGGATTTGTCTTCAGCAATATGATCATCAGCACTTTTCTTTCGCTTGTAAGTGAGCAGAGGTTGCTTTTCTTCTCCTCCTCTTGGGCTTGCTTCTCTTCCTTCTCTTCCTCTGTTCTTTTCCTCTTCTTTTCTTTCACTGCAGTACTCTCCCCCTTTTTGGATGCATTGGTGGAAGGGGTTTGTACCGCAGAAAGTGTCTTTTGCACAGCAGCATCAATCAAGGGTTGTAAGTAGAGGAAAGCCTCTCATCAATGGCTTTAGTCACAATAGCAGTGATTATGGGTGTGATGAGAGGGAGGGAATTTTGAAGTACAACACCTATTTGCTTAGGAGGGTTCTGTTCCTGAGAAATAGGGCCTGAAGCAGAGGCAGGTGGTTGAGTTTGGAGTGGCTCAGTGTTTGGGGAACCTTCAACTGAAGGTGCCATCTGTGGGTTGGTGGAGGTAGATGGTCTTTCTCCTTGTGAGAGTTGGTCAAGTAGGTTTTGCAGCCTACTGACTTTCTCTTCAAGGATTGTGTTCTGGGCAAGAACATGTAGAAAAAGCCCAGGTCATCATCAGCCGAAGCTGAATCATCTGACCTCCTACTTGGAGCAGGATTGAAATGCACTGGGGGTAGACCAGTTGTTGCATGTGCCCTTTTTGCTTGGTACTAGGGACTTCCAGCCTCAGGACAATGTCCATCATCAGCTGTTGCCTCTAGCGAGGTCTTAGCAATGTTACCAGCCTCATTCTGATCATGTGTTGATTCAGAAGAGGTGGCAGCCTCACTAGATATTCTAATCTCCTTATCTACACCAGGAGATAGAAGTGGTAAACCCCGGTGCTTTGGGTTCTCAATTGCACTGTGTTCCTCCCCCTCAATTGTAGAGGTGTTCCCAGTAGTAAGTGGTTTCTGGGGAGGGGGTGAGGAGTGCAGTTGAGTCAGCACTTGTGCAACTATTAAAGTTGGGCTGTGAGCGGTGGTTGGATGGGGTGAAGGGATAGAAGCAGTGTGCACCTGGGGAGGTTGGTGCTTTTCAATGGCAATCTCCTCAAGTGAGGAAGATCCCAGATATGTAGGTACCCCTTGTGTGGTTGCTGCAGGCTCCTGTTGAGAGGAAGCCTGAGCGGCTATGGCTGGAAGAGTCATTGTATCCACTAGGGGGTTTGGACTAGTGGATATATCCTGCGTTTGTGTTGCAGGGGCATCCTCAGGGGACTCAACTCCCTGAGTAGCCGTTTTGGGTTTCTTTTTGGTTGGTTTGGTGGGGACTTTTGATTTGGAGGTGGTGGCTGTGGGTTCCAGCTGCGTGGGTTTGCGCAGCTTGGCAGCCATTTTGAGTGTCTGGTCAGAGTTGTGCCGGGAGTATACTTCCGGCAGAACAGTCGTAGCAGGGACTCCCGAGCCAACAAGTCCCTCAGCATTAAGCTGGTTTATAATGATGGCCATTATGAACCGTGGATATAGTATCCAACGGTTGGCAGTTAGTTTTTGAGCCATATCCTTGAGCTCCGAAAATATTATTTCTGAAAAGTTTAACGGTTGTTGCTCAAGAATAGAGTACATTACCTGCTGCCACTTTGACGACATTTGATCCCAAGACGACGTCTTAGGAGCCAAACATACATTCACCATGTGAAAAATTAGGCGTTCAGCGTCATGGAAGTGTTTCTTCATGATAGTGGAGGCACTAAGATTGCCTTGATATCCATGTTGGGCAAAGGATAGTTCTGTGGTGCCCTTGGGATATCCAGCAGGACAAATAGCATCATCCAGAGAAAGAATTTGGCGGATTATTGCAGGAGTGATGACCACTTCTTTGTTGTTGACAACCGACTGGAGAGATGGTGTGTTGTTCTCCCCAATGGTAATAGTAACGTTCATCCAAAATTGTTGGAGGGATTCGACATGTAGTATGGGATTCAGAAGAAATGCCGTTTTGTATTGGGACTGAGCCATAAGATCGATAGCAGTATCGAACTTAGCCCAGACAGGCGATTTAGTAAGGTAGCTACACAGTTGTGTCGCGGTTTAATTTGCATGGACGCCATTGAGAAAAGAGAAGTTTTGGAGAGGAACGTTAGGTTTGAAGAAGATGAAGCATTGAAGGATTAGGTCAGGGATATTTATAGGGTACGGGTAAGAAAACGACTGAAGGATGTGGTGTTAGTCATCAGTAGTTTTAAATGACTGTTGACATGGTATTATCCTTTCAGACGTTGAAACAGCTGAAGTCGTGGTGTTAGGCATCAGAAGTTAGAAAACTACTGAAGACCGTGGTTTTGACTTCAGATGATGAAACAACTGAAGACATGGTGTTTGGCATCAGTAGTTATAAAACTACTGAAGACAGTGGTTTTGTCATCAGCTGTTGTAAACAACTGAAGACTTGGTATTAGTCATCAGTAGTTATAAAACTACTGAAGACATGGTTTTGCTTCAGTTGTTTAGAGTGAAGCAGCAGTAGTACAAACGACTGAAGAGAAATTTCTCATCAGCTGTTTTCGTCAATTCTTAGCTTGTCAGCTGTTTCATACTGTCCTTAACACATTCATCAGCCTTTTTGGCTGATTTCAGTTGTTTCATAGGACATCAGTACTTATCTGTTTTTACTGATGGCAGTAGTTGTAGCTGCATCAGTAGTTGTAACTACATCAGTAGTTTAGAACAGATAAGTACTTCAGTACTATGAGGCATTTAGCCATCAGTAGTTATAAAACTACTGAAGGGAAAAAGGACTCATCAGTACTTATATGTGACATGGGTACCAATGATCACCAGTAATTACTACTGAAATCATCAGTAGTTGTCACTTATTCTAGCTGCAGCATACCAAGCCTTAACACAAGATTTTGGAAAGTAGAACTATCCAAAGGCTTAGTAAAAATATCTGCAAGCTCATCAGCACTAGGCACAAACATAGGATCAAACAGACCTTTTCAAAACAATCCCGAATAAAATGATGTCTGATCTCTATATGTTTGGTCCTAGAGTGCTGGACTGGATTTTTGACAATACACATCGCTGAAGCACTATCCATTAACAATGGAGTCTTAGTCTCTGTAATGCCATAATCCAGAAGTTGTTCTGAAGCCAGAGTACCTGAGAGGTGCAACTTGCAGCAGCAATGTACTCTGCTTCAGCAGTTGATGTAGCAACTGAGGTCTGTTTCTTGCTCTGCCAAGAAATCAAGCAGTTGCCTAGGAATTGACATCCACCAGAAGTTGATTTCCTGGTCAACTTACACCCTGCATAGTCACTATCAGAAAAAGCAACTAATTTACCAGAATGTCCAGTAGAATACCATAAACCTAGAGATGTAGTGCCTTGCAGATATCTAAAGATCCTCTTAACTACAATTAGATGAGACTCTTTAGGTGCAGCCTGAAATCTAGCACAAACACATGTAGCAAACATAATATCTGGTCTAGAAGCTGTTAAATAAATCAAGGACCCAATCATACATCTGTAAAGTGTTTCATCAACCACTTTACCTTTCTGATCTGTATCCAGTTGTGTGGTGCTGCACATGGGGGTAGAACAAGGCTTACAGTTTTGTAAATCAAACTTTTGCAAAAGATCTTTTGTGTATTTGGACTGATGAATGAAAATTCCATCAGCCTTTTTTTTGATTTGCAACCCCAGAAAGAACTGTAACTCTCCCATGGCACTCATTTCAAACTTCTGTTGCATCAACTTTGTAAAGGCATCACACAACTTTGGATCAGAGGATGCAAAAATGATATCATCTACATAAATTTGAACAAGTAGATTATGCTGCCCAGCTTTCTTAATGAATAAAGTCTTATCTATGGAGCCTCTAGTGAAATTATTTCCCAAAGAAAGTTTGATAATGTCTCATACCAGGCTCTAGGAACTTGTTTTAACCCATAAAGAGCCTTATCAAGCTTATACACCTAATTAGGATGTTTATTGTCCTCAAAGCCTGGAGGTTGACATATATAAACCTCTTCTTTAATTTTTCCATACAAAAATGCACTTTTGACATCCATTTGAAAAACTTTAAGGTTTTGATAAGCAGCATAAGCTAAAAACAATCGAATTGCTTCCAGTCTGGCTACAGGGGCAAAGGTTTCATCATAATCAATACCTTCTTCTTGTGCAAACCCCTGAACAACCAGTCTGGCTTTGTTCTTAACAATAAGCCCATTTTCATCAGTTTTGTTCCTAAACACCCATTTAGTGCCTATTGCACACTTACGTGGAGGTAGAGGAACGAGTTCCCACACTTGTTCTTTCTTGAACTGAAGAAGCTCAAGCTGCATGGCATCAACCCATCCATTGTCCTTTAAAGCAATGTGATAATTCTTTGGCTCTTGCTGACTGATGAAGAGAGCATAGAAGCAGAAATTTGACAATTGACTCCTTGTTGATACTCCAGCAGTGATATCACCAATGATTTGAGACATAGGGTGATTCTTCAGATCTTGATACACAATGAGATCTGTGCAAGTGTTTGTAGCAGGCTCAGCAGTAACAGATGGTGATGGTGAATCATTTCCTTGAAACCAATCAGTGGATGGTAATTCAAAGGAAGTTGAATTCGAAGAGATCTCATCAGCATTTGTTGTGGATGGTGCTACTGGAGCTACAGGAACATCAGGTCTAGCTGAATCAGGCAGTTGATCACTAAACCTGAAGAGGTGAGTATGGCAATCATCATCATCATCAGCACCAGCAGTACCACCAGGTGGTGAACTGTTGACAGGAGCAACAGCGGGAGTTTGATAAGGAACATATTGCAGTATGTCCAAATCAAATAACTCCACAGGGCTTTGTGGAATCTTGTCCTTTGGAGATTCATTGAACTTAACATGTAGAGTTTCTTCAACCATCTTTGTTCTGCAGTTGAAGACTCTGTATGCCTTGCAATAGATGAATAACCAACAAAATACCCTGCATCCACCTTAGGATCAAATTTATGGAGTTGATCCTTTGTGTTGAGAATAAAACAGGGACACCCAAATGCTTTGAAAAATGAAATCAGAGGAGCCAAATGATGGAGGACTTCATATGGAGTCTTCATCAACCTCTGATTTACTAGAACTCTATTTTGCACATAGCAAGCTGTGTTGACAGCTTCAGCCCAAAAGGTCAGTGGCAAACCAGAGTCAGCCAGCATGGACCTTGCAGCTTCAATGAGGGTCCTGTTCTTTCTCTCCACTACTCCATTTTGTTCTGGAGTCCTTGGAATGCTAAACTGCCTTTTGATTCCCTTTGAAAGATAGAAGTCATCAAGTGTATGATTTCTGAATTCAGTTCCATTGTCACTCCTAATACACTTGACTGGAAGGGAATACTGCTTCTCAATATACAACACAAAGTGAATAGTCTTCTGAGCAACCTCATCCTTTGAATGTAGAAAGAAAGTCCATACAAATTTGGAGTAATCATCCACAATTACCATACAGTATTTCTTCTTTGCCATGCTCATTACTCTCACAGGACCAAATAGATCCATATGCAGTAATTGCAAGCAGGCAGTGGACTTAGGCACTTCAATAGGAGGGAATGAGACTTTGTGATGTTTTCCTTTTAAACAAGCAGTGCAGGTTTCATCACAGTGGAACTCCTTTATTGGTAAGCCTCTGACTAATCTATTTTGGGTAAGCTGATTCATGTTTTTCAAATTAACATGACCAAGCCTTCTGTGCCACAGTTTAGATTCTTGAGAAGAGGCTTTGGAAAATAGGCAAGGATTGCCTCTTAGATCTATTTTCTTGAAAGATCTAAGGCATACACTCTTCCTGTCCTGTTGGCTTTCAGGAGAGTGTGATCATCCAACACCTTATCAATCAAATGCAGAACTTTGGATGACAGAATCCTACAGTTCTGACTGGTGAAAAGAGCAACATGGTCTTTATCACACATTTTACTGACACTCAAGAGATTGTACTTGAGATTTTCCACATGATTAACATCATCAAAATTGATTTCTCCATTGGAGACAAAGCCGTTTCCAATGATGTAACCCCTTGCATCATTGCCAAAAGAAACAAATCCCTTCTTTCCTTGAGAGTAGTCATGAAGGAGAGAGTTTTTCCCAGTCATGTGCATAGATCCCCCACTGTCTACATACCAGATGCTACTTTGGCATGTTGAAGAACCCTGCAATAATAAACAATCAGTTAGTTTTGGAGACCCAAACCTTTTTGGTTTTGGGCCTGGTCTCATCAATAGATGGTAAACTAACAGGTTTATTTGGAACAACAGCCTGAGAGGAAGAAGATGGTGAAGAAGAGGAATCCTTTGGCTTGGACCTCCTTTTCTGTGGTTTCAACATAGGAGCATCTAGTTGGTTAACTCTACCCAACAGATGTTGAACCATCATAACCAGCTGTGTCTGATTTTGTGATAAAGCTTTCAGCTCATCAGACACATTGCCAGTGGAGTTTGATAAGTTCCTATGTTGCACCTTCTTCTTCTGAGCACTCTCAGCTGTCACCTGTTTAACCCCTTCCTTTTTGGATTTCTTTGAAGACTTAAGGGTTACAGGATTTGATGTTGCTGATACAAATGTGGTCTCAAACTCATTTTTCATTTTTACCATTTTCTCTTTAATTTCTTCTTTTTGTTTGAGTTTGGAACCTCTTTTGTACCAACAATATCTGTAAGATGATTGAATAAACCACATACATCACATGGTTTCTTCTTCATCTTATGTTGATCATCAACAAAAGAGGGTGAAGCAACTGGAGACTTGCTCTTCAGTGCTTTGGAAGCATTGTTTGCTTTCTTGACTTCCTCTTTAGTAGCCTTCAAACTCTTTCTACTGATACTTATCTTCTTTTCAGTACTAATAGTAGTTGGAGTTTGAACTTCAGGTGTTAAATCCTTCTCTCTAGTCCTTTCAGGACTTTCAGAATTTACTCCTGAGTTGATCAACTCATTGATCATGTGAGTGTCAGCAGTGGAACCATCAACATCAGCTGATAGGTTCTGAGATAGCTTGATGCTGACTTCTACTTCTGATTGTGCTGTATTAGAAAGTAGATCACATGATGAGATGGATTGGTTATTACTCCCACCATCAGATTCTACCTCTGCTCTTGGAGTAAAATCTATAGGTGGAGCAGTGTGATTGTAACCAATGCCAAACTTCACATTGGAAGCAGATTGCTTACTAAGAAGCATTTCAAAACCTTTGCATGATTGTACCCATCTATCACACTCTACCTGGGTAACTGCAAGGGTTTCTTTGAGATCTTTGTACTTCTCTAGAGGTACCTCTTCTCTAGCCTTATCATCAATTATTTGGCATTTCAGTTTATAAATCTCATCATTTTTATCTTTAAGCACAGACTCAAACTCAGCTTTTCTTTTGGAAAAAATTTGTTCTAGCTTAATGTTCTTATTAATTAAAGCTACATTTGCTTCTCTAATGGAAGCAAATGCTGCTATGCATGGTTCAGAACATAATTTGGCTTTTGCCTCAGAGGATACCTGTAATACCTGAGGTGTAGAAGCATTAGAAAATGAAGTATCAGCAGACTCCAAAGCCATAAGAGCTAGATTCCCAAAAGGACTGTCACCACCATGTTGACCAGCACCTGAGAACAGTTGTTCATGACCAGACATGTCATCTGGTAAACTGCTCCAGTCAACAACTCCTCGGGTGAAGAAGCTGTGTTGTTGAGGTTGAGTTTGTTGTTGAGATTGGGATGGCTGAGGTTCTGGTAGTGCATGAGGTTGTGGTGCCATAGGAACTTGAACTTGATTTGACGGTGGCATGTAATAACAAGGGTAAGGATATGGCATTTGACCCTGAGGAACAAAATATGCAGGAGATTGTTGTTGAGGATGATGACTAGAAGTGACAGGATGTTGCCCTTTGTGTTGTTGACTATTGCCAAGAAAAGTCACAAAGGGTGCAGTGGAGTTAGATCCAGTTGATCTACACACTCTTGCAAAGTGTCCAAGCCTTTGGCATTTGTGACACCTCAACTTGCTCTTGTCAAAACCAACTTTGGTTTTGCCGGAGAGTCCTAGGAATTTTCTTCCAGTTCTTTTGTAGAACTTCTGAGATCTGATATTTATCAAGGCCATTTGGATCAAAATATCCATCTCTTCTAAGTCGTCATCAGCAATCCCCTTGAGATCATCCATAATGAAGCATAAATTGTCATTATTACACCCAGTAAACTGACCATCAACACTCACAAATGCAGAATCAGAAGTGTTTGAAGAGAAATTAATATGCTCATCATACTGGCATTCAGATGAAGCATATTCTGACTCATGACCAACCAAGGCAGTGTTGCCTGGTACAAAGTCTTCAGTGAGCTTTCCAGATGAAGATAGCATTCTCTTCTATTCTTTCTCTCTCTCAAACGTGAGCAGTTTCCCATGGAGTTGGGTGAGAGATAGTTTGTCCAAACTTGCACTGGAGCGTAGGACAATAGTATATGTGTCCTATCTCTCAGGCAGTGATATGAGAAATCTATTATTCATCTGAATATTTGTGTACTCAAGTTTGACCATTTTTAATTCAGAGATCAAACAAGAGAACCGCTCAAATTGTTGAGTCAGTGTTTCACCCTTCTATGAGAGAATGTCTCATATTGTTGGGCAAGGATTTCTCTATTATTTTCCAAGACCTCATCTGTTCCTCCAAATTGTTCTTTCAAGGCATTCCAGAGGTCATGGGCAGTTTCATGATGCATTAGCCCAGAATAGATTTCATTGGGCAGTGCCATGGCCAGAATTCCATGGGCTTTTGCATCAATTTCAAGCAACTTCTTATCCTCATCTGAGTATTGCTCCCTCCTCTTCGGAACCATTTGATTGGTTTCCGGGTTATTCACCATAGGCTTGTGTGGACCATGTACCACTGATGTCCAACAACCTGCGCTGTTAACAGACAGGTGATGGAGCATTCGTCGTTGCCATATGTTATACTCATTCCTAACCAACATTGGTGGCTTGGTTGAGGAACCAGTATTGTGAGGATCATTGGAGGGAGTAGTCATTTTCAGTTCAAAAACAATTTAATTCAAGCTTTTGAAAGTTTTACACAGACCACAACAAACTCAATGAAAACCAAGAAAAGATCTCAGGATGTATGACCAGAGATACAGAAAATTTAATCTCTATAACCGTTTCTTGCAAAAACAAAAGCTAATTCAATCAAAATTAGATCTTGAATAGCAGTTTCAATGATCAATTATTAGATCGATCAATGATGAACCTGCTCTGATACCATTTGTCAGGATCAGCGATCACAAGTTTGATGTATTAGAGTTCAAAGCAGCGGAATAAGAACAGGAATTAGACAAATTGTAGCAAGAAATCGATACTTGTATGCATTAAGAGCACATACGGTTATAGTGAGAGAGTATATTTCTGATTCAAGGAATGTTTATAGATATGGAATATTTCTAATCAAATCATTCACTTTATTACAATAGGTTGTTACTCCTTATATAGAGAGCAACAATCACTGTTGTTATCACGAAAAGTGACAACTGGCAGATCTATTACAAAAATAACTAAATCTTAACAAACTACTGAAATGTTCACAACTGCTGAGAACATATCAGAGTGTTAAGTACAGAATATAAAACTACTGATTAGAAACAACTGAAACTACAACGACTGAAGAACAGGCTCTTCAGTCGTTTTACAAAACTACTGAAACTAGAAATATAAAACTACTGATATCACAACTACTGAAGAAGTACTCTTCAGCAGTTGTGACAAACTACTGAGGCTTCAGTACTTGATTTTCAGACTTTGACCTTCAGATGTTTCATCAGCTGATGACTTCAGTAGATATCATCAGCTGATCTCTTCAGTCTTTGTCTTCAGACTTTGTACATCAGTTGTTGATCTTCAGCACTTGTAAACTCTTCAGCTGTTGTACTTTAGTACTTTGGTCTTTCAGCTTCAGCACTTGTATTCTTCAGCTGTTCAGCTTCAGTACTTGTGTTCTTCAGCTGTTCAGCTTCAGTACTTGTGTTCTTCAGCTGTTGTACTTCAGCACTTTAGTTCTTCAGCTGTTGAAGTCTTCAGCACTTGATCTTTAGCTGTTGAAGTCTTCAGCACTTGTCAAACTGCTGATGAAGCTTTCAGCAGTTGTTATGATACCATGTGGGACTTAGAGGTTTTCTGATCTTGGCTCATTGGTTCTTTTGGTCCAATATCCCTCGGCTTCTTTCAGTCCCTACTCATGTGACCTTCCTCACCACAGGAATAACACATCCCTATACCGTAGTTTTTCGCCACATGTCCGGTCCTACCACAAGAGAAACAGACATTGCCCCTCAATCTACATTCCCCGGGGTGCCTGTGTCCACACTTGTCATACCTTTTCGACCCCGCACGAGTTATGACCACACGCTGATCATCCACTTGTGCACCTTTGCCACCTGGAGTGGCACCACCACGTCCTAATCGCTTCCCCTCCATTCCTGATCACCCTCTCCTTTCTTGATACTTTCAGTCACCATCACAAATCTTTCATCATACAATCTCCCCGCCAAATCAACCACCGACCTAAACGTGCTCGGTCGGGTAGCGATCATGTGCCTACAGATGTTCGTCGGCAAGCCCTGAATGTGCCTTTTGATCTTTCGTGAAATAGGTGTCACCTGATCCAGCACCAGACGTTCCATCTCGTTGAATTTAGCAGTATATTGATAATGTGTCATCGTTCCCGCCTCCGGCTGCAAGAACTCTCTTTTAACCTTGTCCATCTCACGATAAGGACAGAACTCTTCAATCACCAGCCTTTTCAACTCTGGCCATCTCACCCTTCCGATAGCCCTGCTTTCCTCAACCTAGAAAATATTGTCCCACCAACACAAGGTTGAGTCCACAAAAGAATGGGCAGCAAACTTTACTTTCTGATCCTCCCGACACTCGCTGATATTCAAACCGCTTTCATCTCTCTCACCCATCGGTGAGCAGTAGCAGAAGTGTCGTTTCCATCAAAAGCTGGGGGCTTGCATCGCTGAAACGCCCCGTAGTTACAGCCTCGTGCCGCCTCCGGCGCAGGCTCCTCCTCTTCTTCCTCTTCGTCATGGAAGAAAACTGTTTCACTCTCGGGTCGTCTCCTTTCGCCTAAAGGTCTACCTCTTTCCTGTCTCTCCCCATCTCTAATAGTCTTTATAACTTTGGTCACCACAGACGGTAGGATGGTCTTTACGACCTGATGCACTTCCTCCATGACTGCCTCTCTCATCGAGGCCCTCTCATTAGCATTCTCATCACCGCCCTCTGATTAGCATTCTCATCACCGCCTTCCTGATGAGGGGTCTCGGGTTCTAGACCTTCCTTCTGTGACCCGTGGTTCAGCACCACGTCCACCGCCACCTCCACCTCGTGAAGCTTTCGATGATCTACCATGAGCCATCTATCAGCCATCTTCTAACACACTATAAGATTCAAACACTAACATGGTCATTCAAGGTAACACTCAGTTTATGTCAATTATAGTAAGTCCCTAATTACAATGGCTAGTTGTGATTAGCCACTTACTTTACTCTTCATACCCCAAGCATCTCCTATCCTGACTTAATCAGTATCTAAATCTACACAAAAGCACACAACCCACATAACAAGCGCACATAATGCCGGTTAACGTTAACTTACTGTATACATTTACATAAAACCTTAACCTGCAGGCACATAGCTACTAGGATTGTCCTCCCTTTTTCTTTTAGTCCCATTCTCAGTTTAAGATTGGGTTTTTCAAAATATTTACCCAATTCGCTTAAAATTTTGCTCTGGTACCAACTTGTAAGGCCCCATTCCCGGGCACCTCACAGTTGGTCATTCATTTCACTAAAACATTATAAAACGTACATTTATTTTGCAGCGGAATGTAAAACATTCATTAATAACTAAAAACATGTCATTTCATTCATTTACAACATTTGTTTTCATCTCATAATACAAAGACATGTCAAAATGCAGATGCCAGCCTCAAAATGCTCCTAGTAGCTTATGCAACCATGCCTGCAACTCCTCAGCATCAACAAATACCTGCCAACTATCGCGCATACAAAAGTCAGCAACGCTGAGTGAGTTCTAATTTTTATAATAAAATACCTTACTTTCATTAAAACCGTTCTTTACTTTTCTTTCAAAATCATACTATACTTTAGATTTGTTCGTGATCATACATCAAACGTACATATAGATAATATTGTCATTATCATCATTATTACGTTCATTAACTTTGTTCATTCAACGTATTACATTATCGTTCACTTCTCTTTCTAGATCTGGTCAGACTTTACCCTCTTCGTAGCACTCAGCCATGATTACTGAGGTCGAATGACAAGGATCCTGTTTGGTACATTATTACGATAATTCAATAACGTTCAATACATACTTCGTTCTTTCCTACATTATCATTTGTTCATTACTCTTCATTACTCGAATCTTGTCTCATGCAATATCCCCGACTCATGCTCGAAAGCTGATGTTGTGCGGAGCCTGCTCACAAACCCCCGACTCATATCCGAACACTGACACAACACCGGGATACGCGACAAAGATCCCATATGAGTCAATCACAGGGATTGAACTCTATCCGAGTCTGTTGCAACACAAAGTCGCTCACCTCATACCTATGCTTAGCTTTATGCCACACCACCGAAGTTATACTTAACTTGGGTAACCATCATATATTTCACCCCCAACATTATGGGTAACAACACCCGCACCGAAATGGGTAACAACACCCCCACCACAATGGGTTACAATACCCCCACCGAAATGCATAACAACACCCCCACTGAAATGGGTAACAAAACCCCCACCGAAATGGGTAACAACACCCCCACCGAAATGGGTAAGAACACCCCCACCAAAATAGGTAACAACACCCCCACCGAAATGGTAACAACACCCCCCACCAAAATGGGTAACAACACCCCCATCAAAATGGGTAACAACACCCCCATCGAAATGGGTAACACCACTGAAGGTTAGTCACAAAGACCGGAAACCTTGCGTGCACACTTTAGGATTTGTTCAACCTCACGCAGTAGAGCTTAAGGCATTTAGAGCCGTGCACCTCACTATACTTCGCTTGCAAGCCTCTCACGTTCTCATTCATTAATGCATGCATTCATTCATTACGTTCCTGTTTTCATTATCTTCCACTTTACGTTACATAATACTTTATTACATTTATTAACGTTCAATGCATATCCAAGGGAAGACATACATACATAATAAGGAACATATACATAATCATAAACAGACACCATCACCATAATCATACATACATCACACATAAACCATCATATCATAACCAGGCCTATCTCCCCATATTACCCCTTAAAAACCACTTAGAAAACCTTAAGTCCAAATAGGTCGCATGGGACCTTCCAGGCGCATGAGCATAAAAATTCTAAGTGTAAAACAGTCTTGGCGCATGGGCACTATTTGGATGTTTCTACCCTATTCAGGCGCTTTGCCACTATGCAGGCGCATGGGCACTGTTTGGATGCTTCTGCCCTATTCAGGCGCTTTGCCACTATGCAGGCACATGGCACCTGTTCAGGCGCATTACCAACACTTACCATTTCAACACTTGGGCGCATGGGCCCTATTTAGGCGCATGGGCACTATTTAGGCGCATGGACAACACTTGGGCACATGGCCAACACTTAGGCGCATGGGCCACTGTTTAGGCACATGGACCACCTCTGGGCGCATGGCCAACACTTAGACGCATCGCCAAGATGTTAGGCGCATGGGCCACTGTTTAGGCGCATGACCCACCTCTGGGCGCATGGCCAACACTTAGACGCATAGGCTACATGCTGGGCGTATGGGCCACTGTTTAAGCGCAGGACCCACTCTTGGGCGCATGGACAACACTTAGGCATCTGGCCACTCATGCTGGACGCATGGACCACCTCTGGGCGCATGGACCACTGTTCATGTTCATCACAACATTCTAAAATATTTTCTATGCTACCCATATCACCCAATCATCATTCTAATGATACCCAAGCACAGATCTAACATAATAAGGGCATCTAAGCATGCTACACATCATCACCAACCCATAATCAACACTAAAACATACATACATACATACATACATCATTTCGAACATAAGGCTGTAGACCCATAGTTATTTTCAAAATGTTTACTTAGTATGCATAATAGCCCAAAACAAGTTGAAAATCAGTAAAAGAGGGGTTCTAGAAACTCACCTGGAGCAGCCTTTGAGCTACACACTTCACGTTCGAGACCCACCTTCGATTTAGCTCTTGAATCCTGAAAACAAACACTAAACACCAAGAACTTCGGTCAAGAACTCGAAACCCAGCTGAAACCGAGTTCATATAACAGAAGACTTACCTTTGAAGCTGCTTCTTCCACTTTCTCTCTCTAGAACCGGGGCTCTCTCTCTCCTCTTTCTTCCTCCGAGAGCAAAAGCAGCTTTCTGCTTTTGATATGGGCGACCATGCCCCTTAAATCCTTAAAATAATAAGGTTTGTACTTTGTACACTTTTCCCCCCTCCACTTGTGCTCATTATCTATTCTTTCTATTTACTTTTCTTTTCCTTTCGTTTAAATAGAAATCTGGGGTGTTACAATATGTATGATCGTTTCTCTTGCTTGAGAACAATTCTCAAGTTCTGAAACCAATCAATAAAGTTATTATGGTTTAGACGCTCCTTTTGGAGAATGGTCCTTAGTGATAGTGAGTGAGCGGACGGGATTTCATTGTTATGATTATTGTTGGTAGCCATGTACAGAATATAACAAAGTTCAATTTTAGTATTTTGATATTGTTCATATTTTAATAATTAAAACCCTTTTAAGTGTCTAACACAGTTTTAAAAACTAGAATCTAACGTTACATTTAAATAGTGGTTAGGTGACCTTTATCCCATTATTTAAATTAACAGGGTAGTCAACGTTTTGACAATTGCAAGCCTTTGCGACTTCTAGGGTATGGGATCGACTTTAAAACATCATATGTATAGTCGGCATGTTAATCCCATCAACACCTTTGCAAACCATATTGTAGGAGATCTATTTAATATGGTTTGCAAATCAAGTTACCCTACTTGCACACACATGTGAGTTTTCTACATAAGTGGTTAGGTGACTTTTATCTCACAATGTGGTATCCCCACCTCAAGTCACAAGTTCCCTTAAAATGGTTAGGTGACCTTTATCCCATTAAGTGTTTCCAAATGACTCAATGTTGTGCAAAAGGATGGTGTTAAACTTGTTTAAATAAGGAATTTAAGTTTTCATAATCTTAGTTTAGAAAACACTATGTACCTTATATTTGCATGCTTTCAAATACAAGGTACCCTATGGTTCACTTTTAATAAAACCTCTTTTATTAAAACCATTAATCCTTTAATAACCTTTTATTAAATACTTAATGATAAAGAACCATCAATTTTTCAGCTTGTTAAGTTTAATCAAAGCTGGTTTAACCATTTAAACTTCTAAAACCCAGCGGAAGAATGACATACACATGTTACATTCTGTAGATGTAACAAGAATGAAGATGGTGATGTCCTTGAATGTCTAGCTTGCAAAGGAGAAGACCTCAAGCTTGTATACCCACAAGCTTAGCAAACACCTTACTTGTTAGGAAGTAAAGCACCAAGAACAAACCCTCTTCTACAATCCGAAATCTTCAAGAAGTTCTTGAAGGGCAGCCAACAAAATCGAAATTTTCAGCTCCCTTTTTGCTTCTATAATCCGAAATTTCAGCTTCTTTTGAGAGAGAATGTGTTATGTGTGTGTAGAGAAAAGTGTGGTATGTGGGAGAGTCCAAGTGCAAGAGTCTTCTAGTTTTCCACAAGACAAGATAAAACAAACACACACCCACAATTGGGGCGGTCGAATCCTCCCTTCAAAATGGGTTTTCCCCATTTTAGTTTTATAAAAAAAATTACACACTAAGCCCTTGATTTTTTATAAAATTAAAACTTCTTTTAATTTTATAACAATAACACCCTTGTATTTGTTATTATTTAACCAACATAATAATAAAACAAATAATCTCTAATGAACAAATCATACGTACAATGTTGTTCTTTTACAAAAGTAGTTTTAGAAAACCAATTTTCTCATTGGTGTCAATATTTATTTGTTTGATCTTATCAACAAATAAATACTAATTGGTGTTTGTATAGCTTTTTATTGGGTATGACCCGAGTTAAATCATAACGTACTAACCACATCAATCTTGTATGTGTCTTGGGGATATAAGGTCCAATAGGTTCCCCGACCCGAGGTACGGGGGCGTGCCCCAGGAGGCACGGGGTCGTTCCCATTTAACACGGGGCCCTGTCTGACAAGCTCTAGCGTACGAGCCGACCAACTTTTACGTACATTGTACTAGCACGGGGCCGTGCTTAAACACTCCAGAAAGACTATAAATAGGACTTAATTTGCAACTTGAAGATGAGCTTTTGGGAGGTGAAGTGCTAGTGTTCCCTCTAAGGAACCCAACCTTTAGAGGTCCTTAGAAGGTTTTGGAGGTTCATTCAACACTTCGAAGAATCCTGGGATTGTCTAAACATCATCCATTGTGGATCACTGGTTTGATTGTTCTAATTTACCGATAATTTCATTACTATATTTTATCTTTGTTGTTATGTTCAAGCATATTATGAGCTAAACTTAATGTGTTATCCTAATTGAATGAAACTTATGTAATTTGTGATGAACTAATGTTGTGATAAACATCATGTTAATGTTATGGTGGTCTTAGGAAAATATTAATGGGTAGCATCTACATTTGAACGGGAAGTTATAATTTTATGGTTTGTGATTGTGATTGTGATTGTGGTACACTGTTGGAAAACATATGATCAACTTTCATTCGTGAAACCGGTCTTCATAATAAATCCATGGCTAATGAACTAGAAATGGTTATTAGAAATCATATCACTTTAACTTTCTGATCATTTGTGGGCTCCATTTTATTAGTTTGAAAAATCTTCAGCAATTGTTATAGTCTTCTAAAATTATTGTATGTAGGAAGGAACCTGATCAACTCTCTTTTAACATTCAGTTACATTTTAGAAATCGTATGTCAAATAGGTCACAAAAGATTTACCTACATTACTATGGCTTGATCTGAGCAGTAAAACTTAGCCTAACAGGATCTAGTCACTATAGCAGCAAGATAGACGAGAAATCGCGCCAGCTCATCTTTATAAACATTAACATAATTACATTATTCAATAACTCTAATCACACCACCAATTCATCACAGTTTCATAAGTGTAATCTAAATTTGGATACAGCCTTACTTCACTCAAAGAATCACCAAAAGTCTCAACCTATATTTATTTATCTTTATCTATCTTTATTTATTGTTATCAAGTTTAACTTATCATTTTCTAAAAACATAAAATTGATAGTCAATTATGAGGGTTGTTGAGTAGGCTTAGTGTGTCCACGGATTGATACTCAGTTCTTACCAACACTATATTACCTCACCACAGGTACACTTGCCTTTTGTGTGTGTAGTTTAGTATTTGTAATAGCCAATTAAAACTGAATCTGTGCGTAAAATCTTTATCAAAATATATATACTATCCGCACGCATCAATTGTTAGCGCCGTTTCCGGGGACACATGTTAGCTTGAAAGATGATCCAAATTTTGACTATTTCGTTTTATTTCAAAACAATAAAAAAATTAAAAATTAAAAATTAAAAAAAATGAAGAAGAAGTTTATCCATATAATGTTATCAACGTTGAAAACAATGAGGGATTGAACTTCAAAGTCAATGGTAATTGGTTAATGGCCAAATCAATGTACGAACTAAGATTTTCTCGGAGGTGATAAACCTCCACCTCATTAACATCTAAGTGTGGGGAAGGGTCTAGCCAAGGACCCATAACCAAAACTTGGCTCTATGTTACTTTTTAATCTTTGTATTTTTACTTTTGTGTGCTTAGGACTTTAATTTTATGCTTTAAATAAATTGGTGATGTTTTAGATTAATCTCGATGTATTCTTTTAAGCTCATTCAAGGCGGCTGTTGAAAATATGATCACACACATTTGACTCATCATTTTCCGTGAGTTTTCATTTGCCTTTCTCTACTTAATATTTATTGTGATCACATTGAGGACAATGTGAAGTTTAAGTGTGGGGAAGGGTAATACATGCTTGATATTTTGCTTATAAATAGGTCCAAGTTATAATAAATCTTTTGCAAATAGTCACTCTAATTTAATGTTTGTGGCAACAACACTGGAACCTTAAAACAATCTTTGATAAAACAAAATATAAATATATTTCAAGAAATAAATAAGCAAATAAATCAAACCCAAATAATCTTTACAATGTTTTATGTTATATCTTGAAAAGCAAAAAAGAATTGGTGAAAATATTCAATCATGTAAAATGAAACACTTATACCCAATTCTATCCGATGTGTGAGCTTATTTTTTAGCCTTAAACAAGCTTTGCATTTATGCATTTTTGCTTTCATTATGGATATATTGAGGGTGTCTTATGTTGCGTGTGAGTTAGAACTTGTTTTGGGTATGCATTTCAAAACCTTATAAGTGTTTCATGCGTAAAAAGGATTTAGGCAATTAGGAAAACCCAACATTCGAGCCTCTATCATTTTCCAATATCCTTACCCAAACATTATCCCTAGTTAGCCCCGTTGAGCTTAAACGTTTTCATTTCTAATCACTTTTACTATGAAGTTACTAAACCAAATGGCCTTTAACAAAACCTATTGTGACATCTGGTAAATTTCTGTTACCAAACTCCGTTAGTCCCGTTAACTTGCATACACGTGTCGTAAACACACACTAGTTGTCGTTTAATGTTGGTGACCTAATAATAATGGATAATTTTAAATTAATGAGAATCTAATTGATTATGTGATTATTGTTTTATGCTTATGTGTTTAAACAATTTAAACGTTAACGGTGAATTGTATCGCGTAACGCGGAAACGTGCCCATTTATTCGTATGTCTTGTGTTTTTATAAAGATAAGATATATAATGTTTTCATTAGTTATATCTTTATATTATTAAGTTAAAAAACACTTTACAAAGAGTTTAAAGCCTAGTTTTATAAAATACAAATTACAAGGGCTAAAAGGGTAAATATGGAAATTAAAATTAAACAAAACACCCAAACCCTAATCCCCACCCCCATTCGACCGCGACTTCACCTCTCAACCTCTCACCATTGCGATTTCGACCTAGAACAAGCATCAAATCATCGATTTGGTTCGATTACAAGGCATATAACACGTAGGAATCATCAATTGCAAGCTATAGCACGTTTAATGGTTAGATTTTTCGTGTTTTTGTGGATTCTTGTTGAGGGCCGAACCTAAATGCGTGAATGGGGCTTCATGGGGTCGAATTTCATGTTGTTTGCTGATGTTAGTATGGTAGTTGGATTGATTACATGTTGTTTAACGTTGATTACGCATGAATTCTATGTTTTTAGTGGATTGATCATGAACTTTGATTATGAAGCAAACCCTAGTTCAAAAATGGCATGATTATGTGAAGTTGATGATTGTTTGATGAATGTATGATGATTAGTAGGTTGTATGAATGCTAGGTTACATTGATTTTTCAAGAAATTGGTGAATTGAAGTTGGTGTTCATAGGTTACTAATAATAGTAACTTTATTTTGCATGTAATGATGATCTAGTGATGGATTGATGTTATGGATGTGTTCATGATGATGATTAGATGCTAGATTGTTGTTATGAATGCTAGAAATCTTTGAATGGATGTTGTTGTTCATAGCTTGCCAAAAGTAGAAACTTTTGTTCATGAAGATTGTTAGATTATGGTGATTAGGTATTGTTGATCATGTCTAGATATTGTTATGAGCTTGAGATGGTATAATTATGATGAATTCATGAATACATGGGTGGTTGATAGATGTTGGGATGTACTTTCCAAAAGGGAAACTTTATTTGCATAAAGTCTGAAAAATGGTAGTTGAACATGTTTGGGATGTTAGAAGCATTTTAGTATGATCATGGATAAATTCTAATGTGGTAGAACATGGTAATTTGGTTGTATGTGATGCGGGGTAATCATGAATGATATTGGACATTTATGATCATGTATGATTTGGATGTTGATTAGTAGTAGGACATCATGTTTGGAACTGGTAATTGATTGTGTGTGTTGTTGAATGCAATGCATATGGTTAATGAATATGGTTATGATCATCATACCGCGTGCGAATCTGAGGCCCCTACTTAGTAGGATTGGCAGGGTTTAGGATGTGAAGTCATGAGTGGCTTCACATGGCATGTGGTGAGTGGTTTGATCTTTGTGTGTCATGTTAGTTGTGTTATAACTAGTGGATATGTTAATGTTCTAGATTCGCATGACTTGTATGATACTTGGTTGTATGATAATCTAAGGTTACACCTGGATGATATAGCATACATATGATCTGTTGGAATGTTAACTATGTATGATATATGTGTATGATTACTTGAATGGTTTACAACACATAAAGTCACCAACGGGTGAAACAGGTCAACTAGGTCAAGCATGTCTGTTTTGTTTGAAATCTTGAGTCCTTGGTTGTAGTGTACTTAGGGTTTCACATGTTCTTTGATTACACGTACTCCTGTACTTTATGATCTAGGTAACCTCTAAAGGTTGTCTGTCTATTCTGATTGTCAAGTCAAACCCTAAGTATCTATACGCATATCAGGTGAGTTCATGCCCTACTTTTTATTTAATCTCCTTTGGGGGAGATAGCATACTGGTAAATCACGAACTCTTTATATATTCAAGTTGTGTACAATATATATAGTGTTGATATCATGGAAAAGTCCTCACACTTTCGAATTGTTAATATTGAATAGCGGGGAAATTTGGTAGTACTACTGGGTTTGACGAGCCCCACCTGTGTGACTCGAGGTCAACCGGGTGCAAGTTGTCCTAATTAACATTGTCACGACCTGTTAAGTCGTGGCAGGAGGCAACAACGTAACACAGTCAGCTTCAATGCGAAATCACTATGAAATAATATTTATTGTTAATGGACTAGCTATCTGTTACAATGCACTACTTTTATGTCTCTATTATTAAACTGTTTATGTTTGAATATCTCTTGAACTCACCAACCATTGTGTTGACATTTTAGTATGCTATTCTCAGGTCATTAGCTTGCTTGCCATAGGAGCACTGCATGGTTCACTGCATTCTAAGACTCGGTCTTCAAGACAATTTTATCATTTTAATGATTATTGTTTACTCTTTGGGGTTGGCACATGTTTTTCCATAGCTATATTCTTATTTCCTTGGGTTGTTTTCAAAACGCTTCCGCACTATTTAAAGTTTGTACTTTGGTTGATTTTATTTAAATTATGGCATATAGAGTCGTTCTGAGTAACTATTGACTGTGATCCTAGTTTGTTCACACGCCTCACGGTAAAACTCCGCAAGTGGATTTTGAGGGTGTGACACCTATTTTTGTTAAAGACATGTTTTGGCTTATTTCAAAAAATAATAAATAAAAAAGAAAAAGGAAGAAAGAAAGAAAGAAGAAAACAGGAAGAAGAAAACTAGTTCCATCATTTTATGGTATTTCAAGATATGTGTTCAAGAAAGGAAAATTGATAAAAAGATTCCTAACTTGTGGGGAACTAGTTTAATGAAGGAAAATGCAACAAAAACAAACCGAATCCAAGAATTCGACATCCAAATCCGTTGGGTGCTTTTAGGCTCCAAGTCGAACGACTCTAAAAAAAGAATAGCTATGTATATCATTGGGTTAAGGAGAAGGTGCCGTTTTTGAAAATGCAATACGGTCTTGACGATCTGACCATAAACGAGTCCTCAAGTTAGCATATCCCTTCTAGCTTGAGTATTGTATAAGAACCATTTTATTGATTTCCCTTTAGTTTCTGAGATAAGCCAAGATCGTTGTTTTTAACATTTAGCCACTTTTACCCAAATAATCCATACCCTGAACCCGAGCCAAATTACACCCATCAAAGGCCTAATGATTTATGCAAGTAAATACCTAACATAGGTGGAGATCTGATCCCTTCTCAAACGTATGATTTCACATGTATTCATACTAGGCAATTGAGAGTATTAGTCATACTTCATCTTATGTATGATTCCATATATATAGCCGAGTGTGAGTGCACCTTGTGAGAAGTGTGAATTTTTACATGTTAAAAATATTTAGTAACCATTCTATTGCTTGAAAGGATATCATTCACATGTGCTTAACTATTTATATTTGGGTTAACCAGGTTTGCTTGTATAGTTCTCGAAAGACATATTTATATCTTGATTTATTTGGTTTTTGGTGGTGTTGCTATTTTGAGTGAGGACAAGCAAGTTTAAGTGTGGGGATATTTTATGTGCTTCAAAATATACAATGTGCATAAAACATATCAATTGCACATCAATTATCTTATAAACTCTTACTGAAAATGATGATTTAATACCTAAATCATTCATATTATGTTTTCAGGCTTAGAAAAGACCAAGATGAACAAAAGGAACAAAATACACCCCATGCTTAAATTAACACACCCCCGTGTTTGTTGGTTCGACAAGACAAAAAGTACGGTTCCCCGACCCGAGGCACGGGGGCGTGCCCAAGGAGGCACGGGGCCGTGCCCCACCACAAACACGGGGCCGTGTCCGACAAGCTCTGAGCGTACGAGCCAACCAACTTTTACATACATTGTACTAGCACGGGGTTGTGCTTAAACACTCCAGAAAGACTATAAATAGGACTTCATTTGCAACTTGAAGATGAGATTTTGCGAGGTGAAGTGCTGGTGTTCCCTCTCGGAACACCCAGCCTTCGGAGGTCCTTAGAAGGTTTTGGAGGTTCATTCAATACTTAGAAGAAGCTTGGGATTGTCTAAAGATCATCCATTGTGGATCACCGGTTTGATTGTCCTAATTTACCGTTGATTTCATTACTATCTTTTATCCTTGTTGTTATGTTCAAGCTCATTATAAGCTAAACTTCATGTGTTATCCTAATTTAATGAAACTTATGTAATTTGTGATGAACTAATGTTGTGATAAATATTATGTTAATGTTATGGTGGTCTTGGAAAAACTATTGATGGTAGCATCTACATTTGAACGAGAAGTTATAAATTTATGGTTTGTGATTGTTATTGTCGTACACTATTGAATAATGTATGATCAACTTTCATTCGCGAAACCGGTCTTCATAATCAATCCTTGGCTAATGAACTAGAAATGGTTATTAGAAATCATATCACTTTAACTTTCTGATCATTTGTGGGTTCCCTTTTATTGGTTTGAGAAATCTTCAGTAATTGTTACGGTTTTCTAAAATTAATGGTACGTTAGGAAGGAACCTTATCAACTCTCTTTTTAACGTTAAGTTATGTTTTTATGTTTTCAGATATCGTATGTCAAATAGGTCACAAAAGATTTACCTACATTACTAGGGCTTCGATCTGAGCAATAAAACTCAGACTGACAGGATCTAGTCACTATGGCACCAGGATAGACGAGAAATCGCACCAAATCATCTTTATAAACATTAAAATAATTACATTATTCAATATCTCTAATCACACCACCAATTCATCACAATTGCATAAGTGTAATCTAAATTAGGATAACAACCTTAGTTCACTAAAAGAATAACCAAAAGTCTTGACCTATCTTTATTTATCTTTATCTATCTTTACTTATTGTTATCAAGTTTAACTTATCATTTTCTAAAAACATAAAACTGATAGTCAATTATGAGGGTTGTTGAGTAGGCTTAGTGTGACCACGGATTGATACTCGGTTCTTACCAACACTATATTACCTCATGACACGTACACTTGCGTTTTGTGTGTGTAGCTTAGTATTTGTAATAACCAATTAAGACTAAATCTGTGCATAAAATATTTATCAAATTATATATACTATCCGCACGCATCCCTAAAGTAAATAGATACAGGTCCTATACCTTGGAGATGTGATCTGATCTTGAGTCATTAAAAATTTAAAAGCTAATTTTAGAAAGTCTGAAAATGATTTTAAACTAAAGATAGAGGACTTAGAGAAAACTATTTTAGTTCTAAAACATAAGCATACATATTTTATGACTCAAATCAAGGATCTGATAACCAAGCTGACTGAGTGCCAGGCTGAGCTTAGGATTAGCAAAGCCAGGGCAGACAAGTGTGTTCTTGAAGAAGAGACCCTTCAAGAACATGATACCCTCATCCTTGCACAACTAGGTGTATTATCAAAACAAGTAGGGACTAGGATCAATGAGATAGCTCCTCCACACACAATCTTGTTTGTAAGATCACCTAGGTTTGGAACTTGTGAAGATGAGCTTCCTCTCATATATCCTTTTGATGAAGAGGATGAAGAAGTGATAGTGAAGAATTCCTCTGAGAAGAGTGAAGAGGAGGATTCTAAGAAGGGTCACTATCCTTCTGAGGAGAAAAAGAGGACTTTGATGACCAAGTCAATAAGGAAGAACTTGATCAGGAAGAGCAAAAGGAAAGCAAGGAAGGCTCAAGAGATCAAGGCTACTTTTGACTCCAAGTAGAAACAAGTGTTTATCTTTGTAGGGTTTGAAGTAGTAAAGACAGAATACATCAACCTAAAGTCTTCTGCTAAGATTTCTGGTTCTTGTTCAAATCATCTCAGTAGCAAGAAGAAGACTGATATGCTGTGTACCACTGCTACACAGCCTGGACCATCAAACTCCAAGAATAGTTCCTAGCCCAAAAGGACTATTTCAGCATGTGCAAAGATGAGGGTGGAGAAGAGATGTGACCAAAGTTAGTCTTATTCCCAATAGAAGGCTCTTGGGAAGAAGAAAATGGAGTGTGTCATGTGTAAGAGTACTACTCATCTTGCTAAGGATTGTCCATACAATCATAAGGGAACTCTTTAATGATCAAACCAAGGACTTCCAAGAGTTCTAAGAAGATTCAAGCTTCAGAAGGAATATCTGTTTCCTTCGGAAGCTCCAAATCTAAGAAGAAGGCAATTGCAAAATTGCCTTCAAAAGAAAAGTCTCGGAAGGAAGGAATACTTTCGAAGCACTGAAGTCTGCTGCAGTGTCTGCAAAATCTTCCAAAGTCTCAGTCATCAAAACTTCCGAAGTATCAAAAGCTTCCAAAGTATTGAAAGTCAAGTCCAAGACTCCAAAGGTGGTGTGGAAGTCTAAGAAAGACCAAGTGACTGGGAATTCTCAAACAACAACAGCTCAAGATCCTCCTAGCACAACCATAGGATCTATATTTGTTGCATTACCTTTTGTTTCTCTTAATGAGCCCAAGACAAGTAAGGCTTGGGTTTCCAAATGTAACTAATCTTTTTATTTGTGCAGGGATAGCTAAAGACAAACAAAAATGTCTGGATCATTGATCGTGGTTGTTCTAGGCACATGACAGGCAATAGGTCACTACTCCAAAACTTTGAAAGGATTAATGAAGGGCCAGTTGCTTTTGGAGGAGATGAAGGTAGTTACCTTTTAGGAAGGGGCAAGGTCATAAATGGTAAGCTCAGTATTGAAAAGGTAAAGTTTGTCAAGGAGCTTGGGTATAATCTTCTGAGTGTATCCCAATTTTGTGATCAAAGTCATAACATGCTCTTTATTGAGCATTTGCACATTGTTCTCAAGCCCAAGGTGGTGATTCCTCATGAGCATATTTTGCTTAGAGCCCCAAGGAAATGGAACATATATAAGATGGATCTGCAAGAAACATCTCCCTCTGGAGAAGTTTCATGCTTTCTGTCTAAAGCCAATAGTGATGAGTCTTTCCTATGGCATAAAAGAATGTACCATGTAAAGTTTAAAAACATGAATAAACTTATTAAGAATTATTTGGTAACTAGAATGCCAAAGAAAGCATTTACAAGTGATGACCATTATGCTGCATGCATGAAAAAGGAAGCAACATAAGGTATCTCACAAGCCTAAGGAAAGGAACTCCATCACTACACTCCTACACTTGTTGCATATGGATCTCTTTGGCCCCACCAGTGTAATTAGTCTAGGAAGGACCTCTTACAGCTTAGTGATCATAGATGACTTTGCAAGATTCACTTGGGTCTTCTACCTTAGAACTAAGGATGAGATTCTGAAAAGTTTCATCTTGAAGATTGGGAACCAATCTGATCACAAGGTCAAAATCATCACATGTGATCAGGGAACTGAATTCAAGAACCAAATCCTTGATGCATTCTGTGATGAAAAAGGTATTACAAAACAATATAGTGCTCCCAGGATTCCTCAGGAGAATGGTGTTGCTGAGAGAAGAAACAGGACACTGATTGAAGCTGCAAGAACCATGCTGTCTGACTCTAAGCTGCCCATCACCTTCTAGGCAGAGGCAGTCAACACTCTATATGCAGAAAAAATATTTTATAGTTAAGACTCATGGCAAGAATTCTTATGAACTTTGGCACAAGAGAAAACCTTTCATTGGTTTTCTTAGGTCATTTGGTGTCCTTGCGATCTTGAATACCAAGGATCAAATTGCCAAATTTGCTGAGAAATCAGTTGATGGAGACTTCTGGGTACTCTTCCCAAGCTGAGGCATATAGAGTATACAATCTTAGAACTAGAATTGTTGAGGAGTCAGCCAATGTGAATTTAAATGAACACACCCTATGTGGCTAGTTCTAGTCCAGATTGGCTCTTTGATCTTGATTTAGTTATCAACTGTTTTAACAAATCTTGTGAGACTGTTTTAGGATCTACAGAAAATTTGAATACAAGTGATCCTGATCCAATATTGGAGCTAACAAGACCTTCAAGTAAGACATCTTTAGCTCTAGTTGGGACTACTTCTGCAAATGAGGTTTCTATCGGCACCTCAATGACAAACTCAACTGATACATCTGGTATGGCTTCAAATTCTAGCTTAGAGGCTCCACAACCAGATAAAGATGCTTCAATTGTATAAGACAATGATGGTAGTGGTGAAAGTGATCAAGACTTTCTTGATGCTGATAACCACTCCATAGATGACAACATCAATGATGTCACACACTCCTTGGGTCAAGTCTCTCTTGACAAGTGTGCTGATTTGGTGGGTGAAACATTTATGCTAGCTCTAAATTTCTCTAATTTAGATCTTGCTCAACAACTTGTTGTGATCCCTCAGCTATGGATCCACAAGTCCCATCCCACCACAAACATCATTGGAGATGTTGTCATAGGGGAAAGAACAAGAGAACAAACCCATGAAGCAAATGTTTGTCTTTACTCTTGTTTCTTATCCCAGATAAAGCCAAAAAAAGTTGATGAGGCTCTAAAGGATGGAAGTTGAGTTGAAGCCATGCAACAGGAGCTGCTACAATTCAAAAGGCAGAAAATTTGGAACCTTTGTCCTCTTCCTCATAGGAAGACTACCATTGGAACCAAATGGGTGTTTAGGAACAAGAAGATGATGGAGGAATTATCATCAGAACAAATGTAGACTAGTTGTTCAAGGGTACACACAAGAAGAAGGGATTGACTACACTAATGTCTTTGCTCATGTAGCAAGACTGGAAGTTGTTAGGATATTCCTTGCATTTGCTGCATCCAAGAACTACAAGGTCTTTCAACTTGTCATGAAGTGTGCTTTTCTTTATGGAGTGATTGATGAAGAGGTGTATGTCAAACAGTCACCTTGTTTTGTAGATTCTGATCATCCTAATTATGTTTGCAAGCTTGACAAAGCACTTTATGGGCTGCATCAGGCACCCATGAAGTGATATGAGACACTATATGAGTATCTTTGCAAACATGGATATAGGAGAGGTACTATAGATGGAACTCTCTTCATCAAAGGATAGGGAAATGACATATTGCTAGTTCAAGTGTATGTGGATGACATCATTTTTCGTTCAACTAATCCAAAGCTCTGCAAAGACTTTGAGAAGCTAATGAAGGATAGATTTGAAATGAGTGACATGGGGGAACTCAATTTCTTTCTAGGAATTCAAGTGAAGCAGGTTGAAGATGGCATCTTCATTAGTCAGTCAAATTATGTTCAGGACATACTCAAGAGGTTCAACATAACTGATTGTAAGATTGCTAAGATACCCATAGCTAGAAACCACTCCCTTAGACCTAATCTTGAGGGGGAGTGTGTAGATGAACATTTATACAGGGCTATGATTGGGTCTCTTATGTATCTTACTGCTAGCAGGTATGATATTATGTCTGCCACTTGTATATATGCAAGATATCAAGCCAACCCTATGATGTCTCATCTTATCACTATCAAAAGTATTCTAAGATACCTTAAGGGTGCTTCAACACTTGGTTTATGGTATCAAAAAATCTAGACTTCAATCTATATGCTTACACAAATAGTGATTATGGTGGTTGTAACATGACTGCAAAGTCTACATCTGGGAGATGTCAGTTTCTTGGTGGAAGGGTTGTCTCATGGCAATGCAAGAAACAATCCTGTGTCTCTGTATCAACTACTGAGGCTGAATACATTATTGCTACAAGCTGCTATGTTCAAGTGTTTTGGATTCAGAATTAGATGTTAGACTATGGGTTCAACTTCAAGAGACTACTATTCACATAGACAACAATAGTGTAACACCCGGTTATTTTTAAAAGACAAGAGATAAAGAACAAAAGAAAAAAGGCAATTCAGTCCAAGTGAAGGGACTAAAAGTGTAAAAAGGACAAAAAACTTTGAAAAGTTGGTGTAAAGGTGGGCATGGTCGCCCACCCTCACTTCACATCATCATCTTCACCCGATTTTAGAAAGAGAGAGCAGAGTAACTCTCGGCTAAAGAAAGAAGAAGAAGAAAAGTGAATTCAATGTAAGAATTCGTGATTTTCATGTATTTATGATGGGTTTTATCCTGGTTATATGCTTATGTGCTTATGTGTTTGTGTGTGTGTGTTCGTGTGTGTGTATTTGGTGTGTTTTTAGGTGTTTGAACTCATTGCAAGCGGGTTAGAAAGGAAGAGAACACCCAAGTTGCATGAAGTGAGTTCTAGACCCCTGTTTTTACTTGTCTTAAACTATCTTTGGGGCTGAAAATGTATTAAAATGTTTTTACAAAGTTTATGTATGTTACCCGTATGTATTGTGCTTGTTAAATGTTAAATTCTTGAATGTTTATAGGTTGTTCATGCTTAGAATAGTCATGTTAAGCTTAGAACAAATGGGTTTGATGAATGGGTGTGAAAACATGCTAAGAACAACTTACACAGAAGGTTCTTACGTCTGAAAATGCCTTAGAAAGTTTTAAGTGTAGTCCATGCGCCTAAACAGTAGTCCATGTGTGTAAGATTACCTTAGAATATTTAAGTATAGCCCATGCGCCTGAATAGTGGCCCATGCGCCTAGAAATGTTAGCCGGACGACTAAGTGTAGGCCCATGCGCCCCAATAGTGCCCATGCGCTCCAATAGTGCCCATGCGCCCCAATGGTGCCCATGCGCCCAAGTGGCTCATGCGCCTAAGTGTCTATGCATCTGAATTACTCATGCGTCCAAGTGTTCATACGAACAAATAGTGCCCATGCGCCTGAATAGTTCATGCGCCTAAGTGATAAAATGATTGTGTTGGCTTATGCGCCTGCATAGTGGTAAAACGCCCAAAGAGGGCTCATGCGCCTAAATAGTTCCCATGAGCCTAACACTTTGAAAATTTTACAAAGTTTCTAGGAGTCTGTGCTTTAGGGTTTTGACCAGAGTTGACTAGGGCTTAGTAATGATGATATTTCATGCAAAATATGATTACTTATATGTGTTCCTTATTATTATATTGTTATTATTATTATTATTACTTATAGTATGTGACTTTACGTGGCATGTCATTATCATAACGTAAAGTATCTAGTAATAATAAAGTAAAAGAGCAATAAAGAAAAGAAGCAGAACATTAATGAAAATGTTAACAAGTCTTGCAAGCTCATAGGTGGGACACGACCATGTTGTCGTTAGCTCAACTATGTTGCGGGTCAGCTACCCTATTGTGCACACAGGACCAATCAATTGAGATTGGCAGGACCCTTGTAGCGTACCCTGAGTGATTGGGTCAGCCTTGTACACAGTACACAGAACCCTTTCGGGGGATACAGTTGACCCTTTCGAGGGATATAGATGGCCCATCACCTTTTTTCCATCTCGCACATGGTTGGGGTATTGCTCATTGGTCTCTATAGACAATGAAAGATAAATATAAAGGAATACAGAGTAAACAAGGCATACTGTAAAGAGAAAAAGTATTACCTGACTGTATACTTGATGTGTGCTCACGTATACAGAGATGAAGTTTTCATGAACAGAGTATTTTCATATGTATACCTACAGAAAGTATTTTACTACTTATAAAACTAGAGGTCACTTAGCAATGCTGACTTTTATACATTTTCAGTTTGCAGGTAATTATTGTTGAGGATGGCACGAGGGTAAAGCTACTCGACAGGAAAAGACTGACATCCATTCATACTTTATGTTGCTGTTGTTTTGTAATACAGTAAAACAATTCTTTTGTAACCAGTTAAATAGTGTTGTATTGCTCAACCGCAGTGGTTTAAATGAAATGAATGGTTTTTGATAAACTAATTCTGTTGCTTAAGATTGCATAGTTATAATGTTTAATGTTTTAAATTGCTGTGAATGAGCGACGGTGAGGTTCCCGGGAACAGGGCCTTACAAGTTGGTATCAGAGCCAAAGTTTAAGAGAATTTGGTTAAAATACACTTTTAAAACCTAAACTTAGACTGAAAATGGGACAAATGGAGGGATGTCAGCCCGAGTAGCTACGTGCCATCAGGTATGTCTTTTCCTAATGTTAACCGGTATTAGGTGCGCATGCTATTTGATTATGTGCTCTTACTAGATTTAGATACTGATTAAGTGAGGATAGGAGATGCTTGGGGTATGAAGAGTAAAGTAAGTGGCTAATCACGACTGGCCACTGTAATTAGGGACTTACTATACATGACATAAACCGAGTGTTACCTTGAATGACCACGTTACTGTTTGAATCTTATAGTGTGTTAGAAGATGGTTTGCGATAGATCTTCGAAAGCCTCTCGTGGTGGAGGTCATGGTGTTGCCTCGTGACCCAAGAGAGGGAGACCTAGAGTAGAGAAACTGGTTCATGAAGAACCAGAGACCCCTCATCTGGAGGGTGGCGACAAGAGCGCCAATCTGAGGACCTCAGTAAAGGAGGCTGTGGTGGAATAGGTTCACCAGGTCATGCAGACGATTCTACCGTCTGTGGTGACCGAAGTGATCAAGGCCGTAAGGAATGGGGAAAGAAAGGAAAGAAACAGATCGTTGGGAGGACGGGATCAACCAGAGCCAGTAACGGTTCTCTCTGATGATGAGGAGGAGGAAGAAGAAGAGCATGCGCCAGAGGCGACCCGAGGCTGCAACTACGGGGCGTTTATGAGATGCAAGCCCCCTACTTTCGATGCGAACGGCACTGCGGCAGCTGTTCACCGGTGGGTAAGGGAGATGGAGGCTGTCCTTGATATTAGTGAGTGCCGTGAGGATAAGAAGGTGAAATTAGCTACCCACTCCTTTGTGGACTCGGCTTTCTGCTGGTGGGACAACATTATCCAAGCCGAGGGTAGCAGGGCCATTGGAAGAATGAGATGGACTGAACTGAAGAAATTAGTGATTGAGGAATTTTGTCCTCACAAAGAGATGGATAAGGTGGAAAGGGAGTTCCTATAGCTAGAGGCGGGAACAATGATACACCAGCAGTACACCACTAAATTCAATGAAATGGCGCGGCTGGTGCCTGATCAAGTTACACCATTGTCACGAACGATTAAGAGATACATCCAAGGGTTGCCAGCGGATATCCATAGGCATATGATCATTGCCCGGCTGAGCACTTTTAGGTCGGCGGTTGATCTTGCTGGTAGATTATATGATGAGCGCGAGGTGGTGGTGGTGGCTGAGGTGAAGAAAACGAGTGGGGATGGAAGGAACTGGAATGGGAAACGGTTTGGACGTGGTGGAGTTGCCCCAAACAATAAGGTGGCGAAGGTAGGTGACGGACGTGAGGTGACAGCTTGTGTACGGAGGAAGAAATGTGGTAAATGTGGAAGGGAGCATGCTAGAGAATGCAGGATGGGGATGAACGTATGCTTCAGGTGTGGTCAGCCTGGCCACATTGCCAGAGACTGTAAGAAGCCGAGGGCGGAGAGCTCGGAAGCGGGGAATAAGAAGCCGGAAGAAGGAAGGCAGAGGGCAAGTGCTAGAGCTTACACTATGACCCGGGAGGAAGCCAGAGCTGATCCTGATGTTGTGTGAGGTATGTTTCTGGTAAACCAAATTTGTGCCTCTATATTGTTTGATTCTGGTGCTAGTAGGAGTTTTATTTCTACTACTTTCTGTGCTAAGTTGCCTGTTATCAGTAGAAAGGTCAGTGCACCATTTGATGTAGAAACTGCTATTAGTAAGTCCACTAGAATTACTAATGTGATAGAGGACTGTGACATAGAACTAGAAGGTCATAGGTTTGCTGCTAGGTTACATGTTATACCCCTAGGTGGATTTGATGTAGTACTAGGGATGGACTGGTTAGCAACCTATGAAGCAAACATCGTATGTCGCAAGAAGATGATTCGATTAGTTGCGTCCGATGGGAGTTTGGTTACGATTTACGAAGATCACGTCACGACGATCCCGAAAGTGATTTCGATGGCGGTGGCGGGAAAATGCATGAGGCGTGGATGTAGTGCCTACTTGGCCTACGTAAAGGATGTGGACGCGCCAACACTGCAACTATCTGATGTACCAGTTGTGTGTGACTTTTCGGACGTATTCCCGGAAGACTTACCCGGCGTGCCATCGGATCGCGAGATTGAGTTCCAAATTGAATTGATACCCGGTGCTCAACCCATTGCCAAAGCACCGTATCGATTAGCTCCCACAGAAATGAAAGAACTCATGGAACAGTTGCAAGAGCTGCTCGATAAGGGGTTCATTAGACCGAGTATCTCTCCCTGGGGTGCTCTAGTCCTATTTGTGAAGAAGAAAGATGGTAGTATGAGGATGTGCATCAATTACCGTGAGCTTAAAAAGTTGATAGTGAAGAACCGATACCCCCTACCAAGGATAGATGATCTGTTTGATCAGCTCCAAGGTGCCAGTTGGTTTTCAAGGATAGATCTTATCTGGTTACCATCAGCTGAAGGTGAAGGAGCGGGATATCCCTAAAACAGCTTTTCGCACGCGCTACGGTCACTATGAATTCCTTGTTATGTCATTTGGCCTGACCAATACGCCAGCTGCTTTTATGGATTTGATGAATCGAGTGTGTAGGCCAATATTGGATAAATCAGTGATTGTGTTTATTGATGACATCCTGATTTACTCAAAGAGCAAAGAGGAGCACGCCGATCACATTCGGGAGGTGTTAGAGACCTTAAGAAGGGAGAACTTGTATGCCAAATTCTCCAAATGCGCATTCTGGTTACGCGAAGTTCAATTCGTGGATCACGTGATAAATCCGGAGGGGATTATGGTAGACCTTGCAAAGGTGGAGGCAGTGATGCAATGGAAGTCTCCAAGGACGCCATTCGAGATTCGTACTTTCTTGGGTTTGGCGGGCTACTACAGAAGATTCATCCAAGAGTTTTCCAAAATCGCTTCTCCACTGACCAAATTGAGCCCAAGATATATAGGCCCTTTCCAAATCATTGCTCTAGTAGGAGACATGGCCTATAGATTGGAGTTGCCAGATGAGTTAAGTGGAATTCACCAGGCATTCCATGTGTCTCATTTGAGGAAGTGCTTAGCTGATGAAGACATGATTGTTCCATTGGAGGACATTGAAGTTGATGAAAGGCTCAATTATGTGGAGCCACCAGTGGCAGTCATCGATCGTAAAGAGAAGAGGCTGAGAAATAAAGTGGTTCCCCTTGTGCGTGTATAGTGGAGGCATAGGAAGGGATCCGAATCTATGTGGGAAACTAAGGAGGAGATCAGACAGCATTATCCTCGTCTGTTTGAGGAATAATAGGTTTCAGGGACGAAACCTAAATAAGGGGGTGGACTTGTAACACCCGGTTATTTTTAAAAGACAAGAAATAAAGAATAAAAGAAAGAAAGGCAATTCAGTCCAAGTGAAGGGACTAAAAGTGTAAAAAGGACAAAAAACTTTGAAAAGTTGGTGTAAAGGTGGGCATGGCCGCCCACCCTCACTTCACATCATCATCATCACCCGATTTTAGAAAGAGAGAGCATAGTAACTCTCGGCTAAAGAAAGAAGAAGAAGAAAAGTGAATTCAAGGTAAGAATTCGTGTTTTCATGTATTTATGATGGGTTTTATCCTTGTTATATGCTTATGTGCTTATGTGTTTGTGTGTGTGTGTTCGTGTGTGTGTATTTGGTGTGTTTTTAGGTGTTTGAACTCATTGCAAGCGGGTTAGAAAGGAAGAGAACACCCAAGTTGCACTAGGTGAGTTCTAGACTCCGGTTTTTACTTGTCTTAAACTATCTTTGGGGCTGAAAATGAATTAAAATGTTTTTACAAAGTTTATGTTACCCGTACGTATTGTGCTTGTTAAATGTTAAATTCTTGAATGTTTATAGTTTTTCATGCTTAGTATAGTCATGTTAAGCTTAGAATAGATGGGTTTGATGAATGGGTGTGAAAACATGCTAAGAACAAGTTACACAAAAGGTTCTTACGTGTAAAAATGCCTTAGAAAGTTTTAAGTGTAGTCCACGCGCCTAAACAGTAGTCCATGCTCCTAGGATTACCTTAGAAATTTTTAAGTACAGCCCATGCGCCTGAACAATGGCCCATGTGCCTAGAAATGTTAGCCAGACGACTAAGTGTCGGCCCATGCGCACCAATAGTGCCCATGCGCCCAAGTGGCTCATGAGTCTAAGTGTCCATGCGTCTGAATTACTCATGTGTCTAAGTGTTCATATGCACAAATAGTACCCATGCGCCTGAATAGTTCATGCGCGTAAGTGATAAATGATTGTGTTGGCTGATGCGCCTGCATAATGGTAAAACGCCCAAACAAGGCTCGTGCGCCTAAATAATTCCCATGCGCCTAGCACTTTGAAAATTTTACAGAGTTTTCTAGGAGTCTGTGCTTTAGGGTTTTGACTAGGGCTTAGTAATGATGATGTTTCATGCATGATATGATTACTTATATGTGTTCCTTATTATTATTATTGATATTATTATTATTACTTATAGTATGTGACTTTACGTGGCATGTTATTATCGTAACGTAAAGTATCTAGTAATAATAAAGTGAAAGAGCAATAAAGAAAAGAAGCAGAACCTTAATGAAAATGTTAACAAGTCTTGCAAGCTCATAGGAGGGACACGACCGTGTTGTCGTTAGCTCAACTGTGCAGCGGTTAGCTACCCTATTGCGCGCACACGGCCAATCAATTGAGATTGGCAGGACCCTTGTAGCGTAGCCTGGGTGATTGGGTTGGCCCTGTACACAGTACAAAGAACCCTTTCGGGGGATACAGTTGACCCTTTCGAGGGATATAGACGGACCATCACCCGTTTTCCATCGCGCACATAGTTGGGGTATTGCTCATTGGTCCCCATAGACAGTGAAAGATAAATATAAAGGAATACAGAGTAAACAAGGCATACAGTAAAGAGATAAAGTATTACTTGACTGTATAGTTGATGCGTGCTCAGGTATACAGAGATGAAGTTTTCATGAACAGAGTATTTTCATATGTATACCTACAGAAAGTATTTTACTACTTATAAAACTAGAGCTCACTCAACAACGCTGACTTTTATACATTTTCAGTTGGCACGTAATTATTGCTGAGGATGGCACGAGGGTGAAGCTACTCGGCAGGGAAAGACTGACATCCATTCCTACTTTATGTTGCTGTTGGTTTGTCATACAGTAAAACAATTCTTTTGTTAAATAGTGTTGTATTGCTCAACCATAGTGGTTTAAATGAAATGAATGGTTTTTGATAAACTAATTCTACTTCTTAAGATTGAATAGTTATAATGTTTAATGTTTTAAATTGCTGTGAATGACCGACGGTGAGGTTCCCGGGAACGGGGCCTTACAAATAGTGTTATCTCAATCATAGAGAATCCTGTGCAGCACTCAAGGAATAAACACATCAATATCAGGTATCATTTAATAAGAGATAATTATGAAAAGGGATTAATGAAACTAGTAAAAGTTCACATAGATGAACAATATGCTGATCTGTTTACAAAGGCTTTTGATGAACAGACATTTAAATATCTAGTATCAGCTATTGGGATGATCAACTTTGAGTAGGTTTTTCTTAAAACTAATTCTTATTATTTCTTAAAACATATGTGTCCTAAGTTGTCTAGTTCATCACTTTCATAAGCTCTTGTTTTCCTTGGATGAAAATCTTTTTGAAGACTTTCCTTAGATTTATGAAAATTTTGATCCTTCAGAAATTATGTTTTTAACTTCGGAAGAAATTTATGCCTTCAAAACAAATAACTGCCCATGTATTTTACCTTCGGAAGAAATTTCTAAACTATTTTCCGAAGCTTAAAATTTTCTTTGGCACTTATGTAATTTCAAGGACCATTTTCTTACCAAGCAAATTAACTCTCGAAAGCTTTGTTCTTGAACAAAACTTTCAAGTCTTGATTTTCTTCCGAAGTCAAAATATTCACAACTCTTAGGAAAATCCTCGACAATCATTTTAGCTTCAGAAGCTTTTTCATTTAAAACTCCCGAAGATAATTTACCTTCGGAAGCTTTTTGACTTCCAAGAAAACTACTTTTTGAGCAAAAGTAAACTACTTTTTTAGAGGTGGGACCGACATCTGGATTTCAAAGTTTACCCTCTTTCATTAAACTTTATCTGAAATCCTTTTCACATATAAACCCCACGGTTTCCCCCTCTTTCTATCATCTGCTTCTTCCTCCAAACCTAAAACCAGAAATTTCTCTCTGAAGTTTCTTTCTTCTTTCTTTCTTCATCCTTAAGCTGCCTCACAATGGCCAACCCTCTTCACAGAAATGACTCGAACTTTACCATGCAGCTCCACAAGCAACAGAACCAGGTTTCTCTACTGAGAAAGATCCTCATTTCTCAGAGGTCTGTCGCTTCTTAGCTTTGTCCAACTACTTCACCTCCCTAACCATTGATCCTCCACTCTATGAGGATCCTCAGCTTGAATTCTGGAAGACGTTCCTAGAGGTCGTAATGGATGGGGAGAAGGTACTGTCTGCCACAGTGCAAGGGAGAACAGTCTTCATCACTCTGGCCATCATCAACATGCATCTTCAGTTGGATGTGAAGAAGGTGAGGTGTTCTTCCTAAAAGAAGCTGTTAATCATTCTTTTGAGCAGATGGAATATGAGGGAGATTACTCTATCAAGACCTTCAAGAAAGGGAAGGTCTCATCCCAGTGGGGATTCTTGCTTCATGTGATTATCCACAGCTTATCCAACAAGCATGGTGGATAGGACCAGATTCTTGAGGATCTCTACTTCATTATCCATGGAATGATTCAGGGGGTCAAGTTCAGGTATTCACAATTTGTTTACACTAATTTACTTGCAAACTTGGACTCCTTAGAATATTACATGTTCCCTAGATATGTCCAGTACATTCTTAGCTGTGAACTGGGCTCACACTTAAAGGGAACAGGTAACATTCTTAAACTGGGACAGATGAAGCTTGGCACTTTAAAATACTGAGAAAGCCTAATGTTGGCTTCTCTAGGGTAGAAACAGCTCTGGTCCCAAAAATGTTAGAGCTCCTTGCTCAAGGTGACTACCTAGCAGCACCAGCTAGTGTTGAACCCACACATGCTACATCCCAACCACCTACACAACCACAAATCACCCTCACCTACCAAAGAAAATCCAAAACAAACCCCTGCTCAGACTATTCAGTCTGTGGAGGCCCCTATACACTCACCAATACAGGAGGAAGTGGACACTGGAGCTCCCACTTCTCTTGAGGAGTAGACCAGCCTGATGAGCTCATAAGCCAGACTGCCTTAAGCCATCACTCTGAGTCTCAACACTCAAGTGATCAACCTTCAGGGGACAGTTACCATCCCCAGCCTTTAGATCTCAACCAACTAATCCCCAACCTTGATTTCTACATTGATGAAGATCTATGTTTCCATGAGTACTATGATTCTTTCTTCTTTTCCCCTACTCAAAGAGAGTTGAGTGCTTCTAAGGCTCCTATTTCTAGCCCCTATCAGTCACCTACTACTAAGGTGGACACTTTTGAACCTATTCAGGATGTCAATATGGAATAGTCTCTTACATTTGAAATTGATTACATCATTAAGACCTCAACCATGGCAACTCAGCACACTGACATCTCAACTGAGATTGCCAAGAGCAGAGGAAATCCAGCAGCCAAGAACCTAAAGCTGGTGGTGAGAGAGAGGACTTTGGTCCAATCATCTCATCCCCCAATGATTCTTCTGATGAAGATAAGGGGAATTTAAGACTAAAGGTGCAAAAAATGTCTAAAACATGAACCTATTTAGTCTCTAAGGTTAGTCACCTTTAATCTCAAGTGACTACCTTGCACAACAGGGTCAATGATTGTCAGGATCAGTGATCACAAGTTTGATGTATTAGAGCGTAACGCAGCGGAAAAAGAACACGAATTAGACAAATTGTAGCAAAAATTTGATACTCGTATGCATTAAGAACAAATACGGTTATAACGAGAGAATATGTTTCTGTAACAAGGAATGTTTCTATAATATCGAATATTTCTGATCAAATCATTCTACATATTACAATAGGTTGACACTCCTTATATAGAGTGCAATCGCTGCTGTTATCACGGGAAAGTGACAACTGGCAGATCTATTACAAAAATAACTAACTCTTAACAAACTACTGAAATGTTCACAACTACTGAGAACATATCAGAGTGTTAAGTACAAAATATGAAACTACTGATAAGAAACTACTGAAACTACAACGACTGAAGAACAAGCTCTTTAGTCGTTTTACAAAACTACTGAAAAACATAAAACTACTGATGAAAACAACAACTGAAGAAGTATTCTTCAGCTGTTGTGTCAAACTACTGAACAGATAAAACATAAAACTACTGAAAGGTAAACCGTCACAACTACTGAAGAAGACCTCTTCAGCTGTTGTGACAACGTCTGATACTTTCGTCTTCAGCACTTGTGTCTTGAGACTTTGTCTTCAGCACTTGTGTCTTTAGACTTTGTCTTCAGCACTTGTCTTCAGACTTTGTCTTCAGCACTTGTCTTCAGACTTTGTCTTCAGCACTTGTCTTCAGACTCTGTCTTCAACACTTGTCTTCAGACTTTGTCTTCAGCACTTGTCTTCAGACTTTGTCTTCAGCACTTGTGTTCAGACTTTGTAATCAGCTGTTGTCTTCAGCTGTTGTGGTCTTCAGTAGTTATTGTGACGTCTGTGGGACTTAAAGGTTTTTCTGATCCGGCTCATTGGTTCTTTTGGTCCAACAAACTCCCCCTGAACCAATGCAACCAAAACCTTTAACTTTATTGAGGTCCCACTTATTGTTGGCAGAATGGTTGGTCTTTTTCCTTTTTGATCAGTTGAGAAGATGACCCATATAAGCACCGACCTGGGAATGAGTCTCTGATGATTGGTTGGCAATGTATGGATGTGAGCTCTGTATTGGGGAATTGGACACTGAGCTGTTCCCCCATCCATGAGACTCGCTTCCCATGTATAAGCCTATAGGATTCTCTGGTGTATGCTCTGAGAAACATAATTTGTTCTTCCATGGTCAGGTTCTCAGCTTCACCATCAAACAATCCTTCATGCCCATACAGCTCTGAGATGTACTTCGCCTGTTTGCCATTTTTGAGCTCAACTGTTGTAATCTGTCTGTATGCAAACTCATCAGGATAAGTCCCTTCAAGTAACAGACTAAGCTCATTTTGCTTGAATTTGTCAAGCCTCTTGTAGACTAACCCCTTTTTAATAACTCTGTTCTCTAACATCTTTTGGGGTGGCTGTTTAGTCTCATAGGCCTTCTTGAAATCTTCTACAATCTCCCAGGGTGATACTACAAGGACCACTATGATCTCTTCATCTACGATCCTTTTTACTTGGCCCTTGTATCTTGAAGGAATGCCTTTCTTTACAATCCTGTGAGCCACCCTAGGATCAGGCCATACTCTCACCTTTTCCTTCTGATATTGAAATGTGTTGGCAAGGGTGTACAACCTCAGAGCTTCTTTCTTCATACTAATTATTGATGAAGAAGCAGCATAAGTTTTGTCGATGCTTTTCAACATCTCATCCTCATGAAGCCTTTGCTGTTGCTCTTCTTCAATCTTTACTCTCACAGTTTCCATCTGTGAGGTGGGAGTGATGGGCATGGGTTTGGCTTTAGGCAATGTTAGGATTGCAGACAAAGGCAGCCTATCTTCTTCCACATCATCCTCTTCTTCATCTTCTTCTAGCCTCAACACCCTTCTCTTCTTCTTCTTGGGTGCATCATCGGCTGTTGGTTTAGAGGGTAAGGGAGTTGGTTTTGTGGGTTGTGGTTGTGGTTGTTTTGGAGAGGGAATGTTGACAGGCTGAGTTAGCATTTTAGAGGTGAGTGTGGCTTTTGAGTGTTTGGCAAGCTCAGTCATGCTCCCTGCTCCTGCTTCATTCAAAGCTTCGACTACTAAACCCTTAGTATATGCTTCAGACGAACTGATCTTGGAGGTTATGGCCAAGATATTGTCCCTGGTCCATGATTTAATCTCGATCAATGATCTCCCAAGATATTTTGCATGAATCTGATCATGATCTCTGGTCTCTCTCTTTCTAATGCATCATAACTTGCCCATCTTGAGTTAATTTCTTCAACTTCAAGTCTCCTGATCTCTGAGGCAAGCTGTGCAGTATCGAACCCTTGTCTATATAGTTGATCAATAATGGCATCCATTGATTTACTATGTGTAGCATCTGCCATTTTGATCATCTCATCGAGTTGGAGTTCTTTCTCTTTTCCTTCACCCTTCCTCTTCTTATATGTGACATAAAAGTCTTTGTGACATTCCCCCACTTGATCATTTTCGGTTCCCTTCACAGACTCCTCTTCCTTCTCAGTTTCCTTTTCTTTCAGTTTGCTCTTCCTCTTTGCTTTCACTGACTGACTCTCCCCCTTTTTGGTTGCATTGGTTGCAAGGGTTTGAGTAGCAGAAATCCTGGTGCTCACAATCTCCTCCACCAGGGGTTGTATGATTGAGGGAAGCCTCTCATCCATGGTTTTGATCACAATGTCTGTGATCATTGGGGTGATGAGAGGTAGGGATTGCTGAAAGATAGCAGCTGTTTTCTCAGAGGGGTTCTGTCCCTGAGAAGCAATGCCAGAAATAGAGGCTGGTGGCTCGGAAGTTTTGAGTGGCTGAGTGTATGGGAGACCTTCAGGTGAAGGTGCCATCTGTGGGTTTATTGTGGTGGCAGATGGACTTGATTGTTGAGAGAATTGGTCAAGTAGTCTTTGTAGTCTACTGACTTCTTCCTCAATAATTGTGTTCTGGGCCAGAACATCATAAAAGAAGCGCAGGTCATCATCAGCAGATGCTGAATCACCTGACCTCCTGCTAGTAGCAGGATGTACATGCACTGGGTGTAGACCAGTTTTAGCATGTGCCCCTTTTTCTTGGAACTGGGGACTTCCAGCTCAGGACTATGTCCTTCATCAGCTGTGCCTCTAGTGAGGTCTTAGCTATGTTACCAGCCTCATTCTGATCATGTGCTGATTCAGAAGAGGTGGCAGCCTCACTAGATGTTCTAATCTCCATATCCACACCAGGAGATAGAACGTGTAAACCCCGGTGCTGTGGGTTGTTAGAAGCATGGTGATCCTCGTCCTCAGTAGCTGTGGTTCTCCCCTTTGTTGGTTGTTGTTGGGCAAGAGGAGAGGCATGCAGCTGAGTCAGCACGTTTGCAATGATAATGGTTGGACTTTGGGGGGCGGTTGCATGGGGAGATGGGATAAAAGCAGTGTGCACCTGGGGAGAATGGTGCTCTTCAATGGCAATCTCCTCAAATGAGGAAGATCCCAGATTTGTGGGTAGCCCTTCTGTGGTTGCTGCAGGCTCCTTTTGAGAGGAATCCTGAGCGGCTGTGGCTGGGAGAGTCTCTGATACTGCTGGGGGGTTTAAGCCAGCAAGTATATCCTGCCTTAGTGGTACAGGAGCATCTTCAGGGGACTCATCTCCCTGAATAGCTGTTTCGGGGCGTTTTGTTTTTGGTTTGGTGGGGACTCTGGATTGTGAGGTGGTGGCTGTGGGTTCCAGCTGCGTGGGTTTTCGCAGCTTGGCAGCCATTTTCAGTGATTGGTCAGAGTTGTGCCGGGAGTATACTTCCGGCAGTACAGCCATAGCAGGGACTCCCAGGCCAACAAGTCCTTCAGCTTGAAGTTGGTTTTCAATTATGGCCATTATGAACTGAGGATAAAATATCCAACGGTTAGCAGTTTGTTTTTGGGCCACATCCTTGAGCTCTAAAAATAGTATTTCAAAAAAATTTAAAGGTTGTTGCTCAAGGATGGAGTACATTACCTATTGCCACCTTGTGGACATTTGATCCCATGATGAAGTCTTGGAGGCAAGGCATACATTTACCATATGAAATATGAGACGTTCGACATCCGGGAAATGTTTCTTCAGTATGGTAGATGCACTCAGGTTACCCTGGTATCCATGGTGGGCAAATGATTGATCTGTTGTGCCCTTTGGATAACCAGTTGGGAAAGTGGCATCATCCAAATTAAGGGTTTGGCGAAGAGTGTCTGGAGTAATGACCACTTTTTTGCCATGGACAAACGATTGACGAGACTCTATGTCATTCTCCTCAGAGACCAGAGTGACGTTTGTCCAGAATTGGTTAAGGGATTCGGCATATATGGTGGGATTTACCAGAAAAGCCGTTTTGTAGGGTGACTGAACCATTAAATCAATGGCGTTGTGAAACTTGGTCCAGTATGGCGATTTGGTGAGATGTGCGACACAGTTGTGTCGTGGTTTTAGTTGCATGGTCGCCATTGATGAAGAGAGGGTAGAGAGTTTTTGAATGTTAGGTTTGAGAAGAGAAGATAAAAACTCTGAAGGTGGGATAAGGTATTTAAAGGGTCGGGTTAGAAAACGACTAAAGGTTTTGGTGTGAGTCATCAGTTGTTGAAACTACTGATGACGTGGTATTAACTTTCAGAGGTTTGAAAAGGCTGACCGTATTGGTGTGATCAGCAGTTGTTATAAGACCACTGAAGACGTGGTTTTAACCGTTAGACGTTGGAACAGCTAAAGTCTCTGATTTAGTCATCAGTAGTTATAAAAATACTGAAGACAGTTTTGACTTCAGGGGATGAAACAACTGAATACTTGGTATTAGTCATCAGTAGTTGTGAAACTACTGGAGACAGTGGTTTTGTCAGCAGTTGTTGTAAACAGCTGAAGACTTGGTGTTAGTCTTCAGTAGTTGTAAACTACTAAAGACATAGTTTTGGCTTCAGTTGTTTTAATGAAAAAGCAGTTGTAGAAACAACTGAAGAGTAATTACTCATTAGCTGTTTTCGTCAATTCATAGCTTTTCAGCTATTTCACACTGTCCTCAACACTTACTCATCAGACTTTTCATCTGCTTTTCAGGTGTTTCATAGGACATCAGTAATCTGCATTTGTGACATCAGTAGTTGTAGCTGCATCAACTATTGTGACTACATCAGCTGTTGTAGCTACATCAGCTGTTTTAACAGATAAAGTACTTCAGTACTGGTGAGGTATGTAGCCTTCAGTAGTTATAAAAACTGCTGAGGGTAAAAAAAACTCATCAGTACTTATATGTGACAATAATGAACTAATGATCATCGGTACTTGTGAGCTGAGATCATCAGTAGTTGTCACTTATTCTAGTTGCAGCATACCAAGCCTTAACACCAGGTTGTGGAAAGTTAAACTATCCAAAGGCTTAGTAAAAATGTCTGCAAGCTCATCAGCACTAGGAACAAATTTTGGATCAATCAGACCTTTTTCAAAACAATCTCTAATAAAATGGTGTCTGATTTCAATATGTTTAGTCCTAGAGTGCTGGACAGGATTCTTGACAATACAAAGAGCTGAAGAGCTGTCCATTAACAATGGGGTCTTAGTCTCTGTTATGCCATAATCCAATAATTGGTTTTGAAGCCAGAGTACCTGAGATGTATAGCTTGCAGCAGCAATGTACTCTGCTTCAGCAGTTGATGTAGCAACTGAGGTCTGTTTCTTGCTCTGCCAAGAAATCAAGCAGTTGCCTAGGAATTGACATCCACCAGAAGTTGATTTCCTGGTCAACTTACACCCTGCATAGTCACTGTCAGAAAAAGCAACTAATTTACCAGAATTTCTAGTAGAATACCATAAACCTAGAAATGGAGTGCCTTGCAGATATCTAAAGATCCTCTTGACTGCAATCAAATGAGACTCCTTAGGTGCAGCCTGAAATCTAGCACAAACACATGTAGCAAACATAATATCTGGTCTAGAAGCTGTTAAATACATCAAGGACCCAATCATACATCTGTAAAGTGATTCATCAACCACTTTACCTTTCTGATCTGTATCCAGTTGTGTGGTGCTGCCCATGGGGGTAGAACAGGGCTGACAGTTTTGTAAATCAAACTTTTCCAAAAGATCTTTTGTGTATTTGGACTGATGAATGAAAATTCCATCAGCCTTTTGTTTGATTTGCAAACCCAGAAAGAACTGTAATTCTCCCATGGCACTCATTTCAAACTTCTGTTGCATCAACTTTGTAAAGGCATCACACAACTGTGGATCAGAGGATGCAAAAATAATATCATCTACATAAATTTGAACAAGTAGATTATGCTGCCCAGCTTTCTTAATGAATAAAGTCTTATCTATGGAGCCTCTAGTGAAATTATTTTCCAGAAGAAAGTTTGACGGAGACTATAGTAATCAGGCAATGTCATAAGTCAACTGGATGTTGACGGAGACCCTAAGATTAGCTTCATAGCCGAAACATTGACTGAAGGCCCAGTGACAGAACCTGAGAGCCCAGTCTTATCACCAACAATTGGTGCAGAGATAAATGCCCTTTTCTGAGACACCTACTAGTGAAGGTGCTTCTTAACCTCTCTCTGGCCAGAGCTTAGAAGTTGCATCAAGCAATGAAGGCCAAGGCTCTCTCCAACCTGAGCCACAAAGGTCTGTGATTGACAAAGGGAAAAGAAAGATGACATTTTAGGAGATTGAGGAGGAGAAGAGATAGAGGAAAAGGAAGCTGAGGTGAGAAGGTTCCTCTTCTAGGTCTACAAGACTCATGGAGACTGCAATCAGGGTTGCCCCCAGACCAGATACTCAGAATGATGAGTTAAGGGCAGTCAGGATAAAGTATCTGCCGACAAGGAACTATGACACAGACAATGTCATCTCTCTCCCCTTGGAAGAGTTAAATGAACTGGTTGACCCAGTTCAAGAAAGTCCTGCACAAGAGGATGTGGTTCAACAAGAACCTCAGGTAGATAAAGTTGAAGAAAGGATCAAGATGATTAACTACCTAGGTGCCACAGGCCTCTAGCAGGCAGAAGCACTTCTTCCCTTATCCTTTGACTATATTGAGTTGAGTATCTTAAACAACTTGAACTTGAAATAGTCAAGGAGAGAAAGACAACCAAAAGAAAGCTAAGGGAAGAAGCTGCTAAGTCAAGATCCATCATCCACAAAAGCATGAAGAAATCTGCTAACAGGTAGAGGATGATGAGCTTCTTGAAGATGTATGGATTCTTCGAAAGGAGACTTGGCCCCATGTCTCTATCCACTATGGATGAGCATATCATGGTGATCAAGCAGAAGATCAAGAGTGGAGAGCTGGTTGACTTACATTCCCCTCCAAGTCAAGCCCCACCTGAATTGGAGGTTAGGGTTGAACAACTAGAGACATCACAACCTGGACCTCCTGTTAAATCTCAGCAACCTTCATCTTTCGATCCACAGTAGTGTCAGACTCACTCTCAATCTGAACCTGTGAGAGTAGAAGACCCAACTGAGAAAGACAATGAAGATCAATCTGGTACTGCAAGCCAGTCTTCTTAGTTAAAAGTTGCAAATAGAAAGAAAATGATGGCTTCTAAACCAAAGCCAAAAAAAAGAAGAAGACTAAATCCTTTTCTGAACCTTAGGATGAGTCAGAACATCTTGAGGATGTGCAGCCAAAGGATGCTCCATCATCTCCCATTCCAATAGCTCCTCTTGCATCAGAAAGACCCATCATGTCCTAAACATACACTAGAAATCCAGAAAGGTGGCATGTCATGAGAGATCATGGCATTGAGAATGACTACACTTGGCAAGACATGTTTTAGTTGCCTCTGCATGATCTCTTTGACATGAAAAGATACTTTGATAGTCTGAAGGATCCTAATCATCTTATGAAGAAAGGGTTGGTTATCATCCTGATGAGGACTGTTGATAGCTCAAGTCTTCAAGAGTTTTGGTAGCATCAGCCTAGGGGGAGTTTGTAGAGAATATGCATAGAGGTTGAAGCAACCAAAGTCTTTCTACATGCATGTTGCACAAGTACTAAAGAAGAATGCTTTGAAAGTTTCACACATATAACATAATTATTCAAAGTGTGAAATATTTCGAAGCGAAGACCAATATCTTCCGAAGCCAAAGATGAAGTCTTCTGAAGCTTCAAAGACAAAGTCTTCCGAAGATCTACACTTGAAGATAGATTTCTTCCGAAGACTTTTTGTAACATGCTTTACCTAATGTACTTTTCCATAAAGTTAGACCCCATTTCCGCTACAACTCTGTAAAGTCACCAACTTACATGAGTTGGTGAAAAGGTCCATGCTTTTGGTAACTGTACATTGAGGTCTTGAGTCTGTAACTTTCTACTTCATGTACTTTATCCTTTGTGTAATAGATAAGGATGTGAGCTATGGCATGTCATAGTCACAAAGTCAAAAAAGCAATCTGCCTTTTTAACTCTACAATTGATTTTGTTTTCAGTCTAGTCAATTGTATCCAACTGGCTTTCATAGTATAGCCAGCTGTAGGATGTAGTGTAAGTATCTCCTGTTCTTGTAACTTTATTCATATGCTTTGTAACACTTGTAATAGAACATTGAGAAAGCAATATACTGCAATCTTGAAAACCATCTCACTGTGTATCTTGCTATTGTGTTTTGTCTCTTAATTACTTGTGTTCTTAGTGTCTTCATTTGTGGTTAATCCAGTTCACAGTTTGCTTAAGTTTAGTTACTCTCCTCTTTGTGTTGTTGTGTTATATTTGACAACTCTTCAACGGTCCTGCAAAAGTGTTCACTTCCAGAGATCAAGTCTTTGAGAAAAGGTCAGAAGTGAATTTCTAAAGTATTAAGAACAGAAGAAGTCCATCAATCCTCGAAAGAAGTAGCCTCTTCTGAAGTATAAGTGGCCACGGAAGAACTTTTTCTTCCGAAGCCAATTAACCTTTAGAAGACACTACTATGAACCAGTAGACATAAGTACGGTCTCTGATACTCCGCTACAGACCTCTGAGATACTGCATGGCGTTTTTTTCAAAAGCCATGTAGTTGACCATACATTATTCTACTGTTCACCTTTATTAGATAGTACAGTTGCCAACTTTAGTTTGTGACAAAAGGTAAGTCATGGACATGTCATGACTACCATATCTTAGATAAGACTTTATCTAAGATACCTTAAACTATAGCTTTGTAGTATTCGCTTTAGTTAGAGGATTCCAACTGGTATCAAAGAATTTCGGTTGTGGGTAGTATTATATGTAGTTCCTCATTGCAACTCATGTTCTATGCTTGTAAGAGTCTTGTAATACTTTGAGTTGAAAAGCAATATATGGAAGTACCTTGAAAATTATCTTTTGTGTTCTTTGCTACTTATTATATTACTATCAAATCTTAGAAGAGACTCTGCTTCATCTGATCTGAGTGTAGTATAAGTGAGTTTGAGAGAAAAACCAAGTGTTAAGTGAGAAAAACGATTCTGCAATTTCATTTATGTTGATAAACAAATTACAATAAGAATCATAGATGGCTGGTGAAATCAAACCCATCTAAAGTAGAGGATTCTCCTAGGGTGGTGATTTACACGATGAGAAACACACACACAAAAGCCACACTTGCAAAAATGCATTAGTGGGTCTATTTATATTATTATTACAACATGACCTAATTTTGACTTTTCTAATTGTCTTAATCTTGACTTTGTCATGTTGTATTGTCTTGTATTGTTGTTTTAGTTGCAATCAACTTGGCCTCTAAACTTGTACAATGAGATCTACAGTTGGCTGTAATTATGATTTGGTAAGCTTCAGTTTATTTCATTGTTGAACTCCAACAATACTCCCTCTACATTGATGGTTGCCAAACCTTGAATTTGAAGATCTTCTCTATCACATGTCTTCTTGATCAACTGATGTTCTGGCACAGTTCACTGATATTCTCACCTTCAAATTAAGCTCATCCTAATATATTTCTGAAAAATGTTAGAATCTCTTGAGAATACTTCTTGATATTGGATTGGGTTGTATCACTTTTGGACTACCGTTCATATCACAACTCGATGTATTAGGCATATGGTGAGGCTTTGAACTCAATAAACTACATATGGAACATGAATCAATGTTGAACACACTTCCACTCTTTTGAAATAACTTGATAAATGACATTCTTTAGATAATGAGTACTCCCTTGATTAAAATCCAACTAACTATCTGCTCAATAGTCAGACACGGGTGCAAAACATCATCAAAAAAATGTGAGCACAAGTACTTCAAAAAGGGCATCTAATAGTTGTACAAGTCCATGGATGAATTTGTGAAAAAGTTACCAAAGTTGATTTCTATACTTTTTTTGCTTTCATGATCAAAAGGATGTGCTTGTTTGTTGCAATCATCCATATTCATGTCGTTTTGGAAGTCCTGTTCATTAGCTATTCATAAGCATTTCTTGCAACACATCCGTATTTCTTTGCTAACTCATCTGCATTTGTTTGCAAAGCATCCGCATTTGTTTGCAAGGCATCCACATTTGATTTCAATGCATCCACATTTGTGCTTTAAGTACCCGCATTTGTTTACAAGTCAGTCGCATTTGGTGACAAGGCATCTGCATTTGTTGCCAAGTCATCCACATTAGGTGACAAGTCATCCGCATTTGTGTATAACACATCCACATTTATGGATAACAAATCCGCATTTGTGGATAACACATCCGCATTTCATCAAGCTTCATCCACATTTGTTTTTGTACATCTGTATTTGTTTTGAGACTTGAACAAAATTTGATTTCACACTGCAGTGTAGGTCGGGAAATCAAAAGTAGCTTTCATTTCTTCATTTTCTTTATTTTTAATGATAATCATGTTCAATTGCACTGAATTTTGAAGGAATAATCCAGGGAATGACTATATTTCTTCAAATCATGCCATATTAGAATAGATTTTATGATTTTTCTTCTTGATTTTGAGATAAAAAATGGGTTTTGTTCATTTTTTTAATAATAATCTTATTCAATTGCATTGAATTTTGAAGGAATAGTCATGAACATGTTCACGATTCTTCAAATTGTACTATAGTTGAATAGATTTGTTGGTTTTTCTTCTGATTTTGGGTATAAACATCTACGTTTTTTATCAACAGGGACTTTGTTCTTCAATTTTCTTCTTTTCTTCATTATTCTTGACATCATTAAAGATGAAATCAGATCTAAAAACTAGATAAATCTAGCAACCAACAGCTCTGATACCATTTTGCTAAATCAATATTTCAAATCCATTCAGCTTGAATCTTAGAATTTATCTCATTCAGATCTTGAAATCAAAATTAAGATGGGTGGATGTGTATGAATCAAAGAACAAAGAGATGGATAATAATAATAATGTTATAATTTCATTGATGTTGATAAACAAATTACAATAAGAATCATATATGGCTGGTGAAATCAAACCCATCCAAAGGAGAGGATTTCTCCTTGGGTGGTGATTTAGACCATGAGAAACACACACACAAAAGCCACACTTGCAAAAATTCACTAGTGAGTCTTTTTATATTATTATTACAACATGACCTAATTTTGACTTTTGTAATTGTATTGATCTTGACTTTTTCATGTTGTATTGTCTTGTATTGTTGTTTTAGTAGCAATCAACTAGGTCTCGGAACTTGTACAATGAGATCTTTAGTTGGCTATAATTATGATTTGGTAAACTTCAGTTTATTCCATTATTAAATCCCAACATAAAGTACATGAGATAAAAGCATGTCTTCAAAAGTCTTCGGAAGATAATTTGTCTTCACTTCTAGGTTTTCGAAGACTTTGTCCTTGAAGCTTTGGAAGACTTCACTTTAATCTTCGGAAGATGTGGGTTTTGGCTTCAGAAGATTTCACACTTAGAATATTTTCTAAGGCAGAGTGTGAAACTTATGAAGCATTCTACTCGGCACTTTTGTGCATGCATGTAGGACAGACTTTTGGATTTAATTGGATGTTTTGATGAATCAACCTTATAAAGAACCTTACACATATTATTTTAAATAAAACATACTTAGAACATGTAAAAACTTATAATTTAAATAAAACAAGAAAGTTATATGATTAATTAAAACACTTTTTAAACTTGAGTTATCTAAATTATGCACTTTTAAACTTCAATAGTATTCTGTAAACATACCATAATTAAAAACATTTTTTCTTAAGATAAGCAAGTTGATTCATGAAACAACTCGACTTGGCTTGGTTTGTTTGTAAGCAAGCCTACTCCATAATTTGAACCTATTAAAATAAACAAACCGGTTATCTCGATTGTAGCCTTGTAACTAGGGTTTTTTAAAGCGTTTCCCTCTCAATGCTCGCTCAATGTTCATTAGAAACTTTCTTGGAAAAAGCTCATTCTAACCTTTACTCGGTTGTAGACGAAGCGATCGGCTTAGACCGGTTTGTAAACGAGCCAAGCACGAGCAAAGGTCATACATACATACATAGATATATATATATATATATATATATATATATATATATATATATATATATATATATATATATATATATATGTATATATATATAATATGTATATATACATATATATACATATCCATACATATATATACATACATATATATGTAATATATGCATACATATATATACATATATATGTGTATATATGAATATATATATATAATATATATATATATATATATGTATATAATATATATATGTATATATTGTAGGGTTTGTTGGACCATTATCAAAGTTGTTTAACCATTTAAACATGAAAACACAGCGGAACTAAACCTTAATATAATGTTTTGTGAACTGAAAATTAACGCTTATAACTTAGCAACAACAAACCCAAGAACATAGGATCAAATATATGCGAATGGACTAGCTGTCAAGAAGAAATAACAACCAAACATCACCCATACTGCTACCTTTGTTGAGTTGCTGAAAAACATGACATAGATGAAGAGGATGAGGTTCTTGAACGACCAAAACACCAAAGAGAGGTGTCCTCAAGATTCCATACCCATAAGCATCAAGCAAATACCCTTAGTTAGGATTTCAACACCAAAACTGAACCAAGAAGAGCTGCAAATCCGAATTTCATCCTTGAACTTCTTCAAGAAAATAGAGAGAATGTGTTGTTCTTGGTCCTTTGCATGTATGAGAGAGAGAGAGAGAGAGACTAAGTGTGTAAGTAGTATATGATGTCTAGTATCAAGAAACAAAAGGAGCCAATCCACTTGAAGGGGGAGGCCGAAAATCCTTCAAATTTGGGTTCCCCCCCACAATTTTTTTTACCATTTTATTTTAACTACACATTTTTAACTAAATTATGTAACTAACCCTTTAATTATATAACTCATACACACTTTTAATACTTGATGTTACTTAACCAATCTAAATAACATTACAAATAATACCCATGAACAAAATATCCTTATAAGTTGTTCCATCTCATATACAAGCTATTTAAAAACCCATTTTACAAACTGGTGTAATTATTTAATTGCATGATCATATCATCAATAAATATTAATTGGGTTTGCTAAGCTTGTTATTGGGTATGACTCGACTTGGATCATAACGTACTAACCACATCAATGTTCTAAGTGTCTTGGGCATAAAGAATCCAACAATCTCCCACTTGTACAACATTCATAGAAGATTGATGCAAGCAGTAAATACCGCCTAACAACGGTTCACTACCCTTAATACGCATGACTAAAAGCCATTCAATAACATCATCCCCTTCAAGTATCCAACTTGAAATGATTTAGGTGAATTAATCATTTATCCTTTTGTTACACATGTCATGTTAAATCCAAGGACATAGAATGATCATTCCTTGTTGATTTAACTTAATCAGGCCTTAGAAATCTTGCTCTCAACAAATAAGAGGGACAAATTCCATCTTGACTACAAACGTTTCTCAAAATCACCTCGTGTCACGCCTTAACATAGCCTTATGTACTGTCCATTATTTCAGAGTAGTGAAGAACTAGCTCAAGGTATAACACTTTGGTCAATATCAAAACCCAATATGTATCTCAGGTCGGAGGATACCAAATGATATTCGCCTTTACTCAAATGTACTTATGATCAATCAAGAAAACTCTATGTACTAAAACTTGAGATGCGGGTCAGACCAATATTCATATCCTACAAATATCTATGAACTTGGCAGCAACCAATTGCTCTATATTCATGCCTTATGAATATCCACCAATCCATGTTCATAATAATCTTACATTCACATTTGTTCCCACAAACATGACCGACTACGGACTTTTAGAATAATAAACACATTCATGGATGTATACATTCTAAAAGGAACATAACTCAGAATGTCACACATATATGTAAAAGATTTAAATATTACATTGTTCCAAACTTTTAAATACTAAACAGATCAGCTCCAATCACTAGAATATCGAAGTCCTAAGGCACAAGTATGACTTTCATGCTTTACCCTTTCAAAGAGCTTCGTGAGTGGATCCGCAATGTTTTGATCGGTATGAACTTTACGAATACATATCTTTCCCTTTTCAACTTCATCCCTTATGTAGTTGAATCTCCGCTCAATGTGTCTAGTCTTTTGATGTGCACGAGGTTCCTTGTTTTGTGCAATCGCACCCTCGTTATCACAAACGATTTCTAGGGGGTCTTGAATGGTAGAGACCACCCCTAGATCGGCGATAAATTTCTTTACCCATGCAGCTCTATGGTGCTAATGAGGCGGCTATGTATTCGGATTTTGTAGTGGACAGTGCTACCATGTCTTGTTTTGAACTCTTCCTGGACACCGCTCCTCCATTCATAATGAAGACATACCCCGATTATGATCGGGAATCATCTCGATCAGTTGGAAGCTCGCATCCGTGTAACCCTTTACAACGAGGTCCTCTTCACTAGACCCATATATTAGAAACATATCCTTAGTCCTACTATAGTATTCCATATACTGTTAACAGCCATCCAATGGCTATTACCTGGATTCTGCTGATATCTGCTTGTCATGCTTACATGCATGACACACCCGGTCTAGTGCATACACCGCATACATGATGTCCTATAGCAGAGGCATATGGGATATCCTTCATTCGGTCTTGCTCATCCTTAGAGCTTCGACATTGAGATGTACTCAATATTGTCCCTCTTTGAATAGGTACCATACCTTCTAAGAATTTTCCATCTTGAACCTTTACAATACTTTATCAATATATGCACTTTGTTTAGACCTATCAACCACCTTGATCTATCCCTATAGATCTTTATTCCCAAAATATAGGCGGCTTCACCAAGATCTTTTATGGAAAAACAACTTCCAAGCTAGGTTTTAACACCTTCCATGGTGGAATATCATTTCCAATAGTAGTATGTCATCAACATACAATACTAGGAATGTAATTATGCTTCCACTAGCCTTCTTATATACACAAGCCTCGTTAGCGTTCCTGATGAAACCAAATTTCTTGATCTCTTCATCAAAACGTTGATTCAAACTTCTCAATGCTTGTTTCAATCCATAGATTGATCTCTTTAACTTGCATACTTTATTAGGATGTCATGGATCGACAAAACCATCAGGCTAAACCATATGGACAGTCTCTTCAAGATGTCCATTAAGAAAAGCCGTTTTAACATCCATTTTCCAAATCTCATAGTCATAATATGCAGCTATGTCAAATATATCCTATTGACTTAGCATTGCCATAGTCGAGAAGGTTTCATCATAATCAACACCTTGAGTTTGAGCGAAACCTTTTGCTACAAGTCTTGCTTGTAAGTATCCAAGTTTCCATGCATACCCGTTTTCTTCTTGAAAACCCCCTTGCATCCAACCGGTTTGGACTTAAGTGGAGGGTCAACCAATTCCCAAACTTGGTTATCATACATGGATTGCATCTCTACGTTCATGGCTTCCAACCATTTGTCACAATTTGACTTGGACATGCATCATGGTATGTAGTTAGCTAATCGGAGTCAACCACATAACATCCATTCACGAAAAATCCATATCTTTCCGGTGGAATGCTAACTCTACCAGATCTGCGAACGTTTTGTGTGTATTGATCAACCTCTTGATCATCATCAACAACCTCCTGTTGATTGCTAGTGTTAACCAAACATGTATTGGCTTCTAGATCTTGATCCTCATCAAATTCCACTGTTCTATACGTTATTCCTTCGGTAAGCAACTTAGCTTCCAAGAACTCTGCCTTTCGAGCAATAAATACTTTTTGCTCTATTAGACCAAAGAAGTAGTATCCTATACAGTCTTTGGGATATCCAACAAATATACACTTAGTGGATTGACTTTCCAACTTGTTTTAGGTGTTTAGCTATACATAAGCTTCACAACCCCATACATTTAAATATGATAACGATGGAACTCTTCTATGCCATTTTTCAAAAGGTGTCGAATCCACTTTCTTGGTTGGGGCCATATTCAAAATACGAGTCGCGAAGAGCAATACGAAACCCCAAAATGGTAGTGGTAGTGAGCTTATAGCCATCATAGATCGAACCATATCCAATAGGGTTTGGTTTCTCCTTTCAAATATGACGTGATGTCGTGGTCAAAATCAAATTTAATCCCAAAAACAACTATAGACAGTGGTAAAAGGGTATCGAACTCAGGGAATATGTGGATTATGTGTTTACTATGTAGCTTTGTATTTTAACTAAATTAAACTAAAATGCAGAAAATAAAGTTCAATGATTTCAATTGTTGTTTTGAAAAAACTAGGTAATAACTCAAAGCAAATTGGAATTGGTTGATTAACAGATTAGGGAAGCAATGACCATCTTAGGTTTCAGTTTCTTAAACAAATGTGTGTAATTCCAACTAGAAAGAGTTACATAGACATAACTCATGTAGTGTAATTGTTGTGATAAAAGGGAACAAAGTACTCGGATTATATGAATGCGAGGTTGTTTCCCGATGACCAATTAATCAATAACCAACCCTAACCTTCCCGTGATATCTCGATTGCCAACGGCACCAAGAACGTACGATTGAGACTAGAAATTGCAATATCAATTAACAAGCTACAAACAATTATGCATACACCATGATAAACAAGCAAACACAAGTTATCATTCTAGAAATGTGAAATCAACACACACAAGTTCAAAGGAAACCTACACCTAAGATGATCACCGAAAGTTCTAGCCACTCATGGCTTGGTGATTCATCATAACATTCAAACAAGTGTTCATAGAAATCAAAATACAAACCGAAATGTTTAGAATTGTTCACAAGCCAAGAAGAACACCCAAATTCGCCCTCGAACAGCCCCAAAACGTCCCCAATGATGAGATATCTGAAAAGCCACCCAAAAACTGCCTAAAATGGGCAGTTACGTTTTTCCCGTCAGAGTCCACCGTAAATTACGGTGGCTGTCAAAGTGTTACGCCAAGGGACTACTGCTTTACGGTGGGAAAAAGGCAAGTTTTAGGTCCACCGTAAATTACGGTGGCACCGTAATTTGCGGTGGCCACCTGAATCTCCTACTTTGTTATCCTTTTGCTCCGCAACTTCAACCCAGTTGACTCCGACACCTCCAAAGCTGCATTTTCACCGTTTTAAGCCTCCACAACGTACCTGAGACATAAGCAACAGTAGTTATCTAATTCAAGACAATTACTTGCATAAATGAGGAATAAACTAACGATTTAGCACTATAAAGGTTGTCCTATGGACCACCCGTCACATCCCCACACTTACCCGTTACTTGTCCCAAGCAACTCATCAATTCAGTTCAAAAACGTGCGATCAAAATTAAATACCAAATATAACAAGCAATCATTTTACTAACCCCTTTTTATCACCCAATCAATGCACCCCTCTCTAAAATCTCTCCTCTCGGCAACAATTGAAAATTAGCAATAATAGCTAAACACACAATAAGCAAACGGATAATTGCACAATCATAAGCTTGTACTCGAATCAATCATTCTCCTACAAAATGTCGAACATGAATGCAAATCAAAGGGACTTTAAGGTTGTAACATGGCTAGGTGTAAAGGTAGGAAAAGGATTATATATGAAGTAGCGACAATTCGACCCGGTCTTTTAATTACATAAATAAACAAAATACAACTACCAAACTAAACACGAAATTCTAACCACTACAATTTCTTTTTCTTTTCATTTTGCTTTTTCTCTTTTTTTTTCTTTTCTTTTTCTTTTTCCAGATTTTTTTTTTAATTTTTTTTTATTTTTTATTATTTTATTTTTCTATTTTTTATTTTTAACAAGCAAACACAAGTTACTTTCACTAAAGCGCACAAACTACATGCTCAAATCACAATCAAAACTAAAACAAAGACTAAAACTACAATTAAAACTAATGCTAAAAAGACCGGGTCAAATCGGGTAAAATTGTTTAGAAAAGTGGCTAAGGGTAACAAACGATAGGCTTTTAGGCACAATATTTGGCAACTAAATGTCCAAACCCCCGCCCTTCTCACAACCATGCTCATATATAAACTTATGAGGTCCAACCCCCCAAATCCCACACCGCTCACACCAAAGACGAGGCTACCTAAATGCCCTTATCCTTTCTACATTCATGCCTAACAAAGGCCTCAAATCGCATTCAAGTACAAGTTCTAATGCACCCCTACCCGTTGCCACTCTCTTCAAAGATAAACATTATTGATATATAAGTGTGGCTTCAATTCCTCACCAAGAATAAAAAGGGTATAAAGGGTTGCCGGTGCGTGATTCGGGGTTAATTAAGGTGTTCAAATTTTTACATTGTGTTGTTCGGTTCAAAAATTTTCAAAAATCCCCCTATCCCCACACTTGGGATACATTGTCCCCAATGTATGGCTTTCGGAGGGTTTGATCACAAACTTCATTCATCATCAACAAAAGCTTATTTCCTCAAACCACAAATTTCTTTTTGTATTTTCATTTTCTATATATATATATATTTTTTAAACACATGACACCACCAACGAGCACCATCCCATCAAAGAACAAAACCATACTCCACCCAACGCCCAACCATAACTAAAATCAAACGACATGTATTCACAAAATATACAAAGAAAGAATACCACCTGACTAATAGTAGCGAGGCCCTGGAGGTCCAAAAACAGATGACATCATGTCATTCCACTCTCCAAATCCAAACGCGCCACTGCTACCCCCTTCTTGTGGCTGGGTTCCTTCTTGTTGTCTCGGATCAATCCATTGAGAATGATGAAGCGCGGTGTTGGATACGAAATACTACCATCGTAAGGTGGTAGTGACGCATAATCCACATGTTGTGGATCCACAACCACCGGCCTCCCCGCGTGCCAATCCGCGTGTAACCTCCTTTCTTGATCATCATGGTATCGGTTGTTCATCTCTATCTCATGGGAATATGCATGGGTGCGGTTCCATGCCTCTTGGCGATCAAAGCTATGTTTTAATGACCTCTCCAAACTAGCATTCATCATGGTACGTTGATCAAATGCGGTTCGCTCCGACCCTGACCATGACCCAAAAATCTCATCCGACGGCCGTTGATCCCTAATCACTTGTTGCATAGATCCTTGAAAAGCCCAATTCGGGTCGTAAGACTGTTGCGCATAATCGTAGAACATACCACCATAACCAACACCAAAACCCCCTTGACCAACATTCTCACTACCAGGCGGTGCATCCGGATAATCTTCATCCCCACTTGGAATCCTTTCATCCTCACTTTCTGGTTCATCAGGCTCTCCGGTAACAACTGTCGTGCATTCACTTTCAATGCTCTGCACCTTTGACCCTCTGACTTCAACTTGTGATACCGCTCTGTTTGGGTATACGACCAACCCGTACCCAATCTATCCAACGTGTAAGGCAAGTGCCTCTTCGTCAACCCACGATCCTCAGAGGTTAGCGCCTTTTGCTGTTTCATCAGCCCCGTAATAATTCTACAGTACGGAACGATGTCTCTCCCATACTTGTTGCGGCTGATCCAAAGGTGGTGCATAATAAGGTAACGAATCGGAAAACGGGGAGATCCATTCATGAGTGAGTAGAGCACGGGTACCTCCGGGTATCTCACTTGCTCTTTATCCCCTCTACGCGGTATCACATTCAACACACAGATGGCTAAAAGCAACTTTGCTTCAATCTTTAAATTCTTCCGATAAAGAATACCACTGTATGTACCAGGTAAAAATATTGCCGACAACATATCATTCCATCGGACATGCTTCTCTGGATTAATTAAAAAATCGTCAAGAGTGGGAATCATATACTCACGACTCGGAAGACTGTCATATTTCCCGAGTTTCTTCAATGTTTCGAATGACATCTCCACCGGTACCCCATGCACTTCACCTATCAATTTCATTTGCGCCGGCTTGTTAAAATTGGTACATCTCAATGTAGCCATCCATTCTTGAATCTCTGTTAGAAAAAGGTTACTTTTATCCTTATCAAAGCACTTAAGTGCCCCCTCCCAACCTAGGGCGCGAAATTTATCAAATACCCCAAACTGCCCGAATTGGGCCTCATCCACATCTTGCTCAGAAATGAAGGCTGCTGCCTTGTTCTTCAGCTTGTTCATGCGATCATTATAGAGTATTGGTTGCCACTCCTCGGGTTGATCATCCAATGACCCCGAATTCCAAATCGGCTTTTCACTCAAATCTAACTCCATCTCTTCTTCACTTCCACTCTCCTCTTCACTTACCCGACCCAAATTTTGCTTTTTCGTGAAGGTTGTTCCTTTTGCTTGCCTTTGCCTTTTGAAGACGAACTTGATCCCGCTTGATTTTTTGTCTTAGCCATGTCCTACACACATAACCAACAAAAGCAAACAACAAAATTATACTCCATCTCCAACACATCCCCACACTTGCTTGTTACTAGAGTTATAGATATTAGAGAACCAAAGTATGCAAATTTTGCAAAAGAAATTTGGGCATGGTAACTCTACAATGTAGAAATTCCCATAAATTTCATTACTTGGCCACATTCTAACTCTACAACCTCAATCATATCAAAGACAATGAGAATTACACTAAGCACAAGCAAGTGGGTATGAACAAAAATCAAACAAACCTCGATCTTCATAATGCACCATCAAAATACATAATTTAGAAATCCATACCTTTCAATTGAAGATACTAGACACAAAGAACTAAGAAACTTCAAAAACCCCCAAATTTTCGGCACCTAGGGTTCGAGGTTCGGACCCTAAAACGGTATCTTCTTGCAAAACTCTCGCCAAAATCAGAAACTAGGCGAAAAATTAGTCAAGAAAGACTCTGATTTCACTAAGTTTGGCCAAGAATCGAAGGAGATATAGAGATTTGAAGGTGAAGAATGGTTATGGAGGAATGGGGTTAAAAGAAGAGTTGTGGGGAAGATGGAAGTGAGAAGTGAAAGAAGAGAATGAGTGGTTAGGGTTAAACCCCGATTTTTGTTTTTAATTTTCGGTTTTATATATATATATATATATATATATATATATATATATATATATATATATATATATATATATATATATATATATGCGAGAACTAGGCCGAAGGATACGAGTTCAGCGCGCACCATAAATTACGGTGCCACCGTAATTTACGGTGAGCCCTGAACTTGTATCCTCACCGTAAATCAGTAGCTTTGTACCGTAAAACTATGCCAAAATCCTAGTTCCACCGTAAATTACGGTATTACCGTAAATTACGGTGGACTCTGGGTGTCAATTCTTCGCAAAAATTTTTTTTTTTTAGCACTTACAAAAACAACCCTACCCCCTCAAAAATCCCGTGTTGTCCTCAACACAATGTTAGAGTAATTCGTGACCCGAACAATCCCACACTTGTTTCAAACACGGATTTCGAGAAAATACGGCGATTGTGCAAGAAAAATTAAAATAAACAAAGAACAATACTACTATGTACACTACCAAACCTGGGCCTCTTATGATGATTCCTCGTCGACCGGGCGTAAGATGTAGCCCTCTTTCTCAAGCTCCAAAGTGTTGATGTCTTTCCCTTCCAAGAACGGCTTCAAACGGTGACCGTTCACCGTTTGTTGCTTCATTGTTTGCTCATCTTGAATGTCAACATCGCCAAATTTCCCAACTCTTCGAATTACGTACGGACCCATCCACTTGCTTTTCAACTTGCCCGCAAACATCTTAAGCCGCGAATTGAATAACCAAACTCTTTGACCGACTTCAAATGTTTTCTTTCTTAACTTTGCATCGTGCACCTTCTTGAGTTTATCTTTATATGCCGATGCACAATCATATGCTTCGTCTCGAATTTCCTCTATCTCGCTTAATTGTAGCTTCCTCATCTTGCCCGCTTCATCGTAATCTGCATTAACCGTCGTGATTGCCCAATGTGCCCTATGTGCCAACTCCATTGGCAAGTGACAACCTTTACCAAACACCATCCGGTATGGTGTTGTGCCAATAGGAGTCTTGTAGGCCGTTCGATATGCCCACAATGCATCATCCAGTTTACTTGACCAATCTTTTCTATCCGTTCTTACCGTCTTCATGAGGATTTCCTTGATTTGACGGTTGGACACTTCGACTTGCCCACTTGTTTGCGGGTGGTACGGTGTAGCAACTCGGTGGTTCACGCCATACCTTTTCAATAACTTCCCGAAATTGAAGTTCTTGAAATGTGAACCACCATCACTTATAATAACCCTTGGGATCCCAAAGCGAGCAAAGATGTTGGATTGGACAAATCTACAAACAACCGAATGGTCATTTGTTCGCGTTGCAATGGCCTCAATCCACTTTGAAACGTAATCCACTGCTACCAAAATGTATAAGAAACCATTAGAATTCGGAAATGGACCCATGAAGTCAATACCCCATACATCAAATAATTCAACAACCAAGATTGGTTGTAATGGCATCTCGTCCCTCTTCGAAATACTTCCCATTTGTTGGCATCTTATACAATGGCGAGCATATTCACAAGCATCCTTAAAGATCGTAGGCCAATAAAATCCACATGAAAGAACTCGGTAACCCGTCTTTTTCCCGCTAAAATGACCCCCACAAGCAGACGAATGAGCATGAGTCAAAATATCCGGCACTTCTTTCTCGGGCACACACCTCCGAATGACTTGATCCGGTCCAATCTTGAAGAGATCCGGTTCATCCCAAATGTATTGCTTCACTTGAGACATAAACTGTTGTCGTCGCTTCTTTGTCCAATGACTCGGAATGGCACCCGTGGCTAAAAAGTTTACATAATGCGCAAACCACGGTGCGATCGATACGGCTAATAATTGCTCATCGGGAAACCGTTCGTTGATTTCGTTCGGATCATCAACTCCTTCGAGCGGAATCCGGGATAAATGATCCGCCACCACGTTTTCACACCCTTTCTTGTCCCGGATTTCTAAATCGAACTCTTGCAATAAAAGCACCCAACGAATTAACCGGGGCTTTGCATCTTTCTTTTCCATCAAATACCGGACCGCGCTATGATCCGAATACACTATCACCTTGCTCCCCCAAATATATGAACGAAACTTGTCCAAAGCATACACCACCGCCAATAATTCTTTTTCGGTTGTGGTGTAGTTGAGTTGTGCTTCGGACAAAGTTTTGCTCGCATAATATATTACGACCGGCTTCTTATCTACTCTTTGACCCAAAACCGCTCCAATCGTGGTATCACTTGCGTCACACATGATTTCGAACGGTTTCGACCAATCCGGAGCTTGCAAAATAGGAGCCTTAACCAACTGTTCCTTCAAAACATTGAAAGCTTGCAAACAATCATTAGTAAACTCAAACGGGGCATCTTTTAACAACAGATTGCATAAGGGTTTTGTGATGACACTAAAACCCTTAATAAATCGTCGGTAAAACCCGGCATGACCCAAAAATGACCTCACCCCCTTAACATTCTTCGGTGGAGGCAATGAAGATATTACCCGAATTTTCGCCTTATCCACCTCCATCCCCCGGTCCGATATTACATGACCCAACACAATACCCTCTTGTACCATGAAATGACTTTTCTCCCAACTTAGCACCAAATTCGTCTCAACACATCGTTTTAAAACTTTTTCTAATTCGTTGAGACAAGAATCAAAATTTGGGCCAAAAATGGAAAAATCATCCATAAACACCTCGAGTGACTCCCCAACCATGTCCGAGAAAATACTCATCATACATCGTTGAAAAGTACCCGGGGCATTACATAAGCCAAATGGCATTCGCCGAAAAGCAAAAGTGCCATATGGACAAGTAAAGGTGGTTTTGTGTTGATCATCCGGATGAATTGCGATTTGGTTGTACCCCGAATACCCATCCAAAAAACAATAGTACTTTTGACCTGATAATTTTTCTATAATTTGATCAATGAATGGTAATGGGAAATGGTCCTTAGAGGTTGCGGCATTAAGTTTTCGGTAATCAATACAAACTCGCCACCCGGTGACTGGCCGGGTTGCGATTTGTTCACCATTTTCGTCTTTAATGACTGTAATGCCGGCCTTCTTAGGGACCACTTGGGTTGGACTTACCCAAACACTATCAGAAATAGGATAAATAATACCTGCATCCAACCATTTTAGTACCTCTTTCTTAACCACTTCTCTCAAATTCGGGTTCAATCTCCTTTGGGCTTCGCGGGTCGGTTTGGCATCTTCGGTTGTAATTATCTTGTGCATGACGATGGATGGACTAATTCCTTTAAGATCGGCATTGTCAACGAGGGCTCCTTGTTTGCCTTCAACACTTACCAACAACGCTGCTCTTGAGCCATCTCCCAAATTAGAGGCAATAATGACGGTAAAGTGTCATGGTCCCTAAGTATGCATATTTCAAATGGCTTGGCAAAATCTTTGAGCTCTAACTTCGGTGCTCTATCACAACGAGGGTTCGTACCCGAATCTATCTCCACCGGTAGGCCTTAATTGATGAGACCAAGGTGGCCTTCCCTCTTTTCAACGCCATAGCGTCTTGACTTCCTCTTCAACCCTCAAAGCACAAGCATGTACCTGTTCAGAAAAATCACAAAACACACATATCCGCTCCATCCTCCTCGTATTCGTGCGGGTTACATCCATCACTAAATCTGCTAGAAACACTCATCAACACTACAACGTTAGAACCGTTAGTAAAAAACATTTAATCTCATTTTCCGGTTTCCAAAAGACATGTCCACCGTTCCGAATCGACTGTCAATTATAGCATGAGCGGTGTTTAAAAACGGGGACCAAAATCACATTTTGTTGTTGGGTTGGGTCACCGACGAATAGTTAGGACTAAAAAATCAACAGGATAGTAAAATTCTTCAACTTTGACAATGACATCCTCACAATCCTCGTGGAAGCTTATGAGACAAATCGGCTAACACAAACGTTGTCTCGACTCGCTTAAGTGGACCAAAATCATATTGGTCATATAAGCTCCCGGTAAAAGCTTACCCCGGCTCCGAGATCCAAAAGAGCCCTTGACATTTGAAAATCACCCACTTGAATATTATCAAAGGTGCACCCGGATCTTTGAGCTTAGGTGGAAGAACCCATTCAAAATCGCACTAAACTCTTTCCGTCAAATCAACCCGCTTAGGCAACTTTGTTGCCTCTTTTGAGTACACAATCTTTTAAAAATTTGCGTAGCGGGTACTTGTTTATTGCTTCAAGAAGAGGAAATTCACTTTCACTTGTTTAAAAATATCCCAAATCTCGTCGGTTTGAGCACCCCTTTTTGAAAATAAAGTTCTTTTTACTGGGGCTAGCAAAGCCGAAGGAAATGGAACTTGATTAGAACTTTTCCTTTCTGTCTTTCGTTTCATTCGATACAACGGGTTTTCAACATTTGGTTTTTTAGAAGTATTTTTAGAAATTTCAAATTCGTCATCACTTTCTTGACCCGCTACATCCTCAACTCCCCATCATCAAATCCGGTGACAAATGGCCTTAAACTCTTTACCGCTTCTCAATGCACTAACATTCACATATTACTACGATATGCACTATGAGAAGGATTTACCTTGGTGTCACTTGGAAGTGACCCTTACCTTCTTCAACTCCGCTACATCGGTTGCTAATTGACCCATTGCGTGGTCAAAGCTTGAATGCTCTTATCTCGAAGTCATCCTTTTGCATCCGGACTTCGTCGATTGATTCCGCTTTTGCATCTCTTGTTGCATATTCTTGAGCATCTCCATAACTTCGTTCCACTTGACGAAGTTGACCCGAAAGTTACCTTGACCACCTCCCGACTTTGATATTGATTGGAAAATCCTTGATTATTTCCACCTCAAAATTTCCTGATTGAATTGTTGGCGAGGAATAAAATTTCCTTGGAAATTAGGATTAGCTTGGGTGGTCAGATTCCTAAACGTAGATTAGGATGATTTCGTAACCGGGGGTGATATACATTTGAATTGAACCAAGGTTCCACCACCCCTTGAATTGCATTTACTTCTTCCGCTTGACCTTCAATACATGGCGCTACACAAACCTCCATTGTAGTCCTATCTCATTGCAATTAGTGCACACATGAACATTGGGTCATTTGCTTGAACTTCAAATCCTCAACGGCATTCACTTGTGGTTTCGTAACCACATACTCTTACTCGTAATTCGTACCAAAAGTACCATTCGACACGACACTAGATCACGAGCGTCACCATCACATAAACCTTCTCGAAACGCGGTGTAAAAGTTCCATAAAGCAATCCCATGATGTGGGCAACTCTTAAGCATCATGTTGAATCGATCGATGCTTCATGAAACAATTCACCACTTGTTGTCTAAATTCTCGAATACTTTTTCGGCATCATTCGTTCTGTGGGCGGTTGAAAAACTCTTTAAGAATCGTGTTACATTTGTGCCCAAGTAGATTGATGCGGACGGTAATGTGTAGTACACCTCTTGCTCTATCTTCCAACGAAAATTGAAACAACACAAGCTTGACATTATCGGTCGAAAAACTTGACCCCCAATGGTGTTGCAAATAGAATCATAGCTTCCAAATGAAAATAAGTTCTTCCGTTGCTAAACCCTTGTACTTTGGCAAGCTTTGCAATGAATTCGTTCGAACCTCAAAGGTCCTCCATGTGGGTGTTGAGGAATCACGACCGGTGAGGGATTGTTTGTTACAACCGGTCGAAAATGTGCTCGATTCCTCTCACAATTTCTTATGGAACCTCCGTGAGCACCTTGACTGCGACGATTGCACATACTGAGATGATGGGTTAAAGCTGTTTGATATAAAGGTTGGAAATTGGATGTGGTATGAACAACGGTTGAGCCAGGTTGGAATGGTTTGGTGGTATTTGTTGTGTAGAGGATGATTGACCCGTGGATGGAAAGAAGGACGACAATGGTGGGACCATAGTTGTCGCGGCAAAAGTAATGTTGGTTATAGGTTGAGTAAATTCAGGTAATGTGGCGTGTGGTGTACTTCAAAAGTTGAAGTAGGATTGGTAGTAGGATTTGGTAAAGGTTGTGGTGGGTGATGATTGACCTGCAGTAGAAGTCGGTATCTCCATGATGACTTTGTTTTCTCATTAGGACTCTTGCTGACGTAAGGTTCGTTCAATTTCAGGATCAAATGCTAGCGGTGATGACTTATGAGAGCCTCTAGATGCATACACCTGTGAAAAGTACTGCACACTGAACGCAACCAGCGTAAACCCGAAATAACAAACAAAAGCTAATAAATAAAACACACGTGCGCACTATTCCCGGCAACGGCGCCAAAATTTGACGTGATGTCGTGGTCAAAATCAAATTTAATCCCAAAAACAACTATAGACAGTGGTAAAAGGCTATCGAACTCAGGGAATATGTGGATTATGTGTTTTACTATGTAGCTTTGTATTTAACTAAATTAAACTAAATGCAGAGAAAAAAGTTCATGATTTCAATTGTTGTTTGAAAAAACTAAGTAATACTCAAAGCAAATTGGAATTGGTGATTAACAGATTAGGAAGCAATGACATCTTAGGTTTCAGTTTCTTAAACAAATGTGTGTAATGCCAACAGAAGAGTTACATGGACATAACTCATGTACGTGAATTGTTGTGATAAAATGGAACAAAGTACTCGATTATATGAATGCGAGGTTGTTTCCGATGACCAATTAATCAATAACCAACCCTACCCTTCCGTGATATCGCGATTGCCAACGGCACCAAGAACGTACGATTGAGACTAGAAATTGCAATATCAATTAACAAGCTACAAACAATTATGCATACACCATGATAAACAAGCAAACACAAGTTATCATCTAGAAATGTGAAATCAAACACACACAAGTTCAAAGGAAACCTACACCTAAGATGATCACCGAAAGTTCTAGCACTCATGGCTTGGTGATTCATCTAACATTCAAAACAAGTGTTCATAGAAATCAAAATACAAACCGAAATGTTTAGAATTGTTCACAAGCCAAGAAGAACACCCAAATTCGCCCTCGAACAGCCCCAAAACGTCTCCAATAATGAGATATCTGAAAAGCCACCCAAAAAGGCCTAAAATGGGCAGTTACGTTTTTCCCGTCAGAGTCCACCGTAAATTACGGTGGCGTCAAAGTGTTACGCACAAGGACTACTGCTTTACGGTGGGAAAAAAAGGCAAGTTTTGGTCCACAGTAAATTACGGGTGGCACCGTAATTGGCCGTGGGCCAACTGAATCTCCTACTTTGGTATCCTTTTGCTCCGCAACTTCAACCAGTTGACTCCGACACCTCCAAAGCTGCATTTTCACCGTTTAAGCCTCCACAGCGTACCTGGAGACATAAGCAACAAGACAAGTACTTGCATAGATGAGGAAATAAATAAACTAACGATTTAGCACTATAAAGGGTTGTCCTATGGACCACCCGTCAAGACACACCATTATGTTGTGCTGTTTCAGGGTGGAGTAAGTTGTGAGACAATCCACAACTTCTAGATGGTACTAAACCATCACTCAGGTATTCACTCATCTATCTGAACGAAGAACTTTAAGAGTTTTATTGAGTTGATTTTCTACTCATTCTTGAAGATTTTGAACATTTCAAAAGCTTCATTTTATGTGTCATCAAGTAACAAACCTAGTGACTATAATCGTCGGTAAAGGTATGAACTTATTTCACCGTTTCTAGTCATTGTCTTAAAAGGACCACATACATCTAGAATGTATGATTCCCAATAAAGCCTTTGCCCTCTCGTTAGTACCACTAAAGGGTGACTTAGTCATATACCTTGTAAACAGAAGAATCAACACACGTATAAATGAAACATTTTCATTTGTTTTGAAAAGACCATTCTTTGAAGTGTAATTCGAGCTTGTTATGGTACCAAGGCGAACAATGCCAAAGATAAGAATCACTTAAACCGTTTTTAAGTTTCTTTGGAGCTTGTTTGGATAATGAGTTATCAAAGGATCATTATATGAAACAAAACATAGATTCTAAAAAAAGGCATCGCCTTAAAAGGAAAACACATATAAACACAAAACATAAATACCATTTGTAACCAACTCAATTCATAACCACATTGATTTTAAAAGGGAAAAATAAATTATCTTCTAGTCAAAACTAGGAGCATACAAAATGTTCTAAGAACAACTTCCAAAACCATTTGAAAGTTCCAAAATATAGTCTTCTTTAGGCTTTCACATTCAACTTTTGCTCCGTTGCCTATGTAGAGACTTGTGTGTCTCCCTTTTGAAGTGCTTATTTCTATGGAACACCCCCTGCAACAAAATGCCATAGGTGAGTTCCACAATCCGGTACCAGAACCCATGTGTTGAAAATAACATTAAGCCAAGATGAATCAGAAAGTTGTACAAGAGGTGCCTAGCATCTCTTGTTTTCAACTCTTGAGTAGGTGGACAGTCCTTTTCCATGTCCTATCTCACCACACTCAAAAGCAGGATGTTCTCGGACCTTGAGTTCAAGATGTTGAGATGGGCATGTAGGGATGTGTGATTGATGCATATGCATAATGTGATGTTATGATAGGGCCTGAATATGCATGTTATGTAGGTAAGGATGTTGCCCTGTATGAGGTGATGACTGTATGTTCTTGGTATGCGTATGTTATCTTTCCATGGCTTTACGTGTTATGTTAATGAGTGAATGAAAAGGATATGTTAGGATCAGTGATCTATGTTTGATTGATTGAAGAGTATAGCAGCAGCGGAATTCAAACAATGAATTAGTCGATTCACAAGAACAAAACGATATTCAATGAAGAACAAAGACGGTTATAGAGAGAGAGAATATCTGCAAATATATTTCATTCAATATTCGCTTTCGTGGTAACAGAATGTCACAATTATGATTAGGTCGACACCTCTTATATAAGAGATGTGACGTCTGCTGATGTCACTTGATAGTGACATCTAACAGATTTATTACAACTGAAACACAACTACTGAAGATGTCAAAACAGCTGACATCTTCTTACAAAAAGTTCTAAGTGTTATCAGTTGTTATAACTACTGAAATATAAACCTACTGAAACTACAACAACTGAAGAACAAGCTCTTCAGTCGTTTTACAAAACTACTGAAACTAGAAATATAAAACTATGATATCACAACTACTGAAGAAGTACTCTTCAGCAGTTGTGACAAACTACTGAGGCTTCAGTACTTGATCTTCAGACTTTGACCTTCAGATGTTTCATCAGCTGATGACTTCAGTAGATATCATCAGCTGATGTCTTCAGTCTTTGTCTTCAGACTTTGTACATCAGTTGTTGATCTTCAGCACTGGTAAACTCTTCAGCTGTTGTACTTCAGTACTTTGGTCTTTCAGCTTCAGCACTTGTGTTCTTCAGCTGTTCAGCTTCAGTACTTGTGTTCTTCAGCTGTTCAGCCTCAGTACTTGTGTTCTTCAGCTGTTGTACTTCAGCACTTTAGTCTTCAGCTGTTGAAGTCTTCAGCACTTGTCAAACTGCTGATGAAGCTTTCAGTAGTTGTTGTGATACCATGTGGGACTTAGAGGTTTTCTGATCTTGGCTCATTGGTTCTTTTGGTCCAACAAACTCCCCTGAACCAATGCAGCCAAAACCTCTAAATTATTTATTATCCCACTTATTGTTGGCAAAATGTTGGTCTTTTTCCTTCTTGATCAGTAGAGAAGATGACCCATGTAAGCTCCGGCCTGGGAAGAAATCTCATATATTTGTTTGGCAAGGTATGAATAGGAACTCTGTTTTGGGGAACTGGACACAGAGTTGTTATCCCATTCATGAGATTTACTTCCCCATAATGAGTCTGTATGACTCTCGAACATAGGCTCAAGGAGAACAACTTGTTCCTCCTTGGAGAGTTCTTCTACTCCACCTTCGAAGAAGAACTCTGGACCATAGTACTCAGATAAGTACTTCATGGTCCTGCCATTTTTCAGCTCCACTGTAGTTACCTCCCTATAAAAATTCATCAGGATGGGTGCCTTCAAGGAGTAACTGGAGCTCATTCTTCTTGATGTCTTCAAGCTTTTTATATAACAACCCCTTTTTAATCATCTTGTTTTCTAGTAAGCTTGAGGGGTCATCTTTGCTTGATGAGCTTTCTTGAATTCATCAATGATTTCCCAAGGTGAGACTACAATGGCCAACATGATGGTAGAATCTATTGTTTTTCTAACCTGGCCATTGTATCTGTGTGGAATAGTTCTTTTATGGATTCTAGAACTCACCTGGGGTCTGGCCATACTCTCACTCTTCCTTCTGATACTGAAAGTGTGCCTGAGAGTGTACAGCCTCTGAGCATGCCTTTCATGGCTTGTATAGATGATGACTGAGGAAATTCCTTGTCAACCATCTTCAGTAGTTGCTCATCATGCTTTTCTGCTGTTCTTCATCTTCTATCTTGACTCTGACCATTTCCCTTTGAGAGTCAGGTGTGATCATGGGTTGACTTCTGGGTTTTGGTAGCTTTAGAACAGCAGAGAGTGGCAGACTATCATCTTCATCCTCTTCTTCTTCTTCTTCCCTCTCAGCACCCTTCTCCTCCTTCTAGGTGCATCACTGGATGATGGTTGGGTGGTAAAGGAATTGGTTTTGAAGAATGAGGATGTTTGGATTTGGCTTAGAGATTGGTTTGGAGATTTGAGGGGTAGGCTGTGTTTGAGTGGGTGGAAGGGAAGGTTGATCCAGCATCTTTGTAGTAAGTTTGCCTTTGTAAGTTGCCATTTCCAACCTTTTACCAGCCCCAGCCTCATCAAGGGCTTCAAAATAATCCCCTTGTGGAATTGCTCAGACAGACAGATTCTGGTGGCTATAGCCAGAATACTGTCCCTGGTCCACGCGCGAATCTCCATTAAAGATCTTCCTAAGTATTTGCAATGAAGCGGATCATGATCTCCAATCTCTTTTTTCAAGAGCATCATACCCAGCCCATCGGGTTTGAATCTCTTGCACTTCCAACCTTCTGATCTCACTATCCAATGTGGCTGTATCAAACCCTTGCCTGAAGAGTTGTTCAATATTTTATCCATGGATCGGCTGTGTGTAGTATCAGCTTCTTTTACCAGCTCTTCCAAGGATTTGTCTTCAGCAGTATGATCATCAGCACTTTTCTTTCGCTTGTAAGTGAGCAGTGGTTGCTTTTCTTTCTCCTCTCTGGGCTTGCTTCTCTTCCTTCTCTTCCTCTGTTCTTTTCCTCTTCTTTTCTTTCACTGCAGTACTCTCCCCCTTTTTGGATGCATTGGGGAAGGGGTTTGTACCGCAGAAAGTGTCTTTTGCACAGCAGCATCAATCAAGGGTTGTAAAGTTGAGGAAAGCCTCTCATCAATGGCTTTAGTCACAATATCAGTGATTATGGGTGTGATGAGAGGGAGGGAATTTTGAAGTACAGCACCTATTTGCTCAGGAGGGTCTGTTCCTGAGAAATAGGGCCTGAAGCAGAGGCAGGTGGTGAGTTTGGAGTGGCTCAGTGTTTGGGGAACCTTCAACTGAAGGTGCCATCTGTGGGTTGGTGGAGGCAGATGGTCTTTCTCCTTGTGAGAGTTGGTCAAGTAGGTTTTGCAGCCTACTGACTTCTCTTCAAGGATGTGTTCTGGGCAAGAACATCGTAGAAAAAGCCCAGGTCATCATCAGCCGAAGCTGAATCATCTGACCTCCTGCTTGGAGCAGGATTTACATGCACTGGGTGTAGACCAGTTGTTGCATGTGCCCTTTTGCTTGGTACTGGGGACTTCCAGCCTCAGGACAATGTCCATCATCAGCTGTTGCCTCTAGTGAGGTCTTAGCAATGTTACCAGCCTCATTCTGATCATGTGCTGATTCAGAAGAGGTGGCAGCCTCACTAGATATTCTAATCTCCTTATCTACACCAGGAGATAGAAGTGGTAAAACCCTGTGCTGTGGGTTCTCAATTGCACTGTGTTCCTCCCCTCAATTGTAGAGGTGTTCCCAGTAGTAAGTGGTTTCTGGGGAGGGGGTGAGGAGTGCAGTTGAGTCAGCACTTGTGCAACTATTAAAGTTGGGCTGTGAGGGGCGGTTGTATGGGGTGAAGGGATAGAAGCAGTGTGCACCTGGGGAGGTTGGTGCTCTTCAATGGCAATCCCCTCAAGTGAGGAAGATCCCAGATGTGTAGGTACCCCTTGTGTGGTTGCTGCAGGCTCCTGTTGAGAGGAATCCTGAGCGGCTATGGCTGGAAGAGTCCTTATATCCACTAGGGGGTTTGGACCAGTGGATATCTCCTGCGTTTGTGTTGCAGGGGCATCCTCAGGGGACTCAATTCCCTGAGTAGCCGTTTTGGGTTTCTTTTTGGTGGGTTGGTGGGGACTTTTGATTTGGAGGTGGTGGTGTGGGTTCCAGCTGCGTGGGTTTGCGCAGCTTGGCAGCCAATTTGAGTGTCTGGTCAGAGTTGTGCCGGGAGTATACTTCCGGCAGAACAGCCGTAGCAGGGACCCAAGCCAACAAGTCCCTCAGCATTAAGCTGGTTTGTAATGATGGCCATTATGAACCGTGGATATATATCCAACGGTTAGCAGTTAGTTTTTGAGCCATATCCTTGAGCTCCGAAAATATTATTTCTGAAAAGTTTAACGGTTGTTGCTCAAGAATAGAATACATTACCTGCTGCACTTTGTCGACATTTGATCCCAAGACGAAGTCTTAGGAGCCAAACATACATTCACCATGTGAAAAATTAGGCGTTCGGCGTCATGGAAGTGTTTCTTCATGATAGTGGAGGCACTGAGATTGCCCTGATATCCATGTTGGGCAAAGGATAGATCTGTGGTGCCCTTGGGATATCCAGCAGGAGAAATAGCATCATCCAGATGAAGAATTTGGCGGATTATTGCAGGAGTGATGACCACTTCTTGTTGTTGACGACCGACTGGAGAGATGGTGTGTTGTTCTCCCCAGTGGTAATGGTGACGTTCATCCAAAACTGTTGGAGGGATTCGGCATGTAGAATGGGATTCAGAAGAAATGCCGTTTTGTATTGGGACTGAACCATAAGATCGATAGCAGTATCGAACTTAGCCCAGACAGGCGATTTAGTAAGGTAGGCAACACAGTTGTGTCGCGGTTTAATTTGCATGGACGCCATTGAGAAGAGAGAAGTTTTGGAGAGGAACGTTAGGTTTGAAGAAGATGAAGCATTGAAGGATTAGGTCAGGGATATTTATAGGGTACGGGTAAGAAAACGACTGAAGGATGTGGTGTTAGTCATCAGTAGTTTTAAACGACTGTTGACATGGTATTATCCTTTCAGACGTTGAAACAGCTGAAGTCGTGGTGTGTTAGGCATCAGAAGTTAGAAAACTACTGAAGACCGTGGTTTTGACTTCAGATGATTGAAACAACTGAGGACTTGGTGTTTGTCATCAGTAGTTGTGAAACTACTGAAGACAGTGGTTTTGTCATCAGCTGTTGTAAACAACTGAAGACTTGGTATTAGTCATCAGTAGTTATAAAACTACTGAAGACATGGTTTTGCTTCAGTTGTTTAGAATGAAACAGCAGTTGTTGAAACAACTGAAGAGAAAGTTCTCTTCAGTAGTTTTCGTCAATTCATAGCCTTTCAGCTGTTTCATGCTGTCCTCAACACTTACTCATCAGACTTTGCATCTGATTTTCAGGTGTTTCATAGGACATCAGTACTTATCTGTTATACTGATTTCAGTAGTTGTAACTACATCAGTAGTTTTAACTACATCAGTAGTTTGGAACAGATAAAGTACTTCAGTACTTGTGAGGCATTTAGCCATCAGTAGTTATAAAAAACTGAAGGGAAAAGGACTCATCAGTACTTATATGTGACATGGGTACCAATGATCACCAGTAATTACTACTGAAATCATCAGTAGTTGTCACTTATTCTAGCTGCAGCATACCAAGCCTTAACACAAGGTTTTGGAAAGTAGAACTATCCAAAGGCTTAGTAAAAATATCTGCAAGCTCATCAGCACTAGGCACAAACTTAGGATCAATCAGACCTTTTTCAAACAATCCGAATAAAATGATGTCTGATCTCTATATGTTTGGTCCTAGAGTGCTGGACTGGATTTTGACAATACACAGAGCTGAAGCACTATCCATTAACAATGGAGTCTTAGTCTCTGTAATGCCATAATCCAGAAGTTGGTTCTGAAGCCAGAGTACCTGAGAGGTGCAACTTGCAGCAGCAATGTACTCGGCCTCAGCAGTTGATGTAGCAACAGATGTTTGTTTCTTACTCTGCCAAGAAATCAAACAGTTGCCTAGGAATTGACAACCACCAGAAGTTGACTTTCTAGTTAACTTGCACCCTGCATAGTCACTATCTGAAAAAGCAACTAATTTGCAAGAGTGTCCAGTGGAATACCATAAACCCAGAGATTGTGTACCTTGCAAATATCTAAAGATTCTCTTGACTGCAATCAAATGAGACTCTTTAGGAGCAGCCTGAAATCTAGCACAAACACATGTAGCAAACATAATATCTGGTCTAGAAGCTGTTAGATACATCAAGGACCCAATCATACATCTGTAAAGCGTTTCATCAACAGCTTTACCTTTCTGATCAGCATCCAGTTGTGTGGTGTTGCACATGGGAGTAGAACAGGGCTTACAGTTTTGTAAATCAAACTTATTCAAAAGATCTTTTGTATATTTTGACTGATGAATAAAGGTTCCATCAGCCTTTTGTTTGATTTGCAAGCCTAGAAAGAACTGTAATTCTCCCATTGCACTCATTTCAAACCTCTTTTTCATTAATGTTGTAAAATCATCACACAACTGGGGATCAGAGGATGCAAAAATAATATCATCAACATAAATCTGAACAAGTAGCTTATGCTGATCCACCTTCTTAATAAACAAAGTTTTATCAATGGAGCCTCTAGTGAAATTATTCTTAAGAAGAAAAGTAGAGAGTGTCTCATACCAGGCTCTAGGAGCTTGTTTCAACCCATAAAGAGCCTATCAAGTTTGTACACCCATTCAGGATGTTTATTATCCTCAAAGCCTGGTGGTTGACACACATAAACTTCTTCCTTTATTTTACCATATAAAAATGCACTTTTAACATCCATTTGAAAAACTTTAAGATTGTGGAATACAGCATAGGCTAAGAACAATCTGATTGCCTCTAGTCTGGCTACAGGGGCAAAGGTTTCATCATAGTCAATACCTTCTTCTTGTGAAAACCCCTGTACAACCAGTCTAGCCTTGTTCTTAACAATAAGCCCATTTTCATCGGTTTTATTCCTAAACACCCATTTAGTGCCTATTGCACACTTACTGGGGGAAGAGGAACAAGTTCCCACACTTGCTGTTTCTTGAACTGAAGTAGCTCAAGCTGCATAGCTTCAACCCATCCATTGTCTCTCAAAGCAACATGGTAGTTCTTTGGCTCTAGCTGACTGATGAAGAGAGCATAGAAGCAGAAGTTAGACAATTGACTTCTGGTTGAAACACCAGCATTGATATCACCAATAATCTGAGACATGGGGTGATTCTTCAGTTCTTGATAAACAATGAGATCTGTGCAAGTGTTTGTAGAACCTTCAGCAGCAGCAGATGTTGATGTAGACTCTTGAAACCAAGAATTTGATGGTAACTCAAAAGATGTAGAGGAAACAGAGATCTCATCAGCATTTGTTGTGGATGGAACTGCTGAAGCTACAGGAACATCAAGTTTAGCAGACACAGGCAGTTGGTCACTAAACTTGAATAGGTGAGTATTGATATTATCATCATCATCATCAATACCACCAGGTGGAAGACATGCTGCAGAAGATGATTTAGCCACAGGATCTGCAACAGCTGGAGGTTGATAAGGAACATATTGCAGTATGTCCAAATCAAACAACTCCACAGGGTTTTGTGGAATCTTGTCCAAAGGAGATTCATTAAACTTCACATGCAGAGTCTCTTCAACTATCTTTGTTCTGCAGTTGAAGACTCTGTATGCCTTGCAAGTAGATGAATAACCAACAAAATACCCAGCATCCACCTTAGGATCAAATTTATGGAGTTGATCCTTTGTGTTGAGAATAAAACAGGGACACCAAATGCTTGAAAAATGAAATAGAGGAGCCAAATGATGGAGAACTTCATATGGAGTCTTCATCAACCTCTGATTTACTAAAACTCTATTCTGCACATAGCAAGTGTGTTGACAGCTTCAGCCCAAAAGGTCAGTGGCAAACCAGAGTCAGCCAGCATGGACCTTGCAGCTTCAATGAGGGTCCTGTTCTTTCTCTCCACTACTCCATTTTGTTCTGGAGTCCTTGGGATGCTAAATGCCTTTTGATTCCCTTTGAGAGATAGAAGTCATCAAGTGTATGATTCTGAATTCAGTTCCATTATCACTCCTGATACACTTGACTGGAAGGGAATACTGCTTCTCAATATACAACACAAAGTTAATAACCTTCTGAGCAACCTCATCCTTTGAATGTAGAAAGAAAGTCCATACAAATCTGGAGTAAATCATCCACAATTACCAGACAGTATTTCTTCTTGCCATGCTCTCACTCTCAGGACCAAATAGATCCATATGCAGTAATTGCAAGCAGGCAGTGGACTTAGGCTCTTCAATAGGAGGGAATGAGACTTTGTGCTGTTTTCCTTTTAAACAAGCAGTGCAGGTTTCATCACAGTGGAACTCCTTTATTGGTAAGCCTCTGACTAAACTATTGTGGATAAGCTGATTCATGTTTTTGAAATTAACATGACCCAGCCTTCTGTGCCACAGTTTAGATTCTTGAGAAGAGGCTTTGGAAAATAGGCAAGGATTGCCTTTGAGATCTATTTTCTTGGAAAGATCTAAGGCATACACTCTTCCTGTCCTGTTGGCTCTCAGGAGAGTGTGATCATCCAACACCTTGTCAATCAATGCAAAACTTTGGATGACAGAATCCTACAGTTCTGACTGGTGAAAAGAGCAACATGGCCTTTATCACACATTTGACTGACACTCAAGAGATTGTACTTGAGATTTTCCACATGATTAACATCATCAAATTGATTTCTCCATTGGAGACAAAGCCATTACCAATGATGTAACCCCTAGCATCATTGCCAAAAGAAACAAATCCCTTCTTTCCTTGAGAGTAGTCATGAAGAAGAGAGCTGTTCCCAGTCATGTGCATAGATCCCCCACTGTCTACATACCAGATGCTACTTTGGCATGTTGGAGAACCCTGCAAAAATAAACAATCAGTTAGTTTTAGAGACCCAAACTTTTTGGTTTTGGGCCTGGTCTCATCAATAGATGGTAAACTAACAGGTTTATTTGAAACAACAGCCTGAGAGGAAGAAGATGGTGAAGAAGAGGAATCCTTTGGCTTGGATCTCCTTTTCTGTGGTTTCAACATAGGAGCATCTAGTTGGTTAACTCTACCCAACAGATGTTGAACCATCATAACCAGCTGTGTCTGATTTTGTGATAAAGCTTTCAGCTCATCAGACACATTGCCAGTGGAGTTTGATAAGTTCCTATGTTGCACCTTCTTCTTCTGAGCACTCTCAGCTGTCACCTGTTTAACCCCTTCCTTTTTGGATTTCTTTGAGGACTTAAGGGTTACAGGATTTGATGTTGCTGATACAAATGTGGTCTCAAACTCAGTTTTCATTTTTACCATTTTCTCTTTAATTTCTTCTTTTGTTTGAGTTTGGAACCTCTTTTGTACCAGCAATCATCTGTAAGATGATTGAACAAACCACATACTTCACATGGTTTCTTCTTCATCTTAGGTTGATCATCAACTAAAGAGGGTGAAGCAACTGAAGACTTGCTCTTCAATGCTTTGGAAGCATTGTTTGCTTTCTTGACTGCCTCTTTAGTAGTCTTCAAACTCTTTCTACTGACAGTTTTCTTCTTTCAGTACTGACAGTAGTTGGAGTTTGAACTTCAGGTGTTAAATCTGCTCTCTAGTCCTTTCAGGACTTTCAGAATTAACTCCTGAGTTGATCAACTCATTGATCATGTGAGTGTCAGCATTTGAACCATCAACATCAGCTGATAGGTTCAGAGGGCTTGATGCTGACTTCTACTTCTGATTGTGCTGTATCAGAAAGTAGATCATGATGAGATGGATTGGTTATCACTCTCACCATCAGATTCTACCTCTGCTCTTGGAGTAAAATCTGTAGGTGGAGCAGTGTGATTGTAACCAATGCCAAACTTCACATTGGAAGCAGATTGCTTACTAAGAAGCATTTCAAAACCTTTGCATGATTGTACCCATCTATCACACTCTACCTGGGTAACTGCAAGGGTTTCTTTGAGATCTTTATACTTCTCTAGAAGTATCTCTTCCCTAGCCTTATCATCAGTTATTTGGCATTTCAGTTTGTAAATCTCATCATTTTTCATTAAGCACAGACTCAAATTCAGCTTTGTTTTTGGAAATTATTTGTTCTAGCTCAATGTTCTTGTTGATTAAAGCTACATTTGCTTCTCTAATAGATGCAAATGCTGCTATGCATGTGTCAGAACATAATTTGGCTTTTGCCTCAGAGGATACCTGTGATACCTTTGGTGTAGAGGCATTAGAGGATGAAGTATCAGCAGAATCCAAAGCCATAAGAGCTAGATTTCCAAATGGACTTTCACCACCATGTTGACCAGCACCTGAGAACAGTTGTTCATGACCAGACATGTCATCTGGTAAACTGCTCCAGTCAACAACTCTGGGGTGAAGAAGCTGTGTTGTTGAGGTTGAGTTTGTTGATGAGATTGGGAAGGCTGTGGTTCAGGCAATGCTTGTGGTTGTTGTGCAATTGGAGCTTGAACAGATTTGGTTGAGGCACATAATAGCAGGGATAAGGATATGACATTTGACCCTGGGGAACAAAGTATGCAGGAGATCTAGGATGTGAATAATGACCAGAACCAGCAGGATGTTGCCCTCTGTTTTGTGGACTAGTACTAGGAAAAGTCACAAAGGGTGCAGAAGAGTTAGATCCAGTTGATCTACACTCTCTTGCAAAGTGTCCTAGCCTTTGGCATTTGTGACACCTCAACTTACTCTTGTCAAAACCAACTTTGGTTTTGCCAGAGAGTCCAGGAAATTTCCTGCCAGTTCTCTTGTAGAACTTCTGAGATCTGATATTAATCAGTGCCATTTGGCTCAGAATATCCATCTCTTCTAGATCATCATCAGCTATTCCTTTCAGATCATCCATGATGAAGCATAAATTGTCACTATTACTGCCAGAATGACTCTCAATACCAACAAATGCATGATCAGAACTATTTGAAGAGAAATCTATATGCTCATCATAATTGCTTTCAGATGCAGCATATTCTGACTCATGACCAACCAAGGCAGTATTGCCTGGTACAAAGTCATCAGTGAGCTTTCCTGATGAGGACAGTTTCCTCTTCTGCTCTATCTCTCTTTCAAATGTAAGCAGTTTCCCATGAAGTTGGGTGAGAGATAGGCCTTCTAGATTTGCACTGGAGCGTAGGACAATAGTGTATGTGTCCCATCTCTCAGGCAGTGATCTGAGGAATGTTGTTCATCTGGCTATTGGTGTATTCCTGTTTCACCATTTTCAGCTCAGATATCAAGCAGGAAAAGCGCTCAAACTGTTGAGTCAGTGTCTCACCCTTTCTATGAGAGAATGTCTCATATTGTTGGGCAAGGATCTCTCTATTGTTTGCTAAGACCTCATCTGTGCCACCGAATTGTTCCTTCAGGGCATTCCAGAGATCATGAGCAGTTTCATGATGCATAAGCCCTGAATAGATTTCATTAGGCAGTGCCATGGCCAGAATTCCATGGGCTTTAGCATCAATCTCAAATAGTTTCCGATCTTCATCAGAGTATTGTTCCTTCTTCTTCGGAACCATTTGATTGGTTTCCGGATTGTTCACCATAGGCTTATGTGGTCCATGTACCACAGATGTCCAACAACCTGAACTGTTAACAGACAGGTGATGAAGCATTCTTCGTTGCCATATGTTATACTCGGTCCTAACCAGCATCGGAGGCTTGGTTGAGGAAACGGTATTGTGAGGATCATTAGAAGGAGTCGTCATCTCGGATTCAATCAAATTCGTTAAGCTAAAACAGATTTAGAACAAAAGCAACAACCAATTGAACCAGAAGATCTCAAAATAAATGAACGAAAGCGGCAGAAATTCAATAATCTATAACCAGTTCTTGCAAATACGCTAATTCAATCAAACACAGATATCAATTAGCAGTTTCAATGATCAATTGTTAGATCGATCAATGATTAACCTTGCTCTGATACCACTTGTTAGGATCAGTGATCTATGTTTGATTGATTGAAGAGTATAGCAGCGGAATTCAAACAATGAATTAGTCGATTCACAAGAACAAAACGATATTCAATGAAGAACAAAGACGGTTATAGAGAGAGAGAATATCTGCAAATATATTTCATTCAATATTCGCTTTCGTGGTAACAGAATGTCACATTATGATTAGGTCGACACCTCTTATATAAGAGATGTGACGTCTGCTGATGTCACTTGATAGTGACATCTAACAGATTTATTACAACTGAAACACAACTACTGAAGATGTCAAAACAGCTGACATCTTCTTACAAAAGTTCTAAGTGTTATCAGTTGTTATAACTACTGAAATATAAAACTACTGAAACTACAACGACTGAAGAACAAGCTCTTCAGTCGTTTTACAAAACTACTGAAACTAGAAATATAAAACTACTGATATCACAACTACTGAAGAAGTACTCTTCAGCAGTTGTGACAAACTACTGAACTTCAGTACTTGATCTTCAGACTTTGACCTTCAGATGTTTCATCAGCTGATGACTTCAGTAGATATCATCAGCTGATGTCTTCAGTCTTTGTCTTCAGACTTTGTACATCAGTTGTTGATTCAGCACTTGTAAACTCTTCAGCTGTTGTACTTCAGTACTTTGGTCTTTCAGCTTCAGCACTTGTGTTCTTCAGCTGTTCAGCTTCAGTACTTGTGTTCTTCAGCTGTTCAGCTTCAGTACTTTGTTCTTCAGCTGTTGTACTTCAGCACTTTAGTTCTTCAGCTGTTGAAGTCTTCAGCACTTGATCTTCAGCTGTTGAAGTCTTCAGCACTTGTCAAACTGCTGATGAAGCTTTCAGCAGTTGTTGTGATACCATGTGGGACTTAGAGGTTTTCTGATCTTGGCTCATTGGTTCTTTGGTCCAACATAGGTAACGTAAAGTGAAAGAATAAATGAAAGAGGAATATGATGATATGGCATGCATTAACGAAATGAATGAATGTAAGAAAGGGATGCAAGCAAAATGTATGGAGTGCCATCCCTATGTAGTGTTTTGTTTTAAGCTCAACGATTGGTGTGTGGGTTAGCTACCCCAAAGGATGAAAATTGGGGTCAATCATTTTGAACTGACCATATGAAGGCTCCTTGCGCTTTGCCTGGTACTGGACTCAACTGCTGTGCCATGTTCGAGGTCTATGAATGGACCTCAGGCTAGTTAAGCTCGTGGCACAAGTCGGGTATAGAATAATGGCCATTGATCAGGAATGAAAAGAGAAAAGAATAAATGGTGAATGTACTTGCCCTAGGTATTGAGTCACTTCATGCATAATGTTCAAGGTATTGATTACCTAGGCCAGTTACCTTTCGTGCACAATGTTTGGGGTGCACTGTACACGTCACTAGAAAGTACTGAAGTTAAACAAATGGAATGATAAGATAATAAGATTTTGTCTTATGTGTATGTATGATTTAGATCATGAGCAAATGTAAAGTTAAGTATGAATTTGAAAAAAAAAGTTGTTTTATTATAAAAACTAGGATCTCATTCAGCAACGCTGACTTTATGCATTCTAGTGGCAGTGAGCATTGCTGAGGATGCTGGTAGCGCTACTTGGCATGTTGAATGGCATTCTTTTGTTCATTGCAGTGTAATGCAACGAAGGGTTTGAAGAGAACGCTTGTATTAACTTGCAAAAGCATTTGTAAAAATTTATTTTATGTTTCCGCTGCATGTTTTATGAATGTTTAAATGTAAAAGTATAGTTTTGTGCGATGATTTACCAGCTGTAAGCGTCCGGAGGGAATGGGGCCTTCACATCGGTAGCCCTATTGGTTCACAAGGGCTGTCTTCGGCAGCTCCCGTCAGGGGCAATCCAAGCATTTATATGTTTATTTGTCTGCGTTTAGATGCGCTATCCAACAACTTGTATCAGATGAATGGATAAGCATAAATCATTGTGAGCTTTTCGTCTGTAGCTTTAGAAGAATTTATCATGTAAGAATGATGTGTAGCTTGGAAATGTGCATTTGATTCTTACAGGGTCGAAGATTCTTATTTGTCACCTTTCATTCCATCAGCGT